>OX465380.1:16652431-16975629 GCA_950004255.1 Mesopsocus fuscifrons
ACCAGCCTGAAGACTTAGAGCAGGACCAGTTTCAAGTACACGTCCTCAGATAAATCGCTAAATTATATTTGTCTTGTATTGTAAATAACGAGCTATTTTTGATAGGTTTCTACGGTACCTATTCTAGGTAACGTTATCAGAAACATCTGACAGCTTAATACTTGTTTAGGCTCTTACGAAGGTAGATAGCGCAGGGAGCTTGTATCTAGCAGGAAAGCTGCTGAGTATATCGCTAGGTAATGAGGGAGCTAAGGTAGTTGGAGGTAGCTAGGAGGCAGTCTGCTGAGTCGACCGCCAGGTAGCTAAAGAAGTTAGAGGTAGCTACAAGGAGCTAGGTGGCAGGCAGCTGGATCGATAGCTAATGTAGGTAGCGAAGAAGCTAGAAATAGCTAGGGGGCAGGCAGCTGAGCTGGGCGCTTGGCGTAGTGAAGGCCAAACCTGGAACAGTGATAGGTACGTCATTTTACCACGGATATCATGCTATTACAGACAACCCATAAAAATAATTAGCTGTTTCACACCGACACTGGAAAACCATTCTTAGAAACCAACCCAACGCATAACTTGTGGCCTATGACCCTTTAGCATTATGATAACTCATTACTGCGCTGCAACGACCAGGTACCTGTTATAGGGATACAGGCGAGGCAGTTACTTCCCCAGTTAAATCTAACTGAAGGTTAGTGCAGTATTTCAAACTGACGGTTAGATTGACTTGACACATTTTTTCGAGTAAAATTTGGATAGTCATTTGTTCTGAAATATAATTACCAAATCGAAAAACAATATTAAACAATTTTAAGACGTGAAAAATAAATAAGTATTATTTGAAAACAAATAAATAGCCTCAGAAGAGTGTCGCTGAAAAACGTGAACAAATAGCAAACAAACAAACGGCCGACGTACCTACATGTATCGACGTGTACATGCTCAACTGTATTTAACTACCTACCTACTGTGTTAAACTATCGGACGAGGGGACAAGCCCAGCAAACTGGATCATTTCAACAATTATCCATCGTGCTCAGCTGGCAGCACTACCAAATACCAGCTCCCCACCCATCGTGCTCAGCTGGCAGCACTACCAAACACCAGCTCCCCACCCATCGTGCTCAGCTGGCAGCACTACCAAACACCAGCTCCCCACCCATCGTGCTCAGCTGGCAGCACTACCAAATACCAGCTCCCCACCCATCGTGCTCAGCTGGCAGCACTACCAAATACCAGCTCCCCACCCATCGTGCTCAGCTGGCAGCACTACCAAATACCAGCTCCCCACCCATCGTGCTCAGCTGACAGCACTACCAAATACCAGCTCCCCACCCATCGTGCTCAGCTGGCAGCACTACCAAATACCAGCTCCCCACCCATCGTGCTCAGCTGACAGCACTACCAAATACCAGCTCCCCACCCATCGTGCTCAGCTGGCAGCACTACCAAATACCACCTCCCCACCCATCGTGCTCAGCTGGCAGCACTATCAAATACCAGCTCCCCACCCATCGTGCTCAGCTGACAGCACTACCAAATACCAGCTCCCCACCCATCGTGCTCAGCTGGCAGCACTACCAGATACCAGCTCCCCACCCATCGTGCTCAGCTGACAGCACTACCAAATACCAGCTCCCCACCCATCGTGCTCAGCTGGCAGCACTACCAAATACCAGCTCCCCACCCATCGTGCTCAGCTGGCAGCACTACCAAATACCAGCTCCCCACCCATCGTGCTCAGCTGACAGCACTACCAAATACCAGCTCCCCACCCATCGTGCTCAGCTGACAGCACTACCAAATACCAGCTCCCCACCCATCGTGTTAGTACACGACGGGACCTACAGTTTTAGCCGGGTTCAGAGCCACCACAGCCCCGATATACATTTTACTTGACATGCTGAACATATCAGAGGTGAATGCCGATCAGAAAAACTTTGACAGGATCGGGATCGAACTGTCAGTGTTGCTCTAAATACAGCCATCATCTAGACAACTGGACTATCGAGGCTGTTACTGAAAACGCTTGTTGGAGGAATACTTAAGCTGAGCTCACGGTAAAGGCGGCCGATTTCTCGAGTCGAGCACAGCTTTCCTGTTGACTTTCTTGCATCGGTTCTTTTCGTCGAGGAAGAATCCTTGCAAGCAGTTGCGTTTGGGGAGAGCCTCGCTGTTGATAGCGCTGCTGCCGCCACTGCTCTCCTTCCTTCTTAGTGTGGAGGACGATACGTACCTAAATAACAAATGCACATCTTGACACTGAGGAATACATATTGCTCACGTTTTTAATGACACTTTTTTGAGGAATCTATTGAATATTTGCTCCGAATATACCTACTAGGTACCTCACGTTCTAAACTTCATCAGTATTTAGTAACTGTCACATGTTTTGTTGCTGACAAAAACAACTTTTGTACCTACTCTCTACTGTATGGCTTAGGTCTTTTTTTTAGGAAACTGTTAGAGATTTATAGACATGTTCTGAAATATAAAGTGTATCTTTTTAACGTCCTAAATTAACTGGCATTATGTTTTTACGATCGAGTACGTAACTACAAATATTTTACTGACGAAAATCACTCGATCGTAAAATTACAATAAAGCCTGTTAATTTCGGCCGTTCAAAAGACATATTATATTTCAGAACATTTAAATTTCCAACAGTGCCCTAAAAAATGTAAAAACGTAAACAAATAGGAAATGTACCTATATCCGGTCTTGACTTACCCTTTCTTGAGTTTATTCGTTTCGGTAACAACAACGACAGGTATCTGCATGTTGTGAGTATTGAGCGGGAGCTCGGGCGTGGCGAAGGCTGGCTTGTTGTCATTATTCGTCAGAATCACGACCCCGCTGTTGCCCGCCACAGGTTTGTTTTCACCGGGCAGAATGACGCTGTTGCTGTTTCCACTGGTCTTGTTGGTTAGAATGACGCCACTGCTGCTGACGTTCGGCTTGTTGCTCTCATTGGTCAGAATGACGCTGTTGTTTTCACCTCCCAGCACCACAATGGGCGAAGAGGGTGAAGAAGTGGGGGTGGGTGAAGAAGTGACCTCTGATTGGCTGGTAGTGTTGGCAGACTCTGAAGAGCTTGCCGCTGATTGGGTGGTGGGCGTGACGTCGTCATGCTCTGGCTTTACTGTCAGGTCAGAGTAGTCGTAGCTGTAGTCCAACTAAAACGAAAACAATTTTGTGTCATGAACGAAAAACAAAGGACTGCGAATAGGACACTATGTTCAGCTTTCACTGAAGAACGAATTCCATCGAATTCCTACAAATGGTGTAGGTACAGTAGGTATGCCATAGTAAAAAAAAATAACAAAAAATTAGGTACTAGTTCTTGACGTTAAAATTACGAGTACATAGTGCCGCCTACTTATTATTATGGTATTTTCGAACAAATCCAGTTTTTTCCTCAGAAAATGGGTTTTAAATATATCGTGAAAGAACAGCATTGCTTCTTTACCTACTTAATATTTATTTACCTGCTGTGAGATTCATGAATGGCACTCACCTCGCCGCCTTCTGCCTCGTCGAGAAGCGCGACCACCAGAACGTCCTCCATGTCGATGTTATAGTTGGAATCGCCAGTCTGCCGCTGGTCGTGAAGAGTTCCCCCAGTGAATAACGCCAGGCAGCTCACCAAAACAGCTCCATAGATGAGTGACATCATGGCAGCCACCTGAGCAAATCATAATCATACAAATCTCACCTCAACTGGTCGAAAGTAGTATCTAATGGGTTCAAATCCTCATGCGTCAGGATTTTTTGTCTGTAATTTTTAATGAAGTTTCACAAATTCCAATCGAGCAATTTTTTTCAGGAACGCTAGGTTTGGACAGATATAATTTTTAGAAAAAATCCTTCACAATAAACGTAGACGTACCCGGGATTTTAGACAGGTTTGGACCGAATTTGATCAAACGTAGGTATGCGTCAGTACACTGGACGGACGGACAGACTTTTTCCAGCAGCCATGCACTGCTCTTTTTCAACTCAGGGGATCTCCAGGATGATATAAGAAACACAAAAAGAAGGCAGGTACTATCTCACTGGAGATACAGGGAGAACAGGTGGACTTACCTACACCAAGTGGTGTCGAGTGTGTAGTGACCGGTGAGGAGTTGAGCTCCAGCTACCATACAGCTAGCGGCTACCGGCCACCGGCTCCAGGGCAATGTGCTCCCACGCTCACAGGCCAGGGCCGGCTCCCCAAACCCAAAATACCCCCAACCCCCCCCCCCCCTCCCCCCCTACCCTAGATTTCAATCCAGCAGTGCTCAGTCTCAAAATCACTCGATTATAGAATCACAACATAGCCTGTTCATTACAGCCGTTAAAAAGACATATTTTATTTCAGAACAGTTAAATATTCAGTAGTAACCTATCCTCATAAATGGACAGTAAAAGGGGAACGTCAGCTTTAGTCTTAACGTGATTTCCTCCCAAAATGAAGAAGTAACATTCTGCTGCCATGTGTGTTTCACGGCTATGTTTTCGCCTGTAAGGACGTAGGTATGATCAGCTACAGGTTTTGGTGGCTAGGTTCGGTCCTGGCTGGAGTGAGGAGCAATGACTCCATGTGAGAAATGCTCCATCAATTGGGAATGCAGAGCTCTGAGCTCCGAGCGGCGCCGCCACGTTATTTATTACTCCGTGCCCTTCCGTTTAACACCGGCTTGGGGCATCGACACCATTTCTTTCATACCTCACTGTTATTCCGCTACAAATATCTTGATGTGGTGTAAGGAGGTAGATCTATCATTTTTGCCAGGTAACCCAAAAGTTTTTCCAAGTAACGCCTTGCCATGTGGAGGCAAAGGGCAATCAATGGAAAATTAGGTAGATACCAATTTCCTTAACTCGAAATTGGGAGGACAGCCCCCCCAACCCAAATCCAAAATACTTAAGCGGTTTATATTTTTTCTCTCAACACGGAATTTTCGCGATCAAAATCAGTTAGAGACCACACTATTCTAGCCTCAAAATTAAAGGAAACAGAGAGTTTTGGAGAATGGTTATTTGATTAAAACGGGGGAAACGGCCGATGTAGCGGACTCGTTTTTTGAGCCGATCAGGCCGTTTGAAGGAGTTCACCATGAAGCGGTTGAACCACAGGCAGATAACATTCAGAGCCAGCGGCCGTAACGTAACTCGGTCAAACGGCTGCAACGAAGAACCATATACACTAACCTCACCCGCCGCAGAAAAAAACACACCAAGCCTCTGATCATACGCACCCACTTGTTATGCCTACTGCTTGCCTACTGCTTGCATACTGCTTGCCTACTGCTCGCCTACTGCTTGCCTACTGCTCGCCTACTGCTTGCCTACTGCTCGCCTACTGCTTGCCTACTGCTCGCCTACGTGTTGTTCCCAATGAAACGTACCTTCTTGGACTTTGTTGTCGCCATCCTGAAGAGATCGCTCAAACCCACGGATCCTTTCCGCAGATTGTGCGTCGCTGACCGTGACCTTGCGAAAAGCCTTCACCTGGGCCTGGATTCCTCCTTTTCTTGTACTCTTCATTCTTCTGGATGCCTTTATTTTGTTTTCTCAGTTGTTTCCTCTCTGAAGAGGTCTCACATTAGTCACATTTCTCCGAAATGCTCTTTTTTCGGCAGCTGGACTGTTTTGTTAGATAAGTTGACCCTATTTGCGTATGAAGTGTTTGCTATTTGTTGCTGATGAGTCACTGACGCTGCTTTTGTGCCTCTCCTCTTTCTCATCAGAAATTTCATTATCTCTCTCAACTCAATCACCATTCTGGCTTCTAATTGGAAAAACTTGATTCTGCCCCAAACCTTTGACGAGTTCCAGCTCAGCATGGAAAATAGAATGTTCAATGTCGACCACCAAAAAAATTCAATATTTTACCATAATATGTAAACGAAAAAAATCCCTTTCGGCAGCCCCGAAAGGCGTAGGTAGATTTCGAAGATTACTTCCATCAACTAAAAGCAGTCTAAAATCATTTAGAAAGACGGATAAGAAGATTTTCAGTTGATCCAATTGCATTATCTACAATAACAAACGGAGGAATTGAGTTTTGGAATTTCACCCCCCCCCCCCCCCTTAACAAGAAAATGAAAGTGAATTTACAAAAAACTTTTTCAGACAAAAGTTGTAGATATTATTAATAGAAACTCATAGCAAAAAGAATAAACTCAATATCTCACCAAATAAATGAGTTATGACGTTTTGAAAATTCAACCCCCCACCCCCTGCCTAAACGGTGCGTCGGACGAAAAACTTGTTCAGACAAAAGTTGTAGGTAATATTGAGGCAAATGCATTACAAAACAAAAGAACTCGATAACACAATAACAAACGGAGGAATTGAGTTTTGAAATTTCACCCCCCCCCCCCCCCCCTAAACAAGAAAATGAAAGTGATTTTACAAAAAACTTTTTCAGACAAAAGTTGTAGATATTATTAATAGAAACTCATAGCAAAAAGATAAAACTCAATATCTCACCAAATAAGTGAGTTATGACGTTTTGAAAATTCAACCCCCCACCCCCTGCCTAAACGGTGCGTCGGACGAAAAACTTTTTCAGACAAAATTTGTAGGTAATATTGAGGAAAATGCATTACAAAACAAAAGAACTCGATAACACCCCTAGGACACAAGTTATGAATTTTTTTGTGCGCAAAACCCTCTTTTTCCACCCCTATTCAACCATTAAGGGTGGGATCAAAAAACGTTACTAAGAAAAGTTGTAGGCAGTACTGTTAGACGACCCTCAGAGAAAACTACGTTTCATTAATTGCAATATTAAGGGAGTTATGGCCAAAAAGCCAGATTTAGAAAAAGTCCCCCCATTTCCCCCCCCCCCCTTGGTCCGATTTCCCCCATTAACGAACTCGACCGAGATTTTAGTCCCTTATATTTTATTAAATAGTCAAAACCAATTATTTTTCAAAAATACGGCTGCTAGCGTGTTCACAAGGAAGTGAAAATGATAGATAGATAGATAGATAGATATATATATATATATATATATAGATATATATATATATATAAACTTTTGAACTGATGGTGGTTTTGGATCCAGGGGTCATAAAAAGAATAACTGTGAAGAAATTTTTCAAAAGTGAGACTACTGGTACGACTACAGTAGGTAGATTTTTCTTCGAAATCTACCTAAAAATTTGATTGTCATAATTAGGGTTCGGATTTGTCCTAAAAAGACCTATTCTTCTCCTTACGTTTGATTTCAGCCAAATTTTGTATTTAGGCGTTTTGGACCTGCACGACCCCACACACCAAATCTTATCGAGACCTATAATGTCCTATTTCAGCTTTGAAAGTACTAAAAAATCCTATTTTGCTGGTTGACGGCCTAATTTAACCTATTCTGCAGATAACAGTACTTATGAACACGTGTCTTACAATACGCTCGCTTCAAAAGAATCTTTCCAGACGAAAATAAAATCAGCTTGTAGACTTATTTTTTCTAAGAAGCCCGTAGACTACATTAACTTCACCATTAGAAATATATTTTCTTAGGTTCGTTGATAGTCGAGGTTACTCCCCATTACTCCCTCGCAGACCAGGTAAGTAGGTATGTACTCTATTTTTATAATACCAACTACCCTTATGCCTGTGACCTGTGTACATGCTACGTGCCTATGCGCAGAGCCACAGGACACGCCAGATGCACCAAGCTTGCGGTAGCCCTAAAAAAAAACCCAGGCTGCCCAGGCTGGGCCTCAGCCCGAGAAGCTGCGGAGATATTAGAAGGAAAAAGTGCAGAAAAAAAAAACGTTTGCTCGATCCATAGCCGTATCCACGGGGGGGTAACCTAAGGGGTTAGCTCCCCCCTCCATGAAAGAAAATTAACATGGTAACGCCGACGTGAAGCAAAAAAAAAATAAAGGGTTCGACAATGGTCGCACTTGACTTTCTCGCAATTTTTATCGAAAATTTGATTTTTTTTTTACGTGAATAATTGTCAGAATTTTAACTTTTTCTAAAAAGTATTTTGCCTCACACTGGACGATACTTATAGGCACCTGCAAACCGAATTTCAAACATATCCGACATAACAGTGAAGTGTCGCTCGACGCGCAAAGTATATGTTTTCTATTTTGCATGTCACCGCCTTAAATTTTAAGTAAATGAAAATCTATTGAAAATGCCCTTGAAGCATCTATCTGAGACCACTTTCACCAATTTTGAAGGAAATCTGTCGATTAGGGTTGTTGCAAATCCGTCTTAACCAATCAAAAACGTGATTTCCATTTTTGGAAAATGTTTCCTACGATAATGCCAATATTGGCCCAAATTTTTGGCCCATCTCAAAAAGAATAAAAATGATCCTGTAGCATCTATTTGGGAACACTATTGCGAAATTACAAGGATCTAACTTAATAACTGTAGTGCCAAATCCGTCTTGACCAATCAAAAACGAGATTTTAGTTTTTTTCCTATTTTTGACTTCATTTTGCCTATATTGGCCGCAATTTTGAATTGATTGAATATTTCTTCGACAAACCTTTAAGTAATGTTATTAAGCACAAGTTTATGGATTTTTGTGAAATTCCAGCTAATACTGTTCATGGGGCCAAGATTTTCACGTATGGGCCGATTTTGGCCCAAATTTTTGGCCCATCTCCAAAACAATAAAAACGATCCTGGAGTATCTATCTGGGAACACGACTGCAAAATTTGAAGGTTCTAACTTTATTACCGTACCGTGAAATGCATCTTGAGTAGACAAAAACACGATTTTGAATTTTTTTTGACACTTTTTTGACAATAGTGGGCGCAATTTTTGAGTAATCAAAATTATATCAAAAATGTATCTCGAAACTGATTTTAGACATCTATATTACAAATTTGAGCCAAATCGGTTGACTGGTGTGACCTCTAGCCGCGCTACAGACAAACGGACGGACGGACGGACGTACGTACGTACGTACGCACGTACGTACGTACGTACGTACGTCGGACGGACATGACCTAAAAACCATTTTTTTGGTATCTAGGACCTCTGAAACGCCTTTTGCAATGAAAATCTCAAAATCGAAATTTCGCACGATAACATAACTTTCTCAGCCCATGTATTACATACGGACGAGAAAGTAAAAATATAGGCTAAAACCCCCCCATTACCCCGACCCCCCCCCCCCCCTCCCCATGACCGCTTTCTGGATACGGGCCTGGCCCGATCTTTCCCCTATCTACCGAAGTTGCCTCCCTCAAATTTCTGCCTCTCGTTTCGTGTGACGTAGAAAGAAGTCTCTTTGCACTTAAAAGAACTTTGACAGAGATGCGACGTAATTTTAAGGTGGAAAATCTGGAAAATCCCGGCGGAACGGAAACATTTTCCGCTTCCGACATTGATGTATTGGCCTCGGCCCACTCATATTTCGGCTTTGGCGTACTCTACTTCGGCTTCGGTCAAAAACATCCGCGCCTATTACGCGCGTTAAAAAAAAAAAAAAAAAAAAAAAAAAATGAAAATCTGGAAAAAGTTTTGGTCGTGCAATAAAACCAAATGTGAAAATTCTTCCTTTTTTGTTCTTACTTACCTATAATTTTTATTAGAAACCTTACCTTAGTAGTTAAGCACTAGGTAAAATTGGATTTTAAGGAACCTATTTTCAGCAACCTATTTTGCGTTTTTGAGCAACCTATTTCTCGGTTTTAAGGAACCTAACAATCCGAACCCTAGTCATAATTTACAAAATAAGTAACATTTTATTAAAAATGTGGCTTAAGATGTCTGAGCATATGAGAAATGAAGTGACGTTTCTTCGTGAAACTGATTTCACAGTGGGCGCAAGAGCAAGGTGTTGTATGGATAATGACCTCCATGCATCTGGATGTTATGTCTCTTAAGGTTACTAGAACGTGTAAATGCCTTCCCACAGTGGAGGTATGAGAATGGTTTGTCACCGGTGTGTATCCGAATATGCCGCTTAAGACGGCTTTTATGATCACATATCTTCTTACAATGGGGGCATATCAGAAGTGGTTTGGTGTGCACTCGGATATGGCTACTCAAAGTCGATTTCCTAGAACAGTTCTTGCCACAGTAGGCGCATGCGAAGATCTGCATGTCGGAGAGATGGTTGGGTGTCAGTGGAGACGGCTTGTGTACAGTGAGGGGAGTGGAAGTCTCCCCGTCAGGGTCGCCACTGTCTGACGTCACCTGCTGCTCCTCCTCCTTCACAAATTTGAAATCTGCAACAGATGATTGCGAACTGGCAAAACAGGAACGAACGTTCTGAAAGGCGATACACCCAGTCACCACCAGCCCACATGCCATCCAGCCCGAGATCCTTAGTCCATTCTCGGATTTTGGATAGCAACTCTTATGAGGGTACTGCGTCCTCTGCTTCCTGTTATTCCTTCGTGTGAAATCTTCAGCTAGTAACAATAGGATATTTGCATAGAAAACGTATGACTGTTTCTACCTATCCGTTCATACAGTCGACAGTCAGTGTTCCCTGTGTAGACACATAGTATATTCATACATAATATGAGGTATCCCTGACTGGGATTGGAATTTTGCACTCCGAAGAGGAATCTGATGTGTATTTACCAAGGTTTTGTATGGGAATAGGCTCCCAGGCTTCCCGTCATCATCACCACATTGTGACGTCACCTGCGGTTTTTCTTCCCCAAAGAATCCCAAATCTGCAAGAGATCATTACAAAAAGGAATAAGCACTCAAGATATGCGACACCTCACTCTGGCCGAACGTCACATCATATCACACATATAAGTAACGACATATTTCATATTTTTACGGCTATGCTCTATGCTAACCTGAAGGGGGTAAGTAGGTATATTACATAGGTAAGTTATTGTAACTTACTCTTCTTACCATTCTCTTCTTTCTGAATGGGCAAGAGGAATGTGCTACTGCTGCTGAGCCGTGCCCCATCTGTAACCCGAAATCACAAGTAAAGTTAAGGACAAGGGGGGAGCCAGTCAACGTGATGGATTGAGCGGGAACATTATTTAACGCGGATCAGCTGCATAACACTTTCATATCAACATATCAGTTTACCTTGCTCTTCTAACGGTTCTTGCTTCACAGCTGGCCGCCTATATATCCGTCATCGCAGGCTATTTCCAGTTCTGAAATTTGGAAAGGTAACCGCAGAAGATGTGAAAACGTATCAAATTTCTTGTATCTTGTAATTTAATATTCCTTGTCAAATAAATGGCTGGCAATGTTATTGTTGATAGTCAGGGCCCTTGATTTCTTTAGGGCCCCTTTTACGTTATTGTTTTGGCGGGAAATCTTTCCACGTTTTTAGGGCCCTTTCTGCAAGTCACATGACTATAGCAGAAGACGTTTAGGTATACTCAAACAAATTACTACAGTGACCGAAATCACTGATATTATATTTTTTTGAGATAGAGATATTACGTAGTAAGTATCTACCACTATTTATCAGTAGAATATTAGCAAAAAGTAGACAGTGGAAATCGAAAGAATAATCATTTCAACGTCCTCGTTCGTACGGGTAGACCTGCCTATGTCATTGCGGTTAGGGGTCTCGTTTCAAGCTGATGTTTTGTACCTATATGGTGCCTAATACCTTGCAGACGCAAAATGTACTGAACTTTGCAGTGTTTTAGAAGCACATTGCTCGAATCATTTAATATTTTCAGCAGCTTCACCATGTCGGCGATGGCATTCAACCAGAAAATCTTCACCCCCACGGCCCCAGACAAGGGTAGTTTCCCCTTAGATCACGAGAACTTGTGCAAGTTGGAGATGATAAAGTACATGAAGTGCCTGAGACTCAGCCGTTTTGATAACAGTGAATGCCGCGCTGAGAGCAAGCAGTACCTGGCCTGCCGCATGGACCATCAGCTCATGACCAAGGAGCCCTGGGAAAAACTCGGCCTCGAGGATGTCAAGGATGTTAAAGATGTCCCGTCTATCAAATAGAGATGTCCGTGACAAACGCTGCTAGTGCCACGTCTTTGCTCACAAACGAAACTTTTCTCCGTAATGCTGGTTTGTTGACGTTTCTAAATGACCCGTCTCTGAGAAAACTGTTGGCTATTATTTGTTCTGAAGTAGGTACCTATAGTAGTAATAATATGTCTTTTTTTTTAGTGTATTGCGATTTTGCGGTCGAGTTTTTTGTCTCAGGGACAAATTTGTCAGAAATCAATCGATCGTGACACCCATGGCATGGCTCGAATTTGCTGATTAAGTACTGTACCTTAGCAACTGATTGAAATCACCTTTCATTATTATTATTAGTGGAAGGTTGGGGGGGGGGGGGGGGGGGTAGGGGGACAAGCCCAGCAGCTAGACAATTTCAAGTACTTACTTAAATCACCTTGATTTTGATTTGATTTTTCTTGGTGCAAATGGCCCACAGCAAATTTGTTTCTGACCTTGCAGAATAACATTAACATTATTATATTTCAGAACAAAAATAGAGCCAACAGTTTCCACCGATAAGTGTTATTAAGAGTACGTCAACAAACCGTCGTATCTATAAGGGGAAAATGTTTACAAACGCTGGGTTGTAGCCTAACCTAATATAACTTGTACCGCAATAGACGTGGCTCTAGCAAGACGTGTCGGGCGTGTACATAGAACGACAGTGTTGTTTGTGTAGGATATGGACGGACATGGGACAGGAAAGAGAGTGTTATTGGGGTGCACAGGGAGTGTGGCGAGCCTCAAGCTGCCGCTTCTGGAGTCTGGCCTGCGCGAGGCGGGCTGCGAGGTTCGGGTCATAGTCACGGACCACGCCCGGCACTTCATCCCGCCGACGCCGCCTGTGGAAGTCATGACGGATGCGGACGAGTGGGTGGTGTGGACAGACAGGGGGGACCCCGTCCTGCATGTGGAGCTCGGCAAATGGGGGGACTTGCTGCTGATCGCGCCCCTAGACGCCAACTCCCTCGCCAAACTTGCACTGGTCAGTATTCTTCACTACTATGACTGTATTCGACAAGTCTAAAAATCGATACTTTCGACCTTTGCGGGGATGGACACTCAGTGAATTTCGAACAATCGGCGGCGTAGGTAGGTACCAATTATCAGTTATCACAATGAAATTATATTTTGTTCAATGGCGTCACCTTGTATGAAACTCGATTCACGAGCAAGGTTCAGTGGGGACATGTCACGTCAGCTCGCTAAAACAAACACCAGCTGAAATGTTGACAAAGGCTCGTTGATTATTGATGAATGAGTCAATTAATGAGGTCGCGTGCCCTTCACCCTGTTAGTGTTACCTACATTCCATTGCTGTCGTAACGAGCTCTCATATTACCTGGAGCTACTTTCCAAATATCCCTGCGTAGGTACTGAGTGGGCTTTTTGAAATTTTTGTAAAGTCAGAAATCAAGACCGAATTCCCATAATCTGCTAGTTGTTTACGTGTTATTTCAACCATTCTCTGAGGACACCGTCGCGTCGGATATTTCAATTTTTCTGAAATATAATGTGTCTTGTTATCGTCCGAAATCAACAGGGAGAGTGGTGATTTTGTGATCGAGTGATTATTGTCGATTAAAAATGGATTCAAAATACTCGATCGTAAAATTACAACACAGCCAGTTTAATTTCGGACGTTAAAAAAACATACGATATTCCAGAATATTTAAATATCCAGCAGTGGCCAGAAAATGACATCAGCAAACAACAAATTCATACTCCGATTTAAATAAGAGGAAGTAAATTTACTTTTTAAAAAATGTGTTGAAATGATTTGTGTTGTAGGGGCTGTGTGATAACCTGGTGACGTGCACTGTTGTAGGGGCTGTGTGATAACCTGGTGACGTGCACTGTCAGGGCCTGGGACATGTCCAAACCTGTCCTCTTCTGCCCTGCCATGAACACGCGCATGTATCAACATCCAATCACAGAGCAGCACATCAACACGCTCAAGAGCTGGGGCTACCGCGAGGTTCCGGCCATCTCCAAGACGTTAGTGTGCGGGGACGTTGGGCTCGGCGCTATGGCTGAGGTGTCGGACATTATACAGGCGGTCATGGCGTGCTTCCCTGCTCTGTAGCCCATGCATCAACAAGGGGAGCTGAGGTGTCGGACATTATACAGGCGGTCATGGCGTGCTTCCCTGCTCTGTAGCCCATGCATCAACAAGGGGGGCTGAGGTGTCGGACATTATACAGGCGGCCATGGCGTGCTTCCCTGCTCTGTAGCCCAGGTATCAACATGCACAGGGGGACTTTGGGGATCTGGACAGTTATTTAATAAACATTGTGACTTTACACGAAGAAAATATGGACATAAAGATGGCCGATCAGTGGCGAAATAACATCCAGATTTGATTTTGTCGAAAAGTTATTGTGGACAAGGAAACTATTGTCAGTTATTTTATTGACGTGGAAAATTTACTCGAGGGAAGTGTGGTTACAAGATGGCCGGTCAGTGGTGAAAATGTTGATACAAGATGGCCGGTCAGTGGTGAAAATGTTGATACAAGATGGCCGGTCAGTGGTGAAAATGTTGATACAAGATGGCCGGTCAGTGGTGAAAATGTTGATGCAAGATGGCCGAAAAATACAGTCAGATGTGATTTCATAGAAAACACGTGTCAGATTTTAGTGGCAGTATTCTACCTTGCTGGCTGGTCCTCCTGACGTCACCCTCATCCACTAGCAGACTCAAGTTGAGGTGAGTGTTTTTTTTTCATGCTGGGACATTAAAAATTGCGACATACTATACTGATTGTGGTACCAAAAATTGAAATCCAGCAGGAGGTGTATCACTGGCTACCCCAATAACCTCTCCCTCATGCACCCTTCTTTTTATTAAATTAGAAATCTTTTTATTACAATGTTAACATGACTTCTGGTGGAATTCTGTCTACTGTATGTAGGTGCACAAAAAGTCCAATTTCCTAGTAAGATTTAAGAAAATAATATAAGAAAAAATAGTTTTATATGTGACAAAACTGACCGTTAGTACCTACCGTCATGTCAGCTTGAGTGCTGAATAGTTGGCACCTCTGTAATTGTTTGGATCTTCTACTAAAAGTGAATGACTTGATGTGTCTTCCAACGACATTTAAGCTGGGAAAAGCCAGGAAAATATATGAGTCGGTGTCATGATGACTGGTGGGCAATAAACGCGGGATGGGAATACGAGTTGGGTTCGTCATAAAAAGGAGTTTGTTTGAGAAGATGATGATGGCGATGATGGTGATGATGGTTTGTTGGCAGCTCTTCTGGCGAGTGGTGGCTATTCGGGTCAAGGCTACACGTCCAATGTCTTAAAGCGTTATGTGTTAATGTGTATGCGTCGGCACTGCACCCAATGCCGCACTGCGAAAAGAGAGTTTGTTATGATTGGCTATGAGAAAAAAAATCCCTTTCGGCAGCCCCGAAAGGCGTAGGTAGATTTCGAAGATTACTTCCATCAACTAAAAGCAGTCTAAAATCATTTAGAAAGACCGATAAGAAGATTTTCAGTTGATCCAATTGCATTATCTACAATTACAAACGGAGGAATTGAGTTTTGAAATTTCACCCCCCCCCCCCCCTTAACAAGAAAATGAAAGTGATTTTACAAAAAACTTTTTCAGACAAAAGTTGTAGATACGAGCTAAAGCGCAGGCTCCGCCTGCTCTTCACCTCGCCACTGCGTGGGGCTAGGTCCGTCGGACTGGGGCCTCGTGGTTTCCGTTTGATTGCACGCGCTGCGCTGGCTTGTATCTCGCACCTACTTGCATTAGGTCGGAGGTATGAAAAGATCCATATTAAAAATAAAAAAAAAGTTTAATAAATAGGACATGATATGCTGGTGCAACATTACATGTGAGGCAATCAACAACACTGCCGTCAACATCGGCGTCAGTGACGTCACCAGCGATTGGTTGTGGGCCCGGCAAGCCGAAGTCATTTTTTTTCCAAAAAACAATAGAATTTCCTCAATCTCCGCAAGTGCGGCATTTTCAGAATCAATAATACTCAGTTGCCTTCTGACAAAGTCTTTAGTCATATCACTTTTGTAATCGTTCCACAGTTGCAGAGAATTCGTTGGATTACAAAACACACATATAAACGCAAACAGTTCACGAAGTTGCTTGGGCATGCGAAACGTTGCAGCTTCCATCAGGCATTGATCCCATTCTGTATGGTCTTCGATTAGACCACGAAGCCTGGCAGCATGTTGGAAAGAGTCGCATAACAACCCATTAACAGTTTTCAATTCATAAACGTAAAATCACAACATAGCCTCATAATTTATGACATTAAAAAAAATATAATATATTTCAGAACATTTAAATATCCTATAGTTTCCTCATTAAGTTAGAAGTAAAAACGTAAACAAATAGCGAATATATACTCCACCTTAAGGCAGAAATTGTACTGAACGAATTGATGCTTTTAGCACGCGCAACAATACTTCGTTGCCTAGATCTGAAAGATGTGTCCCGTCATTCTTGAAATAAGAAAGATCAAGAAATCTGTGAACACATCCATCAAATGTTAGTTGAGAGAAGAAGTATCTATCTGTATGACAGAATTTGACATTGACATTGCATTCACTAATTCTCGCAATATTAAATTCATCTCCATTATAGGTACAAAATCTTCAACACAGCGAGGTAAAATTCCACACACTATTACCGCTATTGATGGTAAACAATATAATTTTTTCAAAAGAGCATCATACGTCCAACCGTCCAAGCAACTTGCTCGGGCGTTTGAGGCTCTCTACCACGAAATGGAGTTACATTGTTTCCGCCATATAACAGTACTACAACAGCACGAACAGTACAATTTCTCCTAGCCAAAACGCGTAAAATAAAACCGATTGTTTGCTCCGTCATTTTGGCACCACCCTTCCCATAAATGTGCGTAGGGTGACGCCAGCCGGTTGCCATCCGCCCAAGGTCACGGATGATTGATGACCCAAAAATGTAAACTGCCATCTCCTGAAATAATAAAATGTGCCATAATTATCAACTTATTCACATTCTGATAAGACAACTTTGCGTTAAAAACTGCAACAATTTCTCTCGCAAGCAAAATTGTAGAAAAAGAACCATGAATGTTAACGGTACGATTAGTTATCTTTGAAATGTTGAGGGAAAAAATCCCAGGACCATCCAGCCGCAGCGAGTTTTTTTTTTTTTTTTTAAATAACTGGTAGTTCGGAACCCACCTTAAACTGTACCTAGAGTCCGGGTAGGAACGTAGTTTTTGGTAGTACCTACTGCTAGCTAACCATGACCACTTTTTAATAGATCGCTCCAACACTTTTAATTTGAGACAGTTTTTGGCCATGGCGGAGTCCATTCCATTCCAGGATTTTCCATATTAAATTGGCTTTGAACCGCGATCTGAAAAAAGAGAAAGAAACATACTTACATACTGTAAGCGTTCGATTTGGATCCAATCAGTTTTTTGTACTTTCCTATTTTCACTATTCTTCTTATAGATCCACAACCACCTAGGGAGAGATTAACACGGGAAAATTCTCAAATAGGTATATACATTTACATATATAGTATGATAAATAACGACCAACTTACCTCAAGCAATTTTATATTCTGATGATTGTCAGCCATTTCTCTGTCGGCGCTCCATCATCAACACAATACACCACAGATCAAATCAAGTGTTGGTAAAAATATTATTACATAATCTAGAATATTTTTAATTAAATAATAATAATAAATAAAAAATTAAATAGTTTTTATTTGATATTATTTATTGATATTTTGCCGAATTCCTTTGCGACCTTAGTCTAGTGACACGGCATTTTTACTTTGACCAAGATGGCGCGAAAATTCAAATATCCAAAAATAAATTTTAATTTTTAAAATATTTTTTTTCTGTATTTTCTCAAAACATTTTATGCATGTATTGCATATCAAATTGTAGCTTAAACAATGACATCTATTAATATACCTTTTTATTTCGTTCACCTTTAGAATTCAGTGTGATATGTTAGTTTCTGTAGTTTTTTTTTAGTGGTTTTCAACGTATGATGGTCAATGATGCGCTTAGAAATGGATATTTCTTCAAAGTTTGGGGTAAGATTTGCAGTGTCTTAAAGCTTGATTCATTCCGAATAAGAAATGTATAAAAAACTACAATGTTATCGGTTTGGCGTGTGTTTAAATTGTAAAACTAAACAGCGCTACAAACCAAAAAATTTCCGAAAATCATTTTCCTCAATCAAAAAGTCGTTTATCTCGTTAGCTGGCACTGTTTTGTTTGTGTTCATCTTGTAGCGCATTTCATGAGGAGTAAAATGAGATATTCAGATCAACTGTAGCTTCAAAGATGCAAAAAGCCACAAAGAAACCCCGAAACCCTACACTACCCCTTTTTCTTACATTGCGTCCGCTTATGGGAATCGTACACTATACCACTGGTTTGCCGCACTCTAACCTGACATAGGGCCAAGCGCCATAGTTGACCACCCTTGAAGATTTTAGGTCGAGACAATTTTAATATATAGACGAGCTAAAGCGCAGGCTCCGCCTGCCCTTCACCTCGCCACTGCGTGGGGCTAGACACCTGGGCCTTCGGCCTCATGGTTTGTTTTGTTTTTCTATGAAGGTCGTCCATTTAGCCGCGGCGCGCTGCGGCTAGATTGACGCCCTCTAAACTTTTATTAAACGAACGGCCTTAGAGCAAATTTACCTCACCATACCTACCTACTTTTTAGTGAAAAAAAAAAAAAAAAAAAAAAAATCAAGGGTCCTGCAATATCCGCAATTAACTTTCTCACTCAGTATCAAATTTTCGTTCTTTTTATTGTGATTTTATTAAGATTCAGTTTGCAAAATGCGTTTCGAGTTCCGACCATTCAAAAACGTGGTTTCTCATTTGGAGCACTTTTTTAAAAAGAACGGCCATAGGTAATTAAGAAATTATACTCTATAAATGTTTAAGTACCTAACGTTGTTTTAAACAAAAGTGTAACTAAATTTCAGAATAATCCGTCAGTAACTGGGATTGGAGCCAAATCGATCGAAATTCAGTCAAAGACTGCTGTAATTTTCTAGGTACTAATTGTAATTTTATTCCAAAGAACCCTCCAAGATCTATTTCCCAACATACTTATCAATTCCTAATGTTATAGATTGAAAACTCAGCTCTTGTTGCTTATCCGACTAATCAAAAACACGAATTGTTAATTATTCTTAAGTACCTAATTCTCTACTTTAAACTTAAAATCCCTCGGCCATGATCTTAGACAGGTGCACATCAAATTTCATCAAAATACTTATATAGGCTGTGTGTTTGTTATAGAGAATATTCGTTATAGGGAGTTTGTTACATGTTAAAGAGAATGTTCGTTATAGAGAGGGACCTCGTTATAGAAAGAATGTTGTAGATTATAAAGTGGGGGTGTTCGTTATAGAGAGGGACCTGGACCTCGTTATAGAGAGAGTGTTGTAGATTATAAAGTGGTAATGTTCGTTATAGAGAGGGACCTCGTTATAGAGGGAGAGTTGTAGATTATAAAGTGGGAATGTTCGTTGTAGAGAGGGACCTCGTTATTATAGAGAGTGTTGTAGGTTATAAAGTGGGAGTGTTCATTATAGATTGTTCGTTATAGAGAGACACCTCGTTATAGAGAGAATGTTGTAGATTATAAAGTGGGGGTGTTCGTTATAGAGAGACACCTCGTTACAGAGAGAGTTGTAGATTATAAAGTGGGGGTGTTCGTTATAGAGAAGACACCTCGTTATAGAGAGAGTGTTGTAGATTATAAAGTGGGCGTGTTCGTTATAGAGAGGGACCTCGTTATAGAGAGAGTGTTGTAGATTATGAAGTGGGAATGTTCGTTATAGAGAGGGACCTCGTTATTATAGAGAGTGTTGTAGGTTATAAAGTGGGAGTGTTCATTATAGATTGTTCGTTATAGAGAGACACCTCGTTATAGAGAGAATGTTGTAGATTATAAAGTGGGGGTGTTCGTTATAGAGAGACACCTCGTTACAGAGAGAGTTGTAGATTATAAAGTGGGGGTGTTCGTTATAGAGAAGACACCTCGTTATAGAGAGAGTGTTGTAGATTATAAAGTGGGCGTGTTCGTTATAGAGAGGGACCTCGTTATAGAGAGAGTGTTGTAGATTATGAAGTGGGAATGTTCGTTATAGAGAGGGACCTCGTTATAGAGAGTGTTGTAGATTATAAAGTGCGAGTGTTCGTTATAGAGGAGACACCTCGTTATAGAGAGAGTGTTGTAGATTATGAAGTGGGAATGTTCGTTATAGAGAGGGACCTCGTTATAGAGAGAGTGTTGTAGATTATGAAGTGGGAATGTTCGTTATAGAGAAGACACCTCGTTATAGAGAGAGTGTTGTAGATTATAAAGTGGGAGTGTTCGTTATAGAGAGAGACCTCGTTACAGAGAGAGTGTTGTAGATTATGAAGTGGGAATGTTCGTTATAGAGAAGGACCTCGATATAGAGTGTTGTAGATTATAAAGTGCGAGTGTTCGTTATAGAGAGGGACCTCGTTATAGAGAGTGTTGTAGATTATAAAGTGGGAGTGTTCGTTAAAGAGAGGGGCCTCGTTATAGAGAGAGTGTTGTAGATTATAAAATGGGAAACTTCGTTATAGAGAGGGACCTCGTTATAGAGAGTGTTGTAGATTATAAAGTGCGAATGTTCGTTATAGATTAAGACTTCGTTATAAAGAGAAGGTTGAAGATTATAAAGTGGTAAGTAATGTTTGTTATAGAGAGGGACCTCGTTATAGAGGAAGAGTTGGATTATAAAGTGGGAATGTTCGTTATAAAGAGGGACCTCGTTATAGAGAGTGTTGTAGATTATAAAGTGGAAGTGTTCGTTATAGATTAGGACTTCGTTATAAAGAGAAGGTTGTAAATTATAAAGAGGGAATGTTCGTTATAGGGAGTGAGTGTTTGTTATAGAGAGAGTGATCGCCAGGACTTCCTTACCGTATATACTTACCTAATACTTATCGGTGAAAAAGAAAAAAATGAAATATAAAAAAAAAAAGTCCCGTCAGTATTCGATCCCTGACCCCCACACATGATAGGCTACTGTTCGAACCGCTGCACCAAAACCACATAACTGAGTGTGGAAGCTACAGTCCCATATAACCAATAGCTTACGTTTTTTGTAATCTCTGTCTCATCTGTAAGTGAAGTGAATCAAGTGTCTGTATCCACTCCTATAATGAAATAGAACTGAGATCTCGAAGCTTGCCCGACTAATGAAAAGCACGAATTTTGAATTATTTTTAAGAAATTTTCTACCTATCGAAAAATACTTTAAACTTAAAAGGATCCCTCGGTCATGATCTTAGACAGGTGCACATCAAATTTCATCAAAAAAGGATCATCAATATACCTAAGTACCTACTTGTATAAGTATAGAGGCTGTGTGTTTGTTATAGAGAATATTCGTTATAGAGAGTTTGTTACATGTTAAAGTGAATGTTCGTTATAGAGAGGGACCTCGTTATAGAGAGAGTGTTGTAGATTATAAAGTGGGAATGTTCGTTATAGAGAGGGACCTCGTTATAGAGAGAGTGTTGTAGATTATAAAGTGGGAATGTTCGTTATAGAGAGGGACCTCGTTATAAAGAGTGTTGTAGATTATAAAGTGCGAGTGTTCGTTATAGATTAGGACTTCGTTATAAAGAGAAGGTAGTAGATTATACAGTGGTAATGTTCGTTATAGAGAGGGACCTCGTACTTATCGGTAAAAAAGAAAAAAATGAATTAAAAAAAAAAAGTCCCGCCAGGATTCGATCCCTGGCTCCCACACATGATCGGCTACTGTTGCAACCACTGCTCTAAAACCACACAGCTGAGTTTGGAAGCCACAGTCCCATATAACCAATAGTCTCTGTCTCATCTGTAACAAACTCACTTTTCTATGACAAATTTTGAAAAGGTTAATTTCTAAATCGTCAAAAATTCAATAGTTTCATCTTTAGTAGCTTTATTTAATTAAATAATATAAAAAATTAAATAGTTTTTATTTTTATATAATTCTACGTTTTTCCAAATTCCTTTGGCATTCCTTTGACCGCCCTTGGCGTCTGCTAGAAATGGCGCGAAATCAAATATCCGAAAATAAATCAGTTTTTTTATTATTTTTTAAATTATTTTTTTTTCTGTATTTTCTCAAAACATTTTATGCATGTATTGTATATCAAATTGTAGCTTAAACCATGACATCCATTAATATACCTTTTTATTTCGTTCATCTTTAGAATTCGGTGTGATATGTTAGTTTCTGTAGAATTTTTTTAGTGGTTTTCAACGTATGATGGTCAATGATGCGCTTAGAAATGGATATTTCTTCATAGTTTGAGGTAAACTTTGCTGTGTCTTAAAGCCTGATTCATTCCGAATAAGAAATGTATAAAAAAATACAATGTTATCGGTTTGGCGTGTGTTTAAATTGTAAAACTAAACATCGCTACAAACAAAAAAATTTCCGAAAATCATTTTCCTCAATCAAAAAGTCGTTTATTTCGTTAGCTGGCACGGTTTAGTTTGTGTTTATCTTGTAGTGCATTTCATGAGGAATAAAATGAGCTATTCAGATCAACTGTAGCTCGAAAGATGCAAAAAGCCACAAAGAAACCCCGAAACCCTACACTACCCCATTTTCTTAGAGTTCCGCAACTCGTAACTTTTGCACGGCCTCTTAGGGCTCAGCGATTTTACGTTTATTATAACTTGACATGCGGAATCTCTGTAGTGGCAAACACAATTTTGGGACACCGAGAGGATTTTAATATAGTGGGACGAGCTAAAGCGCAGGCTCCGCCTGCTCTTCACCTCGCCACTGCGTGGGGCTAGACACCTCGGCCTTCGGCCTCGTGTTTTCTTCTGATTTTCAACGGTGGAGGAGTCCGTCCATCTAGCCGTGGCGCACCGCACCCCTAGACATTACCGAACAAACGGCGGTAGAGCCGCACTTAACTTCCTTGCCCTAGCCCCGTATAAAATTTGCGTTTTTTGTGTGATTTTTTAATAATTTGGTTTTATTCATAACGGGGTTATTTTTATGCAATCCAAAATCGGTTGAAAATTCCCTTAGAGTCCTCAGACCATCTATCTTTAGCTCATAACCAATCTCATGCCTGTCATCAATCTATTGTTGTAGTGGCAAGTGCGTTCAGACAATAAAAAAACGTGGATTCTCATTTGGAAACATTTTTTGAGAAAAACAGTCGTAATTTTCAAAATAGCGAAATTCTGTTCAACAAATGTTGGTAACGTTGTGTTACAGAAACGCAGCAAATTTCGTGGTAATCCGTCAATAAATGAGACTGGCGCCAAATCGATCGAAATTTGATGAAAGACGGCCGTAATTTTCTACTGTTTGAAATTTTATTCCAACGAACCCTCAAGCATCTATTTGCCAACACACTTAAGTATCAGTTTTCAATGTTATAGATTGGAAACTGTGCTTTCGGCGCTTGACTGACTAAAAATATCCGCAATTAACTTTCTCACCCAGTATCAAATTTTCGTTCTTTTTTTGTGATTTTATTAAGATTCAGTTTGCAAAATGCGTTCCGAGTTCCGACCATTCAAAAACGTGGTTTCTCATTTAGAGCAATTTTTTTAAACGAACGGCCATACTTATAGGTAATTACGAAATTCTACTCAACAAATTTTTAAGTACCTAACGTTGTTTTAAACAAAAGTACCTAAATTACAGATAATCCGTCAGTAACTGGGATTGGAGCCAAATTGATCGAAATTCAGTCAAAGACTGCTGTAATTTTTTACTAATTGTACTTTCATTCCAAAGAACCCTCAAAGATCTATTTGCCAACATACTTATCAATTCCTATAATGTTATAGAACTGAGATCTCGGCGCTTGCCCGACTAATCAAAAGCACGAATTTTGAATTATTCTTAAGGCTGAATATACATTCGCTATTTTCGACTACACGAACTTGGTTCGCATTGCTAAGTACTTCAAGCCCTACTCCGAAGTTACAGGGCGAGTGGAAAGTGTTTATAGGGGGATGTAAACCTGAGACTCTTTGTCGTGAGGTAGTGTTGTATTTTTGCATGAAATGGAGTAATAAGCCCACAGGAGCGATTTTAAACAGTCAACTACCAGTTCACATGTTTTTTTGACAGATCGCGAAAACACAACACTACCTCATGCGGAATATTTTTTTGAAAGTGGGTAATTTCAACAGCATTTCTCTACTTTTCTCCTGTAAAAGCTAAACATAGTGTCCTACTTTTACTCGTTCGTTTCGCGTTCAAATAGCACACTATGTTTAGCTTTTAGAGTAGACACAATCAATACGATATTGCAATTACCAGTCTCCGGTTGTACTAATATGTAAACATTAGTTTTGTCGAATATTTAATTTCGCACAGTGGTTTTGGCGGAGTTCGTCGAGAATGTATGTTGGCCGTTAAGTAATTTTCTACCCATCGAAAAATACTTTAAACTTAAAAGGATCCCTCGGCCATGATTTTACACAGTTGCACATCAAATTTCATCAAAAATGGATCATCAAAATACTTATAAGTATAGAGGCTGTGTGTTTGTTATAGAGAATATTCGTTATAGAGAGTTTGTTACATGTTAAAGTGAATGTTCGTTATAGAGAGGGACCTCGTTATAGAGAGAATGTTGTAGATTAGAAAGTGGGAATGTTCGTTATAGAGAGGGACCTCGTTATAGAGAGTGTTGTAGATTATAAATTGGGAGTGTTCGTTATAGAGAGACACCTCGTTATAGGGAGAATGTTGTAGATTATAAAGTGGGGGTGTTCGTTATAGAGAGACACCTCGTTATAGAGAGAGTGTTATAGATTATAAAGTGGGGGTGTTCGTTATAGAGAGACACCTCGTTATAGAGAGAGTGTTGTAGATTATAAAGTGGGTTGTTCGTTATAGAGAGGGACTTCGTTATAGAGAGAATGTTGTAGATTATAAAGTGGGGGTGTTCGTTCTAGAGAGACACCTCGTTATAGAGAGTGTGTTGTAGATTATAAAATGCGAGTGTTCGTTATAGATTAGGACTTCGTTATAAAGAGAAGGTTGTAGATTATAAAGTGGTAATGTTTGTTATAGAGAGGGACCTCGTTATAGAGGGAGAATTGTAGATTATAAAGTGGGAATGTTCGTTATAGAGAGACACCTCGTTATAGAGAATGTTGTAGATTATAAAGTGGGGGTGTTCGTTATAGAGAGACACCTCGTTATAGAGAGAGTGTTGTAGATTATAAAGTTGGGGTGTTCGTTATAGAGAGACACCTCGTTATAGAGAGTGTTGTAGATTATAAAGTGCAAGTGTTCGTTATAGATTAGGACTTCGTTATAAAGAGAAGGTTGTAGATTATAAAGTGGTAATATTCGTTATAGAGAGAGACCTCGTTATAGAGGGAGAGTTGTAGATTATAAAGTGGAAATGTTCGTTATAGGGAGGGACCTCGTTATAGAGAGTAGATTACCTATAAAGTGGGAGTGTTCTTTATAAATTAGGACATCGTTATAAAGAGAAGGTTGTAGATTATAAAGAGGGAATGTTCGTTATAGGGAGTGAGTGTTTGTTATAGAGAGTAGATTACCTATAAAGTGGGAGTGTTCTTTATAAATTAGGACATCGTTATAAAGAGAAGGTTGTAGATTATAAAGAGGGAATGTTCGTTATAGGGAGTGAGTGTTTGTTATAGAGAGAGTGATCGCCAGGGCTTCCTTACCGTATATACTTACCTACCTACTTATCGGTGAAAAAGAAAAAAATGAAATAAAAAAAAAAAATTCCCGCCAGTATTCGATCCCTGATCCCCACACATGATAGGCTACCGTTGGAACCACTGCTCTAATACCACATAGCTGAGTTTGGAAGTCACAGTCCCATATAACCAATAGTCTCTGTCTCATCTGTAACAAACTCACTTTTCTATGACGAATTTTGAAAGGTTAATTTCTAAATTGTCAAAAATTCAATAGTTTCATCTTTAGTAGCTTTATTTAATTAAATAATATAAAAAATTAAATAGTTTTTATTTTAATATAATTCTACGTTTTTCCAAATTACTTTGGCATTTCCTTTGACCGCCCTTGGCGTCTGCTAGAAATGGCGCGAAATCAAATATCCGAAAATAAATCCGTTTTTTTTTTATTTTTTAAATATTTTTTTTTCTGTATTTTCTCAAGACATTTTGTGCATGTATTGCATATCAAATTGTAGCTTAAACAATGACATCCATTAATATACCTGTTTATTTCGTTCATCTTTAGAATTCGGTGTGATATGTTAGTTTCTGTAGAATTTTTTTAGTGGTTTTCAACGTATGATGGTCAATGATGCGCTTAGAAATGGACATTTCTTCATAGTTTGGGGTAAGCATTGCTGTGTCTTAAAGCCTGATTCATTCCGAATAAGAAATGTATAAAAAACTACAATGTTATCGGTTTGGCGTGTGTTTAAATTGTAAATCTAAACAGCGCTACAAACAAAAAAATTTCCGAAAATCATTTTCCTCAATCAAAAAGTCGTTTATTTCGTTAGCTGGCACGGTTTAGTTTGTGTTTATCTTGTAGTGCATTTCATGAGGAATAAAATGAGCTATTCAGATCAACTGTAGCTCGAAAGATGCAAAAAGCCACAAAGAAACCCCGAAACCCTACACTACCCCATTTTCTTAGAGTTCCGCAACTCGTTACTTTTGCACGGCCTCTTAGGGCTCAGCGATTTTACGTTTATTATAACTTGACATGCGGAATCTCTGTAGTGGCAAACACAATTTTGGGACACCGAGAGGATTTTAATATAGTGGGACGAGCTAAAGCGCAGGCTCCGCCTGCTCTTCACCTCGCCACTGCGTGGGGCTAGACACCTCGGCCTTCGGCCTCGTGTTTTCTTCTGATTTTCAACGGTGGAGGAGTCCGTCCATCTAGCCGTGGCGCACCGCACCCCTAGACATTACCGAACAAACGGCGGTAGAGCCGCACTTAACTTTCTTTCCCCGTATCAAATTTGCGTTTTTTGTGTGATTTTTTAATGATTTGGTTTTATTCATAACGGGGTTATTATTATGCAATCCAAAATCGGTTGAAAATTCCTTTAGGGAGAGTGTTGTAGATTATAATGTGGAAGTGTTCATTATAGAGTAGGACCTCGTTATAGAGAGAGTGTTGTAGATTATAAAGTGGGAGTGTTCTTTTTAGAGAGGGACCTCGTTATAGAGAGAGTGTTGTATATTATAAACTGGTAATGTTCGTTATAGAGAGGAACCTCGTTATAGAGGGAGAGTTGTAGATTATAAAGTGGGAATGTTCGTTGTAGAAAGGGATCTCGTTATAGAGAGTGTTGTAGATTATAAAGTGGGAGTGTTCGTTATAGATTGTTCGTTATAAAGAGGGACCTCGTTATAGAGAGAATCTTGTAAGACCTCGTTATAGAGAGAGTGTTGTAGATTATAAAGTGGGAATATTCGTTATAGAGAGTGACCTCGTTATAAAGAGTATTGTAGATTATAAAGTGCGAGTGTTCGTTTAAGATTAGCACTTCGTTATAAAGAGAAGGTTGTAGATTATATGGTGGTAATGTTCATTATAGAGAGGGACCTCGTTATAGAGAGTGTTGTATCAAGTGTGAGTGTTCGTTATAGATTGTTCTTTATAGAGAGGGACCTCGTTATAAAGAGAAGGTTGTAGATTATAAAGTGGTAATGTTCGTTATAGAGAGGGACCTCGTTATAGAGAGTGTTGTAGATTATAAAGTGGGAGTGTTCGTTATAGATTGTTCGTTATAGAGAGGGACCTCGTTATAGAGAAAATGTTGTAAATTATAAAGTGGAGTGTTCGTTATAGAGAGACACCTCGTTATAGAGAGAGTGTTGTAGATTATAAAGTGGGAATGTTCGTTATAGAGAGGGACCTCGTTATAAAGAGTGTTGTAGATTATAAAGTCCGAGTGTTCGTTATAGATTAGGACTTCGTTATAAAGAGAAGGTTGTAGATTAAAAGTGGTAATGTTCGTTATAGAGAGGGACCTCGTTAAAGAGGGAGAGTTGTAGATTATAAAGTTCGAATGTTCGTTATAGAGAGGGACCTCGTTATAGAGAGTGTTGTAGATTATAAAGTGGGAGTGTTCGTTATGGATGATTCGTTATAGAGAGGGACCTCGTTATAGAGAGAATGTTGTAGATTATAAAGTGGGTGTGTTCGTTATAGAGAGGGACCTCGTTATAGAGAGAGTGTTGTAGATTATAAAGTGGGAGTGTTCGTTATGGATGATTCGTTATAGAGAGGGACCTCGTTATAGAGATAATGTTGTAGATTATAAAGTGGGTGTGTTCGTTATAGAGAGACACCTCGTTATAGAGAGACACCTCGTTATAGAGAGAGTGTTGTAGATTATAAAGTGGGAGTGTTCGTTATGGATGATTCGTTATAGAGAGGGACCTCGTTATAGAGAGAATGTTGTAGATTATAAAGTGGGTGTGTTCGTTATAGAGAGACACCTCGTTATAGAGAGACACCTCGTTATAGAGAGAGTGTTGTAGATTATAAAGTGGGTGTGTTCGTTATAGAGAGACACCTCGTTATAGAGAGAGTGTTGTAGATTATAAAGTGGGGGTGTTCGTTATAGAGAGGCACCTCGTTATAGAGAGTGTTGTAGATTATAAAGTGCGAGTGTTCGTTATAGATTAGGACTTCGTTATAAAGAGAATGTTGTAGATTATAAAGTGTGGGTGTTCGTTATAGAGAGACACCTCGTTACAGAGAGAGTGTTGTAGATTATAAAGTGGGCGTGTTCGTTATAGAGAGGGACCTCGTTATAGTGAGAGTATTGTAGATTATGAAGTGGGAATGTTCGTTATAGAGAGGGACCTCATTATAGAGAGTGTTGTAGATTATAAAGTGCGAGTGTTCGTTATAGAGAGGGACCTCGTTATAGAGAGAGTGTTGTAGATTATAAAATGGGAAACATCGTTATAGAGAGGGACCTCGTTATAGAGAGTGTTGTAGATTATAAAGTGCGAATGTTCGTTATAGATTAAGACTTCGTTATAATGAGAAGGTTGAAGATTATAAAGTGGTAAGTAATGTTTGTTATAGAGAGAGACCTCGTTATAGAGGAAGAGTTGGATTATAAAGTGGGAATGTTCGTTATAAAGAGGGACCTCGTTATAGAGAGTGTTGTAGATTAAAAAGTGGAAGTGTTCGGTATAGATTAGGACTTCGTTATAATGAGAAGGTTGTAAATTATAAAGAGGGAATGTTCGTTATAGGGAGTGTTTGTTATAGAGAGAGTGATCGCCAGGACTTCCTTACCGTATATACTTACCTAATACTTATCGGTGAAAAAGAAAAAAATAAAATATAAAAAAAGAAGTCCCGTCAGTATTCGATCCCTGGCCCCCACACATGATAGGCTACTGTTAGAACCGCTGCACCAAAACCACATAACTAAGTTGGGAAGCCACAGTCCCATATAACCAATAGCTTACGTTTTTTGTAATCTCTGTCTCATCTGTAAGTGAAGTGAATCAAGTGTCTGTATCCACTCCTATACCTAATGAAATAGAACTGAGATCTCGAAGCTTGCCCGACTAATGAAAAGCACGAATTTTGAATTATTCTTAAGAAATTTTCTACATACCTATCGAAAAATACTTTAAGCTTAAAAGGATCCCTGCTCGGTCATGATCTTAGACAGGTGCACATCAAATTTCATCAAAAACGGATCATCAATATACCTACTTGTATAAGTATAGAGGCTGTGTGTTTGTTATAGAGAATATTCGTTATAGAGAGTTTGTTACATGTTAAAGTGAATGTTCGTTATAGAGAGGGACCTCGTTATAGAGAGAGTGTTGTAGATTATAAAGTGGGAATATTCGTTATAGAGAGGGACCTCGTTATAAAGAGTGTTGTAGATTATAAAGTGCGAGTGTTCGTTATAGATTAGGACTTCGTTATAAAGAGAAGGTTGTAGATTATACAGTGGTAATGTTCGTTATAGAGAGGGACCTCGTACTTATCGGTGAAAAAGAAAAAAATTAAATTAAAAAAAAAATCCCGCCAGGATTCGATCCCTGGCTCCCACACATGATAGGCTACTGTTGGAGCCACTGCTCTAAAACCACACAGCTGAGTTTGGAAGCCACAGTCCCATATAACCAATAGTCTCTGTCTCATCTGTAACAAACTCACTTTTCTATGACAAATTTTGAAAAGGTTAATTTCTAAATCGTCAAAAATTCAATAGTTTCGTCTTTAGTAGCTTTATTTAATTAAATAATATAAAAAATTAAATAGTTTTTATTTTTATATAATTCTACGTTTTTCCAAATTCCTTTAGCATTTCCTTTGACCGCCCTTGGCGTCTGCTAGAAATGGCGCGAAATCAAATATCCGAAAATAAATCAGTTTTTTTATTATTTTTTAAATTATTTTTTTTTCTGTATTTTCTCAAAACATTTTATGCATGTATTGTATATCAAATTGTAGCTTAAACCATGACATCCATTAATATACCTTTTTATTTCGTTCATCTTTAGAATTTGGTGTGATATGTTTTTTTTTGTAGAATTTTTTTAGTGGTTTTCAACGGATGATGGTCAATGATGCGCTTAGAAATGGAAATTTCTTCATAGTTTGGGATAAGCTTTGCAGTGTCTTAAAGCCTGATTCATTCCGAATAAGAAATGTATAAAAAACTACAATGTTATCGGTTTGGCGTGTGTTTAATTTGTAAAACTAAACAGCGCTACAAACCAAAAAATTTCCGAAAATCATTTTCCTCAATCAAAAAGTCGTTTATTTCGTTAGCTGGCACGGTTTAGTTTGTGTTTATCTTGTAGTGCATTTCATGAGGAATAAAATGAGCTATTCAGATCAACTGTAGCTCGAAAGATGCAAAAAGCCACAAAGAAACCCCGAAACCCTACACTACCCCATTTTCTTAGAGTTCCGCAACTCGTAACTTTTGCACGGCCGCTTAAGGCTCAGCGATTTTACCTTTATTATAACTTGACATGCGGAATCTCTGTAGTGGCAAACACACTTTTGGGACACCGAGAGGATTTTAATATAGTGGGACGAGCTAAAGCGCAGGCTCCGCCTGCTCTTCACCTCGCCACTGCGTGGGGCTAGACACCTGGGCCTTCGGCCTCATGGTTTGTTTTGTTTTTCTATGAAGGTCGTCCATTTAGCCGCGGCGCGCTGCGGCTAGATTGACGCCCTCTAAACTTTTATTAAACGAACGGCGTTAGAGCAAATTTACCTCACCATACCTACCTACTTTTTAGTGAAAAAAAAAAAAAAAAAAAAATCAAGGGTCCTGCAATATCCGCAATTAACTTTCTCACTCAGTATCAAATTTTCGTTCTTTTTATTGTGATTTTATTAAGATTCAGTTTGCAAAATGCGTTTCGAGTTCCGACCATTCAAAAACGTGGTTTCTCATTTGGAGCACTTTTTTAAAAAGAACGGCCATAGGTAATTAAGAAATTATACTCTATAAATGTTTAAGTACCTAACGTTGTTTTAAACAAAAGTGTAACTAAATTTCAGAATAATCCGTCAGTAACTGGGATTGGAGCCAAATCGATCGAAATTCAGTCAAAGACTGCTGTAATTTTCTAGGTACTAATTGTAATTTTATTCCAAAGAACCCTCCAAGATCTATTTCCCAACATACTTATCAATTCCTAATGTTATAGATTGAAAACTTAGCTCTTGTTGCTTATCCGACTAATCAAAAACACGAATTGTTAATTATTCTTAAGTACCTAATTCTCTACTTTAAACTTAAAATCCCTCGGCCATGATCTTAGACAGGTGCACATCAAATTTCATCAAAATACTTATATAGGCTGTGTGTTTGTTATAGAGAATATTCGTTATAGGGAGTTTGTTACATGTTAAAGAGAATGTTCGTTATAGAGAGGGACCTCGTTATAGAAAGAATGTTGTAGATTATAAAGTGGGGGTGTTCGTTATAGAGAGGGACCTGGACCTCGTTATAGAGAGAGTGTTGTAGATTATAAAGTGGTAATGTTCGTTATAGAGAGGGACCTCGTTATAGAGGGAGAGTTGTAGATTATAAAGTGGGAATGTTCGTTGTAGAGAGGGACCTCGTTATTATAGAGAGTGTTGTAGGTATGTAGGTTATAAAGTGGGAGTGTTCATTATAGATTGTTCGTTATAGAGAGACACCTCGTTATAGAGAGAATGTTGTAGATTATAAAGTGGGGGTGTTCGTTATAGAGAGACACCTCGTTACAGAGAGAGTTGTAGATTATAAAGTGGGGGTGTTCGTTATAGAGAAGACACCTCGTTATAGAGAGAGTGTTGTAGATTATAAAGTGGGCGTGTTCGTTATAGAGAGGGACCTCGTTATAGAGAGAGTGTTGTAGATTATGAAGTGGGAATGTTCGTTATAGAGAGGGACCTCGTTATAGAGAGTGTTGTAGATTATAAAGTGCGAGTGTTCGTTATAGAGGAGACACCTCGTTATAGAGAGAGTGTTGTAGATTATGAAGTGGGAATGTTCGTTATAGAGAGGGACCTCGTTATAGAGAGAGTGTTGTAGATTATGAAGTGGGAATGTTCGTTATAGAGAAGACACCTCGTTATAGAGAGAGTGTTGTAGATTATAAAGTGGGAGTGTTCGTTATAGAGAGAGACCTCGTTACAGAGAGAGTGTTGTAGATTATGAAGTGGGAATGTTCGTTATAGAGAAGGACCTCGATATAGAGTGTTGTAGATTATAAAGTGCGAGTGTTCGTTATAGAGAGGGACCTCGTTATAGAGAGTGTTGTAGATTATAAAGTGGGAGTGTTCGTTAAAGAGAGGGGCCTCGTTATAGAGAGAGTGTTGTAGATTATAAAATGGGAAACTTCGTTATAGAGAGGGACCTCGTTATAGAGAGTGTTGTAGATTATAAAGTGCGAATGTTCGTTATAGATTAAGACTTCGTTATAAAGAGAAGGTTGAAGATTATAAAGTGGTAAGTAATGTTTGTTATAGAGAGGGACCTCGTTATAGAGGAAGAGTTGGATTATAAAGTGGGAATGTTCGTTATAAAGAGGGACCTCGTTATAGAGAGTGTTGTAGATTATAAAGTGGAAGTGTTCGTTATAGATTAGGACTTCGTTATAAAGAGAAGGTTGTAAATTATAAAGAGGGAATGTTCGTTATAGGGAGTGAGTGTTTGTTATAGAGAGAGTGATCGCCAGGACTTCCTTACCGTATATACTTACCTAATACTTATCGGTGAAAAAGAAAAAAATGAAATATAAAAAAAAAAAGTCCCGTCAGTATTCGATCCCTGACCCCCACACATGATAGGCTACTGTTCGAACCGCTGCACCAAAACCACATAACTGAGTGTGGAAGCTACAGTCCCATATAACCAATAGCTTACGTTTTTTGTAATCTCTGTCTCATCTGTAAGTGAAGTGAATCAAGTGTCTGTATCCACTCCTATAATGAAATAGAACTGAGATCTCGAAGCTTGCCCGACTAATGAAAAGCACGAATTTTGAATTATTTTTAAGAAATTTTCTACCTATCGAAAAATACTTTAAACTTAAAAGGATCCCTCGGTCATGATCTTAGACAGGTGCACATCAAATTTCATCAAAAAAGGATCATCAATATACCTAAGTACCTACTTGTATAAGTATAGAGGCTGTGTGTTTGTTATAGAGAATATTCGTTATAGAGAGTTTGTTACATGTTAAAGTGAATGTTCGTTATAGAGAGGGACCTCGTTATAGAGAGAGTGTTGTAGATTATAAAGTGGGAATGTTCGTTATAGAGAGGGACCTCGTTATAGAGAGAGTGTTGTAGATTATAAAGTGGGAATGTTCGTTATAGAGAGGGACCTCGTTATAAAGAGTGTTGTAGATTATAAAGTGCGAGTGTTCGTTATAGATTAGGACTTCGTTATAAAGAGAAGGTTGTAGATTATACAGTGGTAATGTTCGTTATAGAGAGGGACCTCGTACTTATCGGTAAAAAAGAAAAAAATGAATTAAAAAAAAAAAGTCCCGCCAGGATTCGATCCCTGGCTCCCACACATGATCGGCTACTGTTGCAACCACTGCTCTAAAACCACACAGCTGAGTTTGGAAGCCACAGTCCCATATAACCAATAGTCTCTGTCTCATCTGTAACAAACTCACTTTTCTATGACAAATTTTGAAAAGGTTAATTTCTAAATCGTCAAAAATTCAATAGTTTCATCTTTAGTAGCTTTATTTAATTAAATAATATAAAAAATTAAATAGTTTTTATTTTTATATAATTCTACGTTTTTCCAAATTCCTTTGGCATTCCTTTGACCGCCCTTGGCGTCTGCTAGAAATGGCGCGAAATCAAATATCCGAAAATAAATCAGTTTTTTTATTATTTTTTAAATTATTTTTTTTTCTGTATTTTCTCAAAACATTTTATGCATGTATTGTATATCAAATTGTAGCTTAAACCATGACATCCATTAATATACCTTTTTATTTCGTTCATCTTTAGAATTCGGTGTGATATGTTAGTTTCTGTAGAATTTTTTTAGTGGTTTTCAACGTATGATGGTCAATGATGCGCTTAGAAATGGATATTTCTTCATAGTTTGAGGTAAACTTTGCTGTGTCTTAAAGCCTGATTCATTCCGAATAAGAAATGTATAAAAAAATACAATGTTATCGGTTTGGCGTGTGTTTAAATTGTAAAACTAAACATCGCTACAAACAAAAAAATTTCCGAAAATCATTTTCCTCAATCAAAAAGTCGTTTATTTCGTTAGCTGGCACGGTTTAGTTTGTGTTTATCTTGTAGTGCATTTCATGAGGAATAAAATGAGCTATTCAGATCAACTGTAGCTCGAAAGATGCAAAAAGCCACAAAGAAACCCCGAAACCCTACACTACCCCATTTTCTTAGAGTTCCGCAACTCGTAACTTTTGCACGGCCTCTTAGGGCTCAGCGATTTTACGTTTATTATAACTTGACATGCGGAATCTCTGTAGTGGCAAACACAATTTTGGGACACCGAGAGGATTTTAATATAGTGGGATGGGATTATTAATAGACTCAATATCTCACTAAATAAGTGAGTTATGACGTTTTGAAAATTCAACCCCCCACCCCCTGCCTAAACGGTGCGTCGGACGAAAATCTTTTTCAGACAAAAGTTGTAGGTAATATTGAGGCAAATACATTACAAAACAAAAGAACTCGATAACACCCATAGGGCACAAGTTATGAATTTTTTTGTGCGCAAAACCCTCTTTTTCCACCCCTATTCAACCATTAAGGGTGGGATCAAAAAACGTTACTAAGAAAAGTTGTATGTAGTACTGTTAGACGTCCCTCAGACAAATTTTCGTTTCATTACTTGCAATATTAAGGGAGTTATGGACAAAAAACCAGATTTCGAAAAAGTCCCCCCATTTCCCCCCCCCCCCCCCCCTTGGTCCGATTTCCCCCATTAACGAACTCGACCGAGATTTTAGTCCCTTATATTTTATTAAATAGTCAAAACCAATTATTTTTCAAAAATACGGCTGCTAGCGTGTTCACAAGGAAGTGAAAATGATATATATATATATATATATATATATAAACTTTTGAACTGATGGTGGTTTTGGGATCCAGGGGTCATAAAAAGAATAACTGTGAAGAAATTTTTCAAAAGTGAGACTACTGGTACGACTACAATAGGTAGATTTTTCTTCGAAATCTACCTAAAAACCTCTCACCGGCAGCCATATTTGTTACCAGTTTGAAGTCATGGCCACCATACAAGTAGGCAATGTAGGCATCTACTGGAAAGTTGATCTGTGAGACTGACATTTGACTGACAGACGTCTTCCAAGTACGTTTTTCCCTATTGAGACCTATAGAATGAATTACGCATGAAGAAACCTCAGAGCCCCTCTGAACAACTACCTACTTTAGATACGTATCTGCTTTAGGAGCTATATGGGGAAGTAGACATTACAAAGATGTTTATGTTAGGTGAATTGGTAACGGCGAGACAGACGGCAGACGCTCCATCAACATCGAACCCAACAATTAAATGTTAAAACGTTTTTCTTTTGCAATGAATGAAGCTCTAAATCGTCAACAAACAGCGCAGTTCAAATTGGAGAATCGTTTTGATGTCATCATATAATGTGATATTCCAGCCATCATGTCGTGCTGGTGTTTTTGTCAACAATACGACAAGGGGAGCTTAACCATCCAGTTTTCAAAACCTTTTTGGAGGAAAAGGGTTTTGGCAAACCACTGTTAGTGCCTTTATAACCACGTCTCAATAGCTGAAGAGCTGGAGGACAGTCCCATATTGCAATGCATAAATCAGATGTTCTATAGTTGAATTGCTGAGTCAATAAAGCGACGGTTGCCACAGGTTTTGGGGCGCCCTGAGTCAGTTCGAAGTGCAGTTTGAACTGGTGTTGGGGTGTGCTGAGTCAGTGTAGAGCGCCGGCTGCACTGGTGTTGGGGCGCCCTGAGTCAGTTCGAAGTGCAGTTTGAACTGGTGTTGGGGTGTGCTGAGTCAGTGTAGAGCGCCTGCTGCACTGGTGTTGGGGTGTGCTGAGTCAGTGTAGAGCGCCTGCTGCACTGGTGTTGGGGTGTGCTGAGTCAGTGTAGAGCGCCGGCTGCACTGGTGTTGGGGTGTGCTGAGTCAGTGTAGAGCGCCTGCTGCACTGGTGTTGGGGTGTGCTGAGCGCTGAGTCAGTGTAGAGCGTTGGTTACACTGGTGTTGGGGTGTGCTGAGTCAGTGTAGAGCGCCGGCTGCACTGGTGTTGGGGTGTGCTGAGTCAGTGTAGAGCGCCTGCTGCACTGGTGTTGGGGTGTGCTGAGTCAGTGTAGAGCGCCGGCTGCACTGGTGTTGGGGTGTGCTGAGTCAGTGTAGAGCGCCGGCTGCACTGGTGTTGGGGTGTGCTGAGTCAGTGTAGAGCTTCTATTAAACTGGTGCTGGGATGTGCTGTGCTGAGTGAGTGTAGATCATCTATTGCACTGGTGTTGGGGTGTGCTGAGCGCTGAGTCAGTGTAGAGCGCCGGTTGCGCTGCTGTTGGGGTGTGCTGAGTCAGTGTGGAGCGGTCTGTTGCCGAGTGAGGACGTAGCTACGCGCGCCTTCGCCCACTCATCGTCACGCGAGTCCACATAGCACATTCCGACTGTATTACCACTCAAAGTAAGTTAAAAATCGTTAAAAATACCAGATTTGCTTTTGGTTAAAAAAATTGAAACTTATACCATTATGATGATAACAGACGCTTTCTTTATACTTGATTATTAACGTCTGGGGTTGTTACCGGTACGGATAACTCTGGCGGAAAACCTCAAGTGTGTGGGTGCGGAGGTCTTCACCATAACGGTTTTCAAGTCCCGTAAGTGCCCACACACTGAGAGCTTTACCGGAGAGGTGTTGGTTTTATTATTGGGACTCCGCGGCAGTCACTTCTCCGGCCTAGACCTCTAGATTAGAGAGAAGATTGGTTAACCGCACATGTCTTCTCCTCATGATAATCTTGTTGATTTTGTTTGTTCCATACTATAAGTAGTAGGTGTATAAATTAATCTACACTAAAGCACCCCGCCCACCTTGCCGCGCCTTGCTGCGTCGTGGAAAAATAAAACGCCGGGTACACTGTGTGGCTCGATCTTGCTGAGCCGTGGAAAAGTGTGATATACAGTGCGTGGAATGGGGTACCTACTACCCGCAATAGTCTATTTTTCTGGTGCGGCGGGCGCAGCTGGGGGGATGGGGCGCTTAAAAGGTTTTGTCGACGCTTTTTCGACAGACTGCATGGGTAGTCTTTTCTGTAGTTTTTGCGGCAGGATGGTTGGATTGACCAATGGCTGTTATTGGTAGATTTTCTGTTGTGGTGATGGCGATGCAGAGTGAGGAGGAGCAGCTCAGCTCAGTTAAGCTCAGCTATATGGTCGTAAAGAAGCTCATAAACTGAGCAAATCCCCGCAGTCTCGTATTTCAAGGTTTAAATGGCGAATATTGATGCCAAAACATGACCTTTGCCTCGTCCCATTTATTCTTTTTATCGTCGTCTGTAAATGATCGCTTTTGTTCGGATACCTTCATATTCAACCCATGAAAAATACAGCTACTAATAAGAATGAGAAGCTCCGTGGCGTTACAACCCTTGGAGGACCAGCGGTGCGTGGTGCCACTCTCGCGAGCTCTGTACACAAGGGGGTGTTTTGGTCGCAGTCAGCAGTCACACGTCCCGCCCGACAGTCCAGTTTTTTCCCATGATATACATTTATATGCATATTCATTGACATGCTGAACATATCAGAGGTGAATGCCGATCAGAAAAATGTTTTGGTAGGATCGGGATTGAACCGGCATGACCCTGTTCTGAGTGTTCGACCATGTTCGATGTTCGATCGACTATAGATACCTATAGCTAGGGGGCTTTAATATCTGGTACGTGCAACACCATTGTCGCTCAATTGAAGGAACATAAGGTTTGTAAACTAACCCGTGTGGTTGAGTCGCACTCAAGAGTATTTTGTACACAATCCCATGTGCTTGCAGTGATGTTCTTCGGTTCGAGTAATAATATGTTAAATTTATCTGCATTTTATCTGCATTTACCGCAATGGTTTGTGAAATATCTACTGAGTTGTCTATGGGAAATAGTTCCCCTGCGTCATCTTTCAAGTAGATGGCAGAAGCAAGTTCTGTGGCTTGCACAGCGGTATTCTGGTAAACCCCATTCAGATGTGAGATTCTGGCAAGATACGACAATATAGTGGTGCCACAAGTAAACCCATGATACATGATAGGTATCTACTTGTGAAAGCACGAAGGACAGGCCATAAGAGAAAGTACAACCTCAAAATCATTGAAGAAGCTAACCAAACTTTTTATTCTTGTTGAAAGTTTATTGACAAACGTTGCCCATGGCAACGACCGGCGGATGAATACTATATGGACCGATCTCATAGTTGCGACAATGGTGATGCAATTACCCCTATCGAGTACTTATCGATAGATATCGGTAGATATAGCTAAACTACTCGGCTATCGAGGTTGTTTTTCGAATTTAGCACCAAAAGTTTAACCAGCTTTTAGGTGTAATTCAGAAAACGGAAAGTAATGACAGAATACGTCCTATCTTCTTGAGGTGATGAGAAATGAAGAAGAACTCCGAAGGGCCCAAGGAACTTAGTCAATAAAAAGAAAACTAGTTGAAACTACATTTAACTACAATTGACCTACAAAGCGACGAGTTGGTTAAGCGACTACCGGATCTCCAATAGTCAACCCCGGAAATGAAAATTGTCAAAACAAGTTTTTGGGATGTGTCGTAAACCAAACTATATGGGGGGAGGGGGGGGGGGGGGCTTTGCCAGGTCACTCAACTCCGCGCTCTTCGCAGAATTCCATTGGTGCATTGTGTTGCCATGTGGGCAGCGGATAGTTGACGTATTATGCTGGAAGCTGTAACTTTTCAATAGACAGGGTGCATGGGAACGCCCCCCTTCCCATCCTCTCTCTTTTTCTCGGATTTTAATATAAGGTATAAAGCTGTTTGTTGATATTTACTAGTAACAACTATTGTGGGAAAACTGTTGGGTATATTTTGCTGTGAAATATATTAGCGTGATAATTATTTTTGTCAATCAGTAAATTTTCCAAAATTACTTGATGGTAATAATTCAGAATATTTAAATATCCAACAGTGTCTTCAAGAAATGGTCGGAAAAACGTAAACAGTAGCAAATTGCGTTTATAGGAACGTAAGCAAGCAACATTTTATACCTCCTATAGTATGAATAAGAAATGCTGAAAGAAATGTATGAAGAAAAATTTCTATGGTATTCGGAAAATCCGTTCGTTTTAGGTAAAATTTACTCCGTTCTTTGTTAGAACGGAGCACAACAGAACGTTTAAAAAAGTCCATTCAGGGCAATTTGGACCGACGAGCTTTTGAGAAAAAGGAACAGGCCCAGTGGGCACAAGCCCCCAAGCTTTTCATTTCTTTTGCTTGTGAGAGCACTAGTGCAAGTTGTGAGTTTGTTGTGTTGCCCTTTATTGTCAGTACCTATGATACTGCCTTCTTATGCCCTTTATGTCCTGGAAAGATGACCTTCACCTGTTAAAGGTCGGACTAGTGACAGGATGGGTTCGAACTCGCACGGGCCAAAAATTTTCCTGCTTACCAAGGGGCAATGCATACTTGGTGGTTCCTAGTCTGTTTGTGACATTATTGATAGCTTGAATACATACCATGCAGAGAGAGTTATAGATCTCGGGAGGGCTCCCTAGGGCTATAGAATACACTTTAGGGATTGAGCTGAATAAATTCTCGCAGGGAGTGATGATGGCCATGCTGTGGAAAAACTGCAGAAGGATTGGTTTGTTCGGGAGTGATCAGCTATGTGATCACCACCACATGGACATTGGTGGCTGGGGACGGTCCGGACGGTACAATACCAATATACTTCTCACAGCTCGCTGTGCCATGGGCTGCTCTTACCAGACCACTCACCACCCTATAGCGCTGACGCAGAGGGAATAGGAAACGTTATTTAATTTATGTTGCACACGAATGATTCTGGGATTTAATTATTGTCTGATGCTGGTGCATCCTACATCTACGAGTCTCTCACTCAAATCCAATTTGTTGAGTATATAGGATTTTCCAGGCTGGCAGTTCTAATGCTACGCCGTAGTTGGTGGTTTTGACTATCCAATCTGCAGGGAGTTTGAGGATTTTAGCAAGTTACACATTGGAAATTTGGGTTTTCAGGTCCATGGCAATAGTGTTGAACAGGGGCGTCGTTTCAGTTTTTCTTGGGGGGGGGGGGGGGGGGGGCAAGTAGTGACTATACTTAGGGTGCGTCCCACCATACTCGGCTAACGTTAAACTTTAAACTCCAGTTAAATTCCAAATGCTTGGTAAAAACTGGCTTTAACTGGAGTTTAACGTCTAACTGTGAGAAAACATAAGAAAGCTATCACTTTTCGAGTGAGCGAAGCGAGCGAGCCGAAAATTTCACTAATCTCTGTAAAATCTCTATATTTTGCAGAAAGAACTTTAAATTCACTAATTATTTATTACATTGGAAATTTTTGTCGGCCCCTTCAGAGCGTACCTATATAGGCCCCAAGCTGTAGCTTATTTAGCTTAATGGTTAATCCAGCACTGTTCGCAATTGTCCCCGGTTTAACGTAATTTTTCGCCTACACCTAACGGCCTTTGGCCTTTCCACATGCAATCGAGCGCCGTATACAATAGTCGGCAGAGTTTTCCCTTCAAAATACCATCCATGGTCTCTACTGGATGTACCTCATGGGTAGGTATAGGTAAATCATCCTATTTTTTTTTTTTGTACATCTGATTCGTCTGCTCTCAGCTAGAGGTATTTAATCTCCTTCATCTTAACTTATTATAACTCTCTCCCATGTCAGGCTTCTGTTAAATCTACTTAGGTCGGATTTCACCAGGCCAGTTGAGCAGTTGTATATAGATACTCAATGCATATAGTTATCATGTGGGAAGAACAGTTCTGTAACCTCCTTCGACACTTACATAAGCTAAACATATACTTGTGTTAAGTCCTTTGTGTGTTTATTATTCTGCCGACTGTAAATGGTGTTACAAATGATTGCCATTACAGTAGTTGCAAAGTTCCCAATGGAGATAGCTGTAGGTATAGTCAGATACTCGTATTTTACGCAAATGAAGTAGTTTATTAGCTTATCTCAGCTTCATCAAGATATAATGTACAGAAATGTTTTGCTGAAAATACTTGAGCATTAATATGCAGGGGTAGGTATTCGGGTTCAGTGGCCTGCGTGGTGGAGCAGGGTAGGGGTTGGGGGAGGAATAATTTATTTGCTGTCAAAACTTGGGACATTTACTTCCTGATGCTGCGGAGATAGGTAAACCTGCTCATTGTTTTTACCATTGATTAAATTGAAACACGCGCTGTGGTTCGTAAACTTGCCTGCTTTACCTGATATTAGTGATGTTGTATGACGTACAATCTTATAAGATGTATTGTAGCGTCCATAGCCACCTTCTATGACGTACAATCTTATAAAATGTATTGTACCTTCAATAGCCACCGAAGTCCGGGTGGTGTTAATCACATATTTGATCACAACCGAAGAAACCAATCCTTCTGCAGTTTTTCCTCACCATGACCATGATGACTTCCTGGGAGAATTCATTCAGCTAAATCCCTGGTGTGTGGTCTCTAGCCATGGGGATCACTTTGTTGTTCTAGCGGAAGTATTTCGTCTCAGATGGGGACCGTTCTGTGTCAAAGACAAATGAAAATTATAAGAGTAAATCTCGCAATTTGCAGTCACTGGTTCGACATAATTTGACCACTAGAATATGGTTCTTACCATTTTATTTAAGGTTGTTTTGCCTGTGAGGTAATATATGTACCAAAACTAACCCCTCAAAAGATACCGTGTATAAATACCTATCTAGCTACTTTACCTTGCATAGATTTGTAAAAGAAGATAAAATCCTCTTCTTGGAAACGGGTGCCATCAGCATAAAAAAGTCATAACGGCCCCAATTATTATTCCTTTCCTTCTGTTTGTCTTCTTACTTCTAAAATCCTCCCCCGTGTGTTAGCCTGTGAACCAGGAAGGAATGTCTCGAGCATTTTTCACTTTTGCCCCCCTTAAGAGGCAATGGATGGGAAAATGTGGAGCTAGGTCTTCAACAAATGAAAAATGGGGGATGTGTCATGTTTTCTCACGCGCCATGGATTTTTAAATCTTTCGCTCCATATGCCCCACTTCTCTCTTCTGCTGTGTCTAATGTTACGTCATCAATTTTGTTTATTTATAGACACACGTTGGGCGCCACTTAAAAAAACTATTTAGGGGATATACACTCGTGGCACCAGAATGGTTTTTTCTTTCTTTCTTTTCTTTTTTTGTTTAACGAACCTGTTGGATATATTATGTGTCCTGGAGTATAGTAAGTCTTTTTTTTTTTTTTTTTTTTTTTTTTTTTTTGCGCGCACTGCCTATTAAAGTAAGTAAGTCTTTTTATCGTCAGAAACTGTAGTTGGCTTAGTTGTGATTTCATTTGATTTCTTGTCCTTAAAACATTTTTCAAAAATTAGTCGATGGTAAAATAGCAACTACTTAGTTTCTGGAGTTGAAAACACGTATTATAGGTAGGTACTTGATTTTCGTCATCTTAACAGTTTTCTCAACAAACTGGACTACTTAGTTTCTGGAGTTGAAAACACGTATTATAGGTAGGTACTTGATTTTCGTCATCTTAACAGTTTTCTCAACAAACTGGACTGTGTGGACGTTCTTGGTAAGTACTTCCCTTTACAGGCCGAATCGAACCATCACCATTCTTACTTCTGTACTCTCTCCCAACATACCGGAATAAGAGAAAAACTCTGATTTTCTCGGAAAGTTGTATGGGAAGAAATCTCCAGTTTTCTCTTAACTGGGAGTAATAGGTCGCAACTTAGAGGCTTTGCAGTTTACTGACGTTTTTTAAAAACATCGCTTTTTGGGGGAAACTGTTGAATATTTATTGTAAAAGAAAAACTAAAAAAAAATTACTTGGTTGTTTAATTACAGCAAATTAAAAGTAGTTTCTATTTGAAAAGATTAGGTTAGGTTGGGCCTTTTGTTGACGCCCCACAATCAGAGCTCAGCGGTGCGCTTCAAGTCAAACTTTAAATCAAGTTTCAAGTTGAAATAGTTAAAGCAGCGGGCATCCCGTCCCTGCTGCTTTGACATGCAGCCAGCACAAATGTTGGACTGGTTGAGAGCATAAGGGGTTTCAACTAGATTTTATCATTTCTCTGGGTTCTCCATCATATATCCTCCTTATTCACTTGAACTGTTGCCATGTCTCCAAATATGCCGAGCTTCAGCTCGATCGCACTACTATAGGGTCTCAACTAAGGGCTCAAGAATATTTTTCTTGGTAGTTGGGACTCGTTTTTTGTTCCTCAGCTTTTCTGATACTTAGTTACTTAACTTTCCCGGTTTTTTTTTTCGTTTTTTGAAAGTTTTCCTAATAGCCTTTAATAGTCATTGGCTGGGACATCAAACGACCTTTATTACAATAGTCTGCTTACCGGCAGCCATGTTGCCTACTAATTTAAAGGTCGCCATGATGGGCTTTTCAAAATTTTGAACCAACTTGAAAAACATAATCAGGTGTCTAAGTGGTAAGCAGCCTCTGTAGGCCTCTGACAGCAAAAAAGTTACGGGGCGTAGGTGAGGCATATTCCCAAACTTGTTGCTATAAATAGTCACGATATCGTAACGGTACCCGCAGTGTAGTTCCATCTTGTATCAATTTGTAGTTGTAGATGTCAATATAGTTTCTATGTCTTGAAGTGGTCGATAATAATATTATAGATAACTGGTACCAAGAAATCCGCCTGTTCAACAGAGGGTAGATATTTGTGTGGTATGCTAGCAGTGCTTTACCACTTTGATATGCAGGGGGCTTATTTAAACTTGGCTGCGTGCACTGACGTGCATGCTGATTTTTCCATTTGTCTTGGTTTTCCTTCTTGCTCTCCGTATCCACTTAAAATGTTCTCCGTTTGCATTCACTCAGCTTTCCATTCGTACATTACCGACATCAGGCACGTATATCCTCAGCTTGCTGGTTTGGAGGGAGGGGGATATACTTATAACTATAGATGTACCTACGTGTCATACTGTGATATGTAAACAAGGATAACTAAGCATGCAGTCAAGCCGATGACGCCATGCAACGATGAAATACCAATGTATAAATTTGTAGTAGGTATGCTTCTTTGTTACGCTGTGTTGCTTGGTGCTAATAGGTTCTCTGCTACCGCTTAAGTTAAGAAGACATGACATTGTGGTGTATAGGTACTTACATTAGGTACATTAGCCTGCAATCAATGCACTTTATCTTACTACCTATTCCGTATAATAAACTAATATTTTTCGAAAAATAACTGCGTTGAGTATCAGCTCGACTGAGGACGAAAAATGGGTTCAGGTTCATTAAAATGACTTTTGCGGTTTCTTCACCATTTTGAAATTACGAAATGTCAACAACCGACTCGGCAAGGTATTTACATTTGGTAATTAAAAATTACTTATAATATAACAAAACTCATTAAAAAATGTTTGTTTCTTTTTTGTTTTTAAAAAAACTTTACCAAGGTACTTTATTTTTGAGATTTTTTTGCGGGCGTAATTTTTAAGCAATCCAAAATCGGTTGAAAAAAGACCCACGAGCACCTATCTGAGATCACTCATACCAAATCTCATGACTGTCAATAATGATCGACGAGGTTATAATTTCATTACTTACAATATAAGCGGAAGTGCTTTGTTTTAAGTGGAGGCAGACATTAATAAACAGTATACCTCTCCCATGTCGCGTGAATCTGCCTTTCCATACATGGACAATAATTGGACAATGTAGGAAGTGCATCAATTATTGATGACTATATGCACAATCCCAATCATTGACACAATCACTGTCCGAGGTCCCAGTATCAGCCACTTGACTATTTCGACCTTCTGTCATTCAGTGTATGACAGGGCCATATAGCCGTATCCAAGGGGGTGGTTAGGGGGTTAAATCCCCCCCCCCCCCCCCCATGAACGAAAAATTAACATGTTAATGCCGACGTGAAGCAAAAAAATTATAGGCGAAACCCCCCCATGACCCTAACCCCCCCCCCCCCCCCCCCATGGATACGGGCCTGGACAGGGCCTATTGGGATACAGGGTGTGCTACCTTTCGTGACCTCTGTAGTCAAGGGGGTTATTTGGTCACTATCAGTCCGACATGACAGTTGAAATTTCTCCGACCATTGAACTTATCAGGGTTGGGTAGGCATGCAGCAGAAAAATCTTTAAAAGTGTCAGTTAGATCCTGGGTCCCCGTGCTTCTTAGCTCAAGTGGCAGGGTAACGACAATGCTGTAGTGTAGATATACAGGGTCCCCAATCTGGGAGTCAGGTCACGCAGGTCACGTCCGTGGAAGGGCAGAAGGTTGGAATACAAGAGACAACAGCAAAAGGGAAGTTTGCGAACACACGAAACAAATGCATCCGTCACGTTCTCGTTCGCTGTGAGGTTCTTATCAGATTACCGCAGGTAATAGGATATACCTCAAACACCTCAGTGCTTCTCGTCTAGCTTACTGTACCTATAGATCAAAATCGAGCTTTGAGAAAACATAGGAAAAGTCTCCCCTATCTATAAGTAGGTAAGTGAACAGTTCAAATTCAGTTTAGCACAATGAATAAGAAAAAATTGCCTCTCTTTATGTTTACAAACCATAGCTGACATTATAAAATGTAAATAAAGGTGATGTGGGTGGAATTTGATGACGTACAGAATGCCCACTAATCGAAAATGTTCCGGGCGGGTGACTGTTGAAAACAAATAACGAATATGAGAAAACATCACAATGTAATAAACGTTATAACGTCAAAGAGAGGGTCAGCCGCTCGGAATAATTATTCGGGGTGACTTGAACGTGGGTTGACCACTTTACCTACTTACTTTACCTACTTTCTTACCTCCACATTTTACCTACTTACCTTCCTTATTCACCCCCTTATACCTCAATTTGAACTATATTTTTTGACGTTAAAATAGAGGTTCCTACTAAATCTTATAAGTAACAGATGAAAATGAATCCAACAATTACTTAAGTAGGTAAGTACCTAAAAAATAAACAAAAAAGTTATAATGAGATATAAAAAGTAATATACATAGGACATGAAAAAATGGTCAACAAACGGCATTGTGTCTACATCTTTAAGTGAACATAACAGGTTCTGCCACAAATTTAGGTATAGGAACGTATACCTACATGTACATGTTCCTGATGTAGGTATAACTACATCAGTATTAAGGCCTGCTTCGATAATGCCAGGGGGATGGAAACTTTTCAGTTTTCTGTCAATGATATTCTACGTTCATTTATTTTTCACTTGCAGGTACACGGAGATCGAGTTTCCATTGCTGTTGAGATGTCATTGCGATAAAGTGAGGTACGTTTTCTATATTTCATTGCTTGCATTAGGTAGTTTCTGCATCTGCCTGTCGAATATAAATAAATTACGGTTGAAGTTACTAGTAGGCTGATTCTCATTGACAATTAACTAACCGAAAAAATCGATTCGAGAAAAAAATTGTATTAATAAAAACAAGAGAGTGCTATAGCTTGGGCCCTTTACTATTTGTAGCCAGTTGAAAAGGTCGGTCACACCGTCTGTGACCCGATTGGACGACATCGGGAGCATTCTCAACCACTGTAAGGCTTGCGTGTCCTAAGCACCAATGACATCGCTAAACGTGCAATACTGAAAAAACATGGGGATTGCTGTCGGTGACCTACTCTCGCCATATATACCTACCCACTGGGAGGATTGCCCGAATGAATGGTCTGTCGTCATGATTCTTGAGTCATAATGACTCCTCCAAAGTCGTTTTGTTACTGCTGACACGCACCTTTTTTCGTCCTTTTTTGGTCCTATTCGTGACACACATGCAAGACCTTAATATGTTTCTGTCAGTTCCGACTCGTCCTCTTCTTCCGCTTTCGACTGTCGACCCGAATTCTCAGTAAACAGTCAAAGAGTTTCAGAAATTATTATAAACGCAAAAAAAATGGAGTTGACAGTCGCAGTAGGCCCAGCGTGTCGAGTTCTTTTACATGTTACCCCCTTATGCACTGAAGTGGGACTTTATATCCCATCTTTTAGGACAATGGAATGAAAATCCAATGCGATGGTTGAAAAATTGGATAATACCTCACTCTCCCCTCACCGAAAATAATATGTGAGTGCGGCACTCGCCGCTTACCTGTCGGCAGCATGAAATTGATAAAATAGCTGAGTGGAAAAAGCTGAGCCCATGCACTATGCGCTGTGAGCTTACCGACATCTCAGCTTTGCAATTTTCACATCGGAAAATTGAATTTGCTCAGCGAGGCAGACAGCCTCCAAAGCTTTGTAGCCTCAAAAGCTTTGTAGGTCACCAACCCAAGTGACGTCTGCCGCAGCGGCCTGATCAATTTCTCCATTGCCTCCCCACAGACCTCAGTCAACTATAGGTAAAGGAGGGATGGGCGAGGGTCGAATCACAACATGTAATTGGAGGGATTGAGTATTCACTTTCACATTTGCAGTGAGAAGCATTTTTTGTTACTTATTCCACTTTTGTAGAAAGGAAGTATAGAATAACTCATAAGACGAAAAATTTCGTACGAATGATTTTCCTGAATAATTCAAGTTATTAGTGCTACAAAAATCGGAAAGTAGGTATCTATAGATCGCCTAGTTGTAGTACAACGATTGTCTTTGTCGATTTTCAGCAATGTGGGCCCAACAACTTGCGAGATAATTAGGCACTTCCTTAAAAACAAAAAATTTCGTCCGAATAATTTCTCTGAATAACTCTCTTGTGATAAGTACACTGGGGACATCCTCAGTGTAATGTTTGTTTATGTTCACTTTAACCATGCGGCTATTCCACCTATAAGTACCCTAACCTCGTACCTGTAGGAGGCATTTTGAAGTGACCATAATATTGTTCATAGTTTCTCAGCGAGTCCTGACATTCGGTTAAACGGAAACTGGAGTGTTGCAGTGGACATTGATAATGATGACACAGTTATAGGGTTGGAAGTAAGTGATGAAACACGGGACCAATTTATTCTAGTTTACCCCACTGAGACCTGACCCAGGCTAGATCTAATGTAAACATATTATGACACTGTGTGTGTCACTCTGACGTTGCTACGCATTTTATCATTTTCAGTGCTTTCTGTGTAACTTGTGATACCTTCTTAGTTCAGATCTGGGCTTAATTGACTTATTCCCACCGTGTCAGGCTTGCAGTGCCTTTTTGTAGTTTTTGATACTTTCTTGAAATTCACCATCTCAGACTTTTGTACTTGCCTAGACCTACCCCATAACTTGGGGGTCCCCTAAGTTAAAAAAAAATAATCCGTACGTCTTTGAAATCATTTTACAAAAAAATCACAACGGTAGTTATTATCAAAAGAATAAATATTATTCCTGTCACATCAGAAATTAAATCTCTACGAAAAAATTGTACGAGTGTCTCTACACGCGCCGTTTGTGGCCATGACCTAAGGGTGGCAAGATGGCTCTCCAAGGGATGATTACAGGGGGCGGTTAGGGGTGCCAAAAAAAGACAAATGATGCTTTTATGTCGCCTTGAAAGTTATGGCGCCTTTCAATGTCTCCGTCCCATTATTCTGCTCAGTGCTCGTTGTCTTCCCATTAAGGCTATATAGATCCAATGCTGTTTATTGGCGTTTCTTAATGACACTTTTCTGAGAAACTTCTGGATATTTTTTTTTGCTTGAGAGAGTTTGTCCTTAAAAAATTTACTCAATCATAAAATTACAAGATACTACACAATCTTCTGGTTTAGAGAGAATTTAAAACAAAGAGAGAGCCAATATTTTCAACTGAAACGCCATCAATTGGCAGCCATTGTATGTTCAATTTTAAATTGGCGTTGATGACGTCATAAATCTTGTTAGGTATAGTTTGATTGGTTTGTCATGTTGTCTTCAAAAGCTTAAAAGCTTCATGTTGGTCCCGGAATGAGTTTCGCCGGAAAGCAATTTGTAGAGAATCCAAAAGCCAAATCCAGCGAAGCGTCCTTGACATTTAGTTGAGCACTAAGCATTAGCCATTAAAGCCATGACCATTCCACCGGACAGCTCACACGACTCCTTCCCTAACGTATATCCCGGTGGACAAATTGTATACCTACTTATTTATTTAGTTTTAACTCATTAGTGCTCAGCTGTCCCTACAGGGACAGCTGACTTTGCCGAGAGATATTTCGGGACGTATTGCAGCTACGTCACTGATTCAAGAGCTGTAGGCAAGTGTCATGTTTTGACTCTATCGCTGCATTCGAAAAATGCATGCCCTGTTGTTTTCAGCAGTTTTATTCTGCGTTCAGTCATTCGATGTTCGGTTTTTTTCGAAAAAGGTCAAACATTGCTTCAAAGAAATGTATGTACCTTTTTTATTTGTTTACCTAGAGTATTATATATTTTTTTCAGCATTTAAGAAGGATGTAGCTAGTAGACTTGCTTTACAGAATAAGTTTACAAGCATTAGAGCCTGAGTTATGTGAGTGAGAAGTTAGACTGTCCCTGCAGGGACAGTTGAGCACAAGTCCTGATACCGAGACAGACATAATTACTCATTGAACTTCATGTTAAATTTGATTGTACAGGCGTTATTATACTTTCTTATTATATTTTTATGTTTCTACAATTGCTTATTGTCTGATTCTCGAAAAATGCTGACTTAAACGACATCTGGGACGAAGTTAGATCTGCTGGATGATTCCCGAAATTACGTCAGAGTGTCTTGCTGGGCTTCCTAGTGAACATGAAAACGCCGAAGTGGACGTGGTTTCAGAAAAATCTGACCTAAAAGATGAAGGAGATCCTACCCATCTGCCTCATCGTCTTATGGCTGCTCCATCCCAAGTATAACATGGGAGATACCAAATACCACACGATGATGACTACTAAGAGTCAAGGATGACATGAGCCGTTCAGTGTTGGTTACTTGGACGAAAGATCCACAAAGCTGAGTCAAACTTCCCCGAAATGAAATCTCTGATGGAATTGCGAAGTGCCCCTCAATGCATTTACTCCTGAACTACGGACAACCTGCCAAAATATCAGGTCCCATGCCGTCAACACCCACTGCAACCTTGTGGGCTGCTCGCGGAAAATCAAAGCCACATGTTGACAGTGTAAAGCTGATCGTCCATTGGGCAGAGGCTTGCCAACGCGCAGTGAAGCGGCCGAAGCGCAGCGAGGCGAAGAAACGTAAGATATCCCATTGGGCCCCTCCGTCGTACGCCGCGCCGTTTCGGCGCTTTTCAGCGCCTCGGTGCACCTCTGCCCAATGGACGGGCAGGTTAAGAAACGGACATCCTAGGTATGTCGTGTCACCTGCACCTGGACTGCTTCTTCATTTCTTCACATGCAGTTTCAAAATTGGTAAAGTTGCGTTCAGAAAAGGGCGGTGGACGACGTTATTCTATAAGAAGCTGCTGTGTGACGCAAGTTCATCACGGCAAGCCATAGTTTTTATAAGGCTGCGCTAACGTCTGAGCTCCCACGCTAAGAAGTCTGCCGTGACAACCACCTATACTCACCCTTCCTGCCACCTTCACCTTACCCTACCTTGGAAGGCCTATTTCCAGCTTTCTGGCACCGACTATACCTATAGCTGTAACTATCAAAATGATAATGGATGTAGGTACATTGTCTATATTATGTATATGTACATATGTTTATGTGTAAAAACATATATGTAGGTCCTAAATGTATATAGGTATACATAATTAAGCCCATAGAAATAAAAAAAGCACTAATGGTTGGCAGTGCCTATGTACTAGGACTTGTGCTCAGCTGTTCCTACAGGACCACCCCATTATCTCGAGAACCGTGCATCCTATCAAAAAACTTATTTGAAACTTTTTTCTTAGAAAAAAATTAGCAATAACATACTTTAAGGAGAAGTCTGAAATAATTCTGAGCACTAATGAGTTAACAAGGAAATAATGGATTTCGTGACAATATGCTTTCATACCTGCTGTAGGAAGAAAAACTCAATTTTGGGTCACAGATTGGTATAATGTCATGTTTCTATCTGTGAAATTGTAGGTACGATCATTTCAAACATTAATACGGAAGCAAAGCTATATTGACGTTTTTCAAAATGGAACTTTTGTATGAAGCTATGGGACAAAAATCACTAGGTCATAAACCACATAATTGTTAATTTCTAACTTCACAGTGGCATCGGTGGCATATTACATTTTTAGATCAAATAAATATCCAACTAGGTATTTACTCATTAAAAACTCCCGACATGCAAACAGTATTGTGCATACATGCGCCTCCTTTTAGATGAACTCATTTGTTGGAATTTAAAATTAATCCTAGTGATATTCATTTAGGACAGTGGTCCTGTTTTTGAAATAAATAAATAAATAAATAAATCCTTAAAAAATAAATATTTGGTAATAAACCATTACATTAAGTAAGATACTCGGGGGCTATCGATTCACACTTGCCACTTTTTACAAGTAGGTACTTCATCAGTGAGAAATAGGAATAACCAGGTTTTGTGAAGTGGGAACAAAAGAGCTGTGAGTGTACCTATATAAGCTGTTGAGTTTCTGACCTTGAGCTGACTCTCTCATCTCAACTAACAAGGGTAAACATCACTAAACTTCTCTTTATGTTACTTCACTCGGAAATACCTAGCCTTTGTGTTACATCACCTGTCTTCAAATCACTTTTCGTAAGCAGAAACAGCAGCCTTTGTTGCTTGGTGGGAATGGTGGGTGGCTTTGTACAATATGAGTGTTCCATTTGAAAAACAAATTTACGTGGCTTGAAATTAGAAATACCTGGGCCAAATTTTGTAGCTGTCATTGTCGTGATAATAATTACTTTCTCAAACTGTGTACTTATGGCTGGAAAATTATTTTTTTGCTAAAGGCATTTCAATTTTGAGATCCTACGCTTGCCGTGATCCTAAGATTCAAGAGACCTCTGAGTCAAAAATGTTGGTTTGTGTGGGAAATTTTCTTCCGTCTGTATCTACGTTATTTTGATGAAACCCAACTTCAAAATCCAAATCTCGAAAGCTATTACCTATTGGTCAATTTTGTTAAATTGAATCAGTGCGACTATTATTGGACTATTTCGTTTCTCTCACGTTATTTTAGATTTTCTATACCTAATCTAATGATGGAAACAGTTTCAGTTGTGTAACGCAAGGGCACCTTATGCGAAGGAGTGGATAGCTATGGGTTAGGTGTTGTCCCTCGCTAAGGGTGTTATGTGTCCCAATCAGCAGCCTTTGAGCAAAGGTATTAATACCTGCGCTTGTTATTGCTTGAGTCAGAATTCCTCAGTTTCTTCCATTACACTTGTTTCGCTCTTGGCTCGGCTCTTCGATTTAGTAGCTATGATCACAAACACAGTAGATCTGTATGACAGTAATACGTGCTGGGGAGGTGCATACAATTTTTAGAAATTCCTCAAAAAATCCCCTAAATTTTTTATTTTGAACAAGGTGTAATCTTACATTTTAAGACCCATTGATTTTTGTCACTAAAAAAAGTTCTCATGCAGAAATGTTTCGGTCGTAAAATCTCATTACGTGAAACTTGCTTTTGACATTAAGAAAGTGTGTTTCAAAAAAGTCAAGAAACAGCAAGATATAATGAGTCTTAACGATTTTTGCAAATGAGATGTAGCTGTCGCCATAAAGCCAGGGATAGACGGGAGGATGGAGATGATGACGTGGGTAAGGTAAGTGGTTAAGACCACAGCCGATAGCCACTCAACTCAAGTAGTGAAACTTCAACTCTTCATCAGTTCATCATAGTCTGAAGCCACCCTTGTTATTTCTTCTCCGAGATAATATGCAACATCACAAACTTTATTTTAGGTAGATTTCGAAGAAAAATCTATTGTAGTCGTACCAGTAGTCTCACTTTTGAAAAATTTCTTCACAGTTCTTCTTTTTATGACCCCTGGATCCCAAAACCACCATCAGTTCAAAAGTTTATATATATATATATATATCTATATATCTATATATATATATATATATCTATATATATATATATATATATATATATATATATATCTATCATTTTCACTTCCTTGTGAACACGCTAGCAGCCGTATTTTTGAAAAATAATTGGTTTTGACTATTTAATAAAATATAAGGGACTAAAATCTCGGTCGAGTTCGTTAATGGGGGAAATCGGACCAAGGGGGGGGAGGGGGGGGGGGGGAAATGGGGGGACTTTTTCTAAATCTGGATTTTTGGCCATAACTCCCTTAATATTGCAACTAATGAAACGTAGTTTTCTCTGAGGGTCGTCTAACAGTACTACCTACAACTTTTCTTTGTAACGTTTTTTGATCCCACCCTTAATGGTTGAATAGGGGTGGAAAAAGAGGGTTTTGCGCACAAAAAAATTCATAACTTATGTCCTAGGGGTGTTATCGAGTTCTTTTGTTTTGTAATGCATTTGCCTCAATATTACCTACAACTTTTGTCTGAAAAAGTTTTTCGTCCGACGCACCGTTTAGGAAGGGGGTGGGGGGTTGAATTTTCAAAACGTCATAACTCACTTATTTGGTGAGATATTGAGTTTTATCTTTTTGCTATGAGTTTATATTAATAATATCTACAACTTTTGTCTGAAAAAGTTTTTTGTAAAATCACTTTCATTTTCTTGGTAAGGGGGGGGGGGGGTGAAATTTCAAAACTCAATTCCTCCATTTGTTATTGTGTTATCCAGTTCTTTTGTTTTGTAATGCATTTGCCTCAATATTACCTACAACTTTTGTCTGAACAAGTTTTTCGTCCGACGCACCGTTTAGGCAGGGGGTGGGGGTTGAATTTTCAAAACGTCATAACTCATTTATTTGGTGAGATATTGAGTTTATTCTTTTTGCTATGAGTTTCTATTAATAATATCTACAACTTTTCTCTGAAAAAGTTTTTTGTAAAATCACTTTCATTTTCTTGTTAAGGGGGGGGGGGGGGTGTGAAATTTCAAAACTCAATTCCTCCGTTTGTTATTGTAGATAATGCAATTGGATCAACTGAAAATCTTCTTATCCGTCTTTCTAAATGATTTTAGACTGCTTTTAGTTGATGGAAGTAATCTTCGAAATCTACCTACGCCTTTCTGGGCTGCCGAAAGGAATTTTTTTCTATGAAATCGTATGCTTATGACTATGGACCAAATTACTCACGCATTATTCATTTCTTAATTTGATTGTCTCAACCTTTCTGATGGTTACTTGAGAATTTTTTATTTCTATTTTTGACTCCTGACCCGACAGCTTTTTCAAATAGCGTATTGCCATTGCCTGGCATATCTGACGATAAATATAAGCGTAATTTTATAACGTCGGCAGAGTGTTCTCGTGGATGTTGGTGAAGTATTTTAATATATCATATATTACAAATATTATCTACTCGTCTTTGAAAGGGCTCGTTATGCAATAACATTGTTTTTGATGCAGTTTTGGCTGTTAACACATTTAATTCGTAACATGAGTGTTGAAATGTAACCTGCTAGTGATGTTTCACCCTTGGGGGGGGGGGGGGGGGGGGGCAGAAGTTTTAATTCCAGAGCTAAAATTCTAATATTTCAACACCCTATAATAAGTGTTGATTTTTTGGATGAATAATGGAGATTTAATTGTTTTTTTCCGTGGAAAGTTTGAATAAATTAGTTTAAAAGTAATCTTGGCTGTCCTTGAACAGAAATTGGATGTAATCTAAAGAAAAACGGTGGAGGGTGCTCAAATATCAGACCATTCAACATTCCATTTATTTTCCCGATTCCTCACCTGAATTACCTAACTTTGACTACCGTTGTTGTTGCTGTTATATAAAGCTCTGATAACAACGTTTATTCCTAAAGCGACCGAATGTTTTTCCAATCATGGTTTTGTAACTTTTTCAATTAAACTGCGTTATTCCATCTGTTTCAATTGATCCTGGATCCTGCAATCCTACACTTTACACCATTTTACAATACTTGGGACCAATGGCCGTGGCTTCTGTAAAAGCTATTCATAGTGAGCTGCCTATTCGAACGCGAAATAAATGACTGCGAATAGGACACTATATTTAGCTTTTACATTTACCTACTATCGAACGATAGAACGATTGCAATTACCAGTCTCGATCGAGTATCGATAAATACACCTACGTATGTCACTGATGTAGTAGAAACACCTACAAATTAAATAAATAGTAGAAAGTTGTATTCCAATAAATCAGCCAATCAGTGAGGGAAATTTAAAAGCAGAGCGTGGGATGAATATGAAACTAGATCTGAACTTGATAAACAAATTGCTTCAGAATATGGAAATTTGCCGTGAATTTTTATTGACGAGAGAATATGACTTCATTCTGGATGAGACCGGAGTGAAAGTCGGGAAGTAATAAAAATCATCAACAAATTCAACTACCTACCTACCTACCTATAGCAATTGGCAATATCCTCTATCTTTCTACTAGAAGATTCTGTGATAAGATCGGTACTACGAACTTTGATTTACCATATAATTGTATCTATTTGCACTATCACTTACCATATTGCAAACTGTCAACAACTACAAACAGTCAACCCGACTTTTCGGCATAATTAACCACGATTTTGCATGCATTTATGTGATTTGAGGTTAGTTTACCCTTCTCCAACGACCATTTTCATTATTCAGTGAGGATTTAACAGCTAAATTTTCGAGTAAAGATCGAATAGAAAGCGAAAAAATATTGTATGTGAAATGGAATCTTGTCGTCGCATTGTTAATGAATGGAAGAAAACTAGTCTAGCCAGTCAAGGTTTTCATTTGGAGAAACATTTGAACATCCCCTCTGAGTTGCGATGGAGCTTCTCCTTGCAACCGATCTAATTGCTGCTGTTTACTGTTTTCCCCATTCCCTGAGGATTCACTCGATTTCATTGATGCCAATCAGGGTGGGTCGATGATCTTCCGTTAAATTCAAACTATAAAAATAACCTGCAGTTAACCTTCAACCGAATGGGGAGCAACAGTTAAACTTCTGTCTTATATTCAGTGTAGCCATGGAGGTGTAAACTCTGACATTCCCGTGTCAGATGTGTCAAAAATAACAGAAACGGAAAGTGAAACAAGAGAAGAATAGTAAGCCAAAACTTCTCTAGCCACATTCATACATACGTAACGAAGCGGGAAGAAGGAGGGTAAGCTCCCCATCCCTCTCGGCGGGACGGGGGAGAAAAAAGCGATTGGACGGCGTCCAAACCCTGATCCCTGTACTGATCCCTGCTGACGCCCAACACACTGGCGCCCCCCTTATATATATCCACACAGGGCATTCCCCTCTACTTCCAATCTGCATATACGTATCTGATGCTATTTGAATCAATAGAATTTCAAAACTTCAAAGGGACAGACGGATTGGTTTTCATATTCTAACCCCATGCACTACTTTTGTTTGTCACTCACTGTAAACTAATTCAATCTTAGCCGTTCGTTGTAATTGAACAGAATACGTACATGTGTTTGCGCCTTATGGCTTCGCCATCTGAGGGAGCTATCTTTGAACGTTATTATTTCATTTTCTACCGAAGATATCGCAGGGAACGGAAAATGGTGACCTATTTCACCATCGCCGTCGGTTGAATTGCCTGGTAGCTGCGTGAGACGGTAAATACTCGGGTGGGAGGAACGTGACGTGTGCGCTGCAGCCGAGGCACGTTTACACTATTCCCTTTCTGTACCCCGTACGGAATACTCAAAATGCAATTCCGTCTCTAAACTACGCGTCTGGGCAGGAAAAAGAAAAACCATGAAAATTGAAAAGAAACGATTGCGTGTTCCACGAGATTGATGGTGAAAACCAGTTTGGTGACACAGTAGCCGACAACCATTAACGATAGTGACCCTTCAGGGGACGTCCGATCCCATTTCAATTGAAAGCCTGGGCGAAAATCAAGCAAGGTCGTGCGATGTGGGTCAGCGGAACAGGCGGCATTAAAAAAAGGAATCGTGAAAAAAGCAATTTGCCGGGTTGTACGCATCACCATTCACCGCGAGATTGACAGATGGGGGAAACTCTGAAAACTTTCAACTTGGCCTTCGATACGACCGGAACTTGACTTTGTTTGTTTACGACCCTGAGTAAGGTTGTAGGAGGGTAAAAAGAACACGATTGACCCATTTATTTGACAGTGATTGCTGTTCCAATGAGTGATGTCGTAAGGAAGTGCGTTTATCTCCGACGTATGTTTGCATGGCTATAGAAATCTTTCCTAGCCAATTGAAGCCCTGATTGTTTACGCTGTGCCTAATATTTGTACTTACATGTACGGTCTCTGTGTCTCCCAAAATACTGAGTGATGTTGACGCAATATAGATCAGAGTGAATCCAAACAACACTAACCCGGAAGGGAAAACCTCCCGGCAGTTTCTTTCGATGCCCAACTTTTAAACTCCAAACAACTACGCGAAAGCAAAGAGAAGAAAACAAAGCAAGTCTCAAACTAGGTTACCAACCGGTTCCGATCCCTAGGCCAAATGATGTGTATCATGGACAGTTTCTTATTTATTTTATCCAGTTTGTGTATAGTATACTACTCTCAACTTTGTTGGAAAGAAATCCCCTCGCTGACTAAAGCCGGACTTTTGTTAAGAATTTCAGTTGCATATTGTCTGTTGTAACAAAGCGCGTGCTAGGCCTAGGAGACTGTCGACCCCTATTGGCTGCATGCCGTGGAATGTTACAACACGAGGCTACGCTACGGACACTTGTGGCAATTTTCAAATCCCTACATTTGGACTTAATACCTACCTATGTGACATCGTAACTTTTGGAAGCGTTGAGTGAGCGTAATAGCCGTGCGACGTGGATGATGTGACTTTTGGCCAAAGTGAGGTAGCGCCACGACACTCTAGTGTCGGATGATTGAATTTCTCGTCAGCACAACAGCAGACACCGGAAACCGAGTTGGGAACCCTTTGGGAGGCTCCCCTTTGCTTACAAAGGAGATGAAGCAGTTTACCAAAATCCCCTCTCCTGTTGTATGTATTTATGGAGCGCAGTTCATCTTACAGTGTCTGCAGCCTTAATCGCATTTATTAGCCCGAGTTTTGTCACCGGCTCGTGAGAAAGACATCTCATCTTTCTACTCAGATGGCTCCTGCGTCGCTTTGGAGGGACAACGCCTACAAAACTTTTTTGTTTCTCTTCCATTTCCAAACAATTCGTAAGACAATTTTCAGACATTTGTCGGCATTTTATAAACAAGGACTCGCAAAAAAGGGGGGAGAGGGAACCGTTACGACGAAAATGTGAGACCGTATGAACCAAGCACATCAGGACAAGAACTACCGAAGACAGACGATATCTCCTGCATGATATATGGAAAGCGATTGAGGGCGTGATGGGGTCGGCGTCGGCAGCGCTCACTCTCAACAACACAGTAGTGTCAATAACGTATCTTGTATCGGGGTGAAGTGATGATGTATGGAAGCGGCACATTTGCAGTCTGCCTACATATACTCACTCACTCACTCACTCAGCAACTCCTCATAGTGTGAAACTATATAGTGACAGCACAGCAGGACTCGCAGTTCCAAACCCATTGGATCAATTATTTGATTTTCGCATTGTCTTCGGTCGTAGATAAAGGCTGTCTATACAAGGCTGAATAGCCATATATAGCTTCAACACATCCCGCAGAGATATTCAGTGTCTCTAGCATAGAACTAGCAGCTATAGAACGCAAACCAGGAATTGAGTTGAATCAAATCTCCCGGGAGTGATCATGCATGGCCATAGCGGTTGAAAAAGCAGCGGACAACTTCGCTTACATGCAGTGCCATAGGCTGCTCTTAGTGGAGCACCACGTGACCTAAAACATCTTGGTTTCTATGGATTATGAGGGATGATAATTTCAAGAAAAAGAAGTGTTGGTGGCTGATCCAATGTGATGATCATTTTATTAGATAAAACCTCCATTGAAACAGCCAGCAGAGCCATCACTTTTTCCCCCATTAGCTGCAGGAGCCATTAATCAGAAGATGAGATAGTGCGGTGGAAGTAAAGACCCCTCGCCCACCCCCTGACCGTTCATTGAACTGGCCTTGTCCCGATAAATGTTCTCCGCTTGTGTGAAATAAAAAATTTGCCAGACGTAGCCATTCAAAATGTCCCTGTCAAGTGCAAATGACAATTATTACCCCCTTACTCAGCAAGACGCTTTAAAAAATTCAAGTTAATGAAGGAAATTGTTCTATTGCCAAGTTCTTGATGAGGTTGCTTTTTTATCATCCACACATTCTTGGTTATAATATATAATATCTTGCTGTACATCAGAGGTCAAGAAAGTAAATACATTTGAAGACGTATTAATAATTTGTGTGCCTGGTTAGTCTGGGTTCACGCGAGGATACGCTCAAGTAGAAAATACAATAATTAATCAGAGAAAACCTACAGCCCGCTGAACAGGTGAACATTTTATAAATAAAACGGAGCAAAAGAAATGGCGGGGAAATAGACAAGTGGAATTGGTTTGGCATTGGCATTGGCACTGAGACATTAGTGTCACTACGGTGACTAGTGTCAGCTGCCGAGTTATATCACTCAATCACTGACTCAGTGAGACTTGCTCGCAAACTTGACCGTTCCTGAGAGAGAGTGCCATGTCACTGAGAACTGAGAAAGCTTTCATTTCGAATTGATTTACAAGGTTCGTGTTGGCATTTGACCTTCCTGCACTCTGTTTCTTGCATGATGGCTGCTGGACAGGTTCAAGAATTTTTTTTTGGTTTTCATTGTAAATTATTTTCAGTACAGGTTAGGTGATAGGACTGTGCTTGTCTGTTGTACGTGATACTCATTACTTATTACTTATTTGTGGTTTTTAACATTTTGTCCACCCTGACCTGGCTTTGATACGTGATTAACTCACGTGTAGATTCCAGACAAAAGGGGTAAATGATGCGCCTCCTGCCGTCCTGCTTGGTCCTGCTCGTGCACGCGAGGCGCCATTCACAACCTCAGTGTCGACCAGCAGGCACGTGCAGCAGAGGCTAATCTTTACGTCATTGCGTCACTCATTCACCAGAAAAATAGCGTTCATTCCCTTTGGAAGAAAGGGGTGAGAAAACTCGACCTGATTGTGAAGCCTTTCAGTTCTTACAAACACTCATTTTGATGTTGTCGTGACTTTTAATTTGCCGGGCGTGATTCTCATTTTGGCGCGAAGCCACAACGGAAACACCGACGCACTTCCGGTGCTGCTGACCGTTATACCAACACGTGGACCGTTATAGCCAGAGTAATTGCCCAATACTGAAGCCGTCGTGACCTAACACCAGTTTTTTCTCGATGAAAAATATAATTTGGGTCGTTCGGTGAAGGAGAAGGTAGTAAAGAGTGTAGGCTTTTTGTTTTGACTTCCTCTCTTCATTCTACTCTCAGACTCTTAACAAATTCTTCCTGGACAGTATGTTGGAAGATGTACCTAGATCAATACCTACTACAATATAGAAACTGTTGCACTGCTGTCGCTCGATGTCGTGGCCCATAAACCTCATAACCTTTGGAGACATTGGAGGTTCCGTGTAAACGATGACAGAACACTCCCTTGGGTCATGAATACCCGCCATTATGATGACGTATCCAACATGTCTACCATTAGAAGGGTCAAAGACGTAGCGAAGGCATCAGCTGTTTGGATACATTGAGGTTCCGTGGTGGAATAGAGAGGACTAAATGATGATAGAACACTCTCTTGGGTCGTGAATACCCGCCGCCCGTTATGATGACCTACCCAACGTGGCTATACCGTTACTAGGGTGAGACACGTAGTCAAGGCAATAACTATAGGTAAACTAACGTACCTTTCATTATAGAAAAGGTCGAAGTTTTGAGATTTAATTGGTAGGGAAATTTGATGCTTTAATGATCCCTACATATCTACTCATTTTACATTCACTAGGGTAGATTACACACATATTATATTGTTAAATATTAAATGCATCAAAATACGGGAGAGCCTCGCGTCGGGCGCCATTCATTTTCTTGATAGGTTTAAGGGCCCATGCATATACACACTAACGTTTTTCATGATGTTTCAGTTTTTGTCTGTTGAACTGACCGTGTAGAGACAATGAAGTTTTTTTTTTTTTATTTCATTGGGTTGGTCCGTGTTCATGTGACCTTAGTCAATAAACCATACTGCTGTGCTGCTGTGCTAGTATACTACCTATATAGCGGCGCGTGGTGGCAAATTTAAGATTATGCTTTGACGCACTGATCGATATTAGGAGCAAACCATGCTACCAAAATAATGACTGCGTTAATACGTGGGAGAGCCCCACGTTGGGCACCATTATTTTTTATTTGTCCAAAGCTCAACTCACATAAGAAGAAATTGTTGTGGCAAATTATTTGTGACCTACTGAATTTGCGTTACTACTACCAAATAATTGGAACCGGAAGGTAATGCATTATTTAGTAAGGGTTGTTCGTTAGGAAGGGTGGGATAGGGGTTGAGGGGTTCGTGCCTCCCCACTGTACTTTGTCCTTGAACCCTACTGGCTCGTGGGCTATTGATTATATGGCATGGGTCTGGAGGCACCAAGGCTTCTGCAGCATTTACCCGCCCTTTACCGGCTTTCCCCACTTCAGAACCTGTTGGACGGAGCTGGAACTTCCCAGTCACCAACATCATTTCGTTTATATAGAGCCCAACGTTGGGCGCCAATCTTCCCGGGTAAGTAACACCTAATGGTGTCTAAAACCCGTTAAATCCGTGCTGTAAGGAGTCGAGAATATAACATGATTGTGTAAGGAGTTATAAATTTCTTTTTCATCAGTCCCTAATGGTGATGGAGAAAGAGATGGCGGGTGTTATTCGTTTTAAAAGAAAGCTTGGGGGGATTGTGGCGTTCCCCAGGGATTCCTCCGTGCCTCGCTCCTGCGATTGCTGATTCGCTTCACGGGGGATGCATCCCCCTTCCCCCACATGCAAGCCACTCACTCAAATGGATGTCTCGCTTTTAAAAGCACACGGGTGGATGGCACAAACTTGTACCTAACCTGTACCTCCTTTAGTTATGCCGAACCTTTTCTGTAAAGCAGAAATAATAGTTGATCAGGGAAGGGTATATGACACTGTGACCTTTTTGTAAATGTGAATGTCATATTATGAGAAAAATATGAGAATCACGGGCTAAAATGAAGAGCAATGTTAAAATTGATCAGTCGTTTAATTTACGCACCATAATTTAAAATTTCTCATACCCACTGAATACAAAATAAGAAGCAGGGGAGGTAGATATGTTTTGCGGTTGAAATCCATGTTATGTTATAGAGAGAGAAATGTGATAGGTCTTGTATTACATTACCATTACCCTCGCACGCCTCTCCATGTTGTCTGAAATTGTTTTTCTTTTGTCCCCATAGAAACTGCCGATTCGTGTTTACCTTTCACGGTCCTCGGTGTATATATATTACCCACTCCTACAGCTACCTCACTATCAGTTTTGGAGTTTTGGTTGTGGCTTTGAGTTAATTGTTGCGTCGACATTATACGTTATTACCGACACACTATCAAATCAACTTATATGGGACATGAATTGCAGATTGAGGGGCTGACTTTCACGATAAGTGTTCTAACTGGGTGGTAAAATTTTTATAAAAAATCATACAGCAAATTAATTGTTAAAAACTTTATTGAGAGGAAAATGCTAAACATCGAAAATGTTGCCATATTACTTTCAGGAGTCATATTCCTCGTACCTACTGTAGACGCAAAAAAAAAAAAAAATGCTACTGAAAATAATAAACGCGACTGTAAAAATATTATTATGTCCCATAGATGCGATTCGACACTAACGAAAAGTGGAGCAGAGCCTTGTAATGAGACGGAAAGAAAGACATTATCTTTATATCTTCATCCTACATTTAACATGGGGAAGACAATGCCGGGGAGGGGCAATGACCTCTATATAATCCTGATAGAGAGCTGTTTGTCTCCCCTCGACTGGTTAAATAGCATTACTTTCATATTTTTAATCAGTAGAAAATCACATTAACAAATCAAATGAACTGGCTGTTTACTCTTCAAATGAGTTCAGTTTTAGCGGGATGGCTAATCATTTTACCCTACTTCCTGAGTATAATAAATAATTTCACTTCCTTATTTTTAATCCAGGTTAGCTCGTCAGTTTATGAGGCTGTCCCGAAAGTAAAAGAATATACCTTCGCCATTGTTTAACGTTTAAATGTCGGACTACTGACAACAGGTTGCGAGTTCGAACTCCTATGGATTCCATTTAACTTGGTTTGTGGATTATGGAACTGTGCATACCTATACCTCTTGTATGATGCTTGGGAGCGCAGCTTCAACGTACCTAGATCCTCGTCAATATCTACCTGGGAGGCTTAGGTAATAACAAGATACGATTAGCTCGCCCCGGGAATTCTCCTCATCGCTAGGTATATACCTACCTACGCTAGAACCAGGGATTGCGTTCAATAAACTCTCCGATGGAGAAATCGTGGTCGTGGTGTGGACAAACTCCAGCGGAGGGATGGCTTTCTTCGCGAGTGATAACAACGGTGGCTGAGGAAGGTACAATATATGTAGGAATATCTTATAGCGAGTTTTTCTTTGGGCTGCTCTCAATAGAGAACCCACCCCACAAAACTTGGACCATGATTCTGCTTTGGCTAGGCTTGTAATAACTATCAACTTATAGTTGTAGCCTTCAACTTGAAAGTTTGAAGGTTAAAGCAAAGTGCCCTAGACCGCAACTTTTGATAGAATACAGAGGTGAAGTTGATGGAAACCTCCTTGTGTTCGCTCTTATTACTACAGAAACCTCGCTGTTGCCATTATCAGCTTACATGCTGCGATATAACGTGAAAGTGGTGAAATACTGCCTGCGATAAACTGGGTGATCAATTTTAAATATGTTTTCATTCCTATTTTGAACATCCCATAGGTACGTCAGTGAAGGGGCCAACGACATTTCCTGATGGTGTTAGGAAAGGTTTGAAGTGTGGGATGTGGGAAGTGGGTGATGATGTTAGAATAGATTAATCCAGGAGCTTATAGCTGATGCTGATTAATTGCGAGCTCTCTTGCTTCCTATACCTATACATATGTATTCGCTGTAGGGCATATGGCAACACGCCTCATCCCTCATTCATATTCATATAGTGTTGTCTGGTGGTTGGTGCATGGACCTATTTACCTAATCGTATGCCATCAGGTCCATCACTGCCATCAGAATATTCGAAAAAATATGGTAAGCGTAGCATCGTGTTTAATCAACGCGAAATCAACATTTTTTTTTTTTAAATTCTCGTCTTCGAACAAAAATACATACCTACCTGTAGAGAAATTCATGTGAAACTAAAAAGAAAAATATATAGAAATATAGAAATTGCTCGTTTTGACTATAAGAAACATATATTATGCGAGTGAAATCGTATGGACGGCTGAAATTTTGTAGAAACCAGTTCATTGAAAAACTCATGCAATCTCAGAATCAAAATTTTGTCGATGACATTACATTGTCAGCCTATGTGCTATTTACTGTTACATACTAGCACGAAGATGTAAACAAAGTCTTGTCCATTCTTACAAAAAATGCAAAAAAAAATGCAAGAAGTAGGTCTCCCATGATTTACAAATAGGTAATGAGAATATGGTAAACAGTAAGTTGTGGCAAGGAGTAGACGTGGGCAGCAGACAGTTTGTGAGGGTTGAATCATAGCCGTATCCACGGGGGGGGGGGATTAGGGGGTTAACCCCCCCCCCCCCCCCCCATGAGCGGAAAATTAACATGGTAATGCCAACGTGAAGCAAAAAATTATAGGCGAAACCCCCCCCCCATGACCCAAACCCCCCCCCCATGACCCAAACCCCCCCCCCCATGACCCAAACCCCCCCCCCCATGACCACTTTCTGGATACGGGCCTGGGTTGAATAGTGCATATGGGAATAAGCTATACCTACTCTTGTGCTGTTCCACTCACTACCAAACCAAAAATTGGCAACATTTGTTTGCTATTTAATCCTCCTTGACCATTATGAATATTTAGCCTACATACCTATAGCCCGTCAGCTGGGGGAAAAAATGAATATGACTTAAGATAGTAAGTTGCGAACATTTGAAAAATATTTGTCTCAAAGTCACAGCAAATTTTCTGTTTAGTGAAACGTCAAAACTCTCCGGTCTCGAAGACTTTCACACACCCTTAAAAGTTTACTGCTCGTAAACTGGTTGAAGTGCAGCCTGCATAGGTTATGATGAGTTCCGAGGGTCCCCCTTCACATTTTATAAAATAGTTCTATCATAATAATAAGTATACTTTGAGCTGTCATAAAATGAAGAAAGCGGTGGACGCTGACAATAGCAAATGGAGTCTCCACAACTCTATATGTAGCTGTGTCAGAAACCTTAAAATTGCAATAGATAAGTACAATCATAAAACCATAAAAAAGGAAAAAACAATTTTAATTGTCAATATTTTCTTTCTAACACAAACGTATTGTTATAGTTGATATTATATCTATTACAGTTTTTACTCTCAAAGTTTTGTACGAATCTAGATCATATCGACACTATTATAGTTCTATACCTAGTTCTAACAGACAAAAAACTTTTTACTTAACGGCCACCATACATTCTCGACGAACTCCGCCAAAACCACTGTGCAAAAGTAAATATTCGACAAAACTAATGTTTACATTTTAGTACAACCGGAGACTGGTAATTGCAATATCGTATTGACTGTGTCTACTCTAAAAGCTAAACATAGTGTGCTATTTGAACGCGAAACGAACGAGTAAAAGTAGGACACTATGTTTAGCTTTTACAGGAGAAAAGTAGAGGAATGCTGTTGAAATTACCCACTTCCGTAAGTGAAATAAAAATTGCCAAAATGCAACATGGCTACGGTAAATAGTACAAACATTTATCAAGCTTTTCTACTAAATGTGACGATAAAATCATACTGTTTTAGTCCGAATCGTTACAAAAAATATTTCGCGTGAGGTAGTGTTGTGTTTTCGCGATCTGTCAAAAAACATGTGGGCTGGTAGTTGACTGTTTAAAATCGCTCCTGTGGGCTTATTACTCCATTTCATGCAAAAATACAACACTACCTCACGACAAAGAGTCTCAGGTTTACATCCCCCTATAAACACTTTCCACTCGCCCTGTAACTTCGGAGTAGGGCTTGAAGTACTTAGCATTGTGAACCAAGTACATGTAGTCGAAAATAGCGAATGTATATTCAGCCTTAAGGGCCACCATACATTCTCGACGAACTCCACCAAAACCACTGTGCGAAAGTAAATATTCGACAAAACTAATGTTTACATTTTAGTACAGCCGGAGACTGGTAATTGCAATCTCGTAATGGTTGTGTCTACTCTAAAAGCTAAACATAGTGTGCTATTCGAACGCGAAACCAACGAGTGAAAGTAGGACACTATGTTTAGCTTTTACAGGAGAAAAAGTAGAGAAATGCTGTTGAAATTACCCACTTCCGTAAGTGAAATAAAAATTGTCAACATCTAACATGGCGGCGGTAAATATTACAAATATTTATCAAGCTTTTCTACTAAATGTGACAATAAAATCATACTGTTTTAGTCCGAAACGTTACAAAAAAATATTTCGCGTGAGGTAGTGTTGTGTTTTCGCGATCTGTCAAAAAAACATGTGGACTGTTTAAAACCGCTCCTGTGGGCTTATTACTCCATTTCATGCAAAAATACAACACTACCTCACGACAAAGAGTCTCAGGTTTACATCCCTCTATAAACACTTTTCACTCGCCCTGTAACTTCGGAGTAGGGCTTGAAGTACGTAGCATTGCGAACCAAATACGTGTATTCCACCTTAAAACGGTATGTTAATAGCGCTTTTTCAACAAAATTCTTCGGAACAATTAAGTGTAGCAATTGTTCCTCAGAATACGAAAAAAAAAAAAACGGCATTTGCTTATACAGCAACAACAACAGTGACTGAACAAAGCTACCTATATACGTATCGTATACCTATTATGAAACAATAACCTGATAGAACTAGTTAAAACTAAAATGGGAAAAGTTGAGGATATAGGTTAAAATGAGATTTCCCCAGTCACATGGCGGGGAGCATGAATTAATTTTTTGAATCCCCTATTACCTCTACCTGCCCCTGCATTTACTCCTTTCTCCATTAGAGAAGCAAAATTAAATTTGACTCGGCTTCTCAGGTGAGTCAGGTGTAAAAGGAAATTAGAAAACGGGACGAAGCTCATTTTCTTATATTTTTCGTTTTATTTTATTCACTGTACTTACCTACCAATGCTGCGGCAGGGAGAGGCAGTTCTGACACTTTCCTAAATACAATATCGGTAGGTACCTATCTATAATCTAACTTTTAAGTCTTTGTTGTTTGTTGACTGATACTTAGTGGTTCGGAATTTTAAAAATTGTTTTAGTTATAAAGTTATGATTTATTATGGTTCGTCCCTTGTTGGGCGCCAATATGGAGCGAGGAGTAGCTGTTACAGGGCCCATCAATACCATTTTTTAATTCAATGTGTCACTATGTCTGTCGAACACTTGTCAACCCATTGAAATAAAATTTTCAGGTAGGTACCTACTTCCTGTACTTCGCAGTATGGCAGCCAATGAATGACAAAATTCTATGTTTGGAAAAACTATCGAGTCAGCTGATAGAAATAGATGAAAGAAAATTGTGGATGAGCGAGTGTTTAATTGGACCCTCTGGCTAGACCGCCGAATTTGGATTTATCAAAAATTCCCGTAGCTTGCGATTTCGGTCACGTCGATCGGAATTTTTCCATCGGTTCCTTCAATCCTTGAACGATTAGCAGTTAACCCGCTGATCCGATAAGTCCTCTGGAGAATTTCTCGCTTTCTCCCGAGGAATTGGAGCATTGAACTTTGCCGACTTCCTTATCCGCCGAAAACCGTTTCCCCAATTCTCCACTTGAGTTAATCAATTCTCAAACCGTTAATGAAAATTAACTGAAGCTAGTCAGAAGGGAGGGGGGCGACGCTCAAAGTTCGACCTTCCTGCTTTATCCGCTTGAGGCGTCACCACCTTATACCATACGATACGAAATATTGCTGAAATGTCTTTGCAATGTTTCAGACCCTTCCCCAAACCACTAAAGTGTTAATATCCTTCTGAATTATAAAAGCTCCCATGCAACTCGTAATAAAGTTGGAGGCAAATGTGTAATATTGCAAGGAATACCTTTGTGAAATTTGCATATGCCAAATACTCCAAGGGTTCTAATAAAAAGTTGAAACATATCGTAGTAATATTTGGGGGTTTCTAGCAAGTTTCTAGAATATTTTATTTGTCGGGGATTTTGTTTGATGATTTATCAGCTCACTGAATCAGCATACTGCCAGCAACGTGGCACTGAAAAATAAATATCCTTCAAATGAAGGTAATGTTGGAATTTCCGACACACTGCCGTGCTATACCTACGGGGGTTGTCGTTGCGTGCTGCACGAATGAGTTCGCTGCTAACAAAAAATTCCAACAACTGACCAAGAACCACTATATTGGTACCTACCTATACAATGACATAATAGTAGTATAAACGTAGGTACCTACTGCCTTAGTGTTTTCTATGTGTTTTTGGTGACTTTCCCACCCCGCTGGACTATTATTGGGACTCTGTAAGGGAAGGAATGATTCGTAAATATAAATAACTTGAGAATATAGAGTGGTAAAAGCCATTGCAAACCCTCGTTTACATGCAAAAGAGTTAGCAATCTACGCCAAAACTTGGCTCCAGTTCAAAAATGCAAAAATTTCGCAGATACGTGAACACAAACTCTACTGACCTGTCGTCTTTTACTTGTCAGCATTGCCCATAGCTCAACTTGACGTTTATGAGGTCTGACCACATCCTACAATACTTCCTGATAGCCATTAAAACCAGCACCGATACATTAAAAACGTCTTTGTCTCCATTTAACATTGATTTATTGGAGGAAATGGACAAGGAAGTTACGAGTTCCTTCAACTTTCTTATTACCTGCGCTTGTTTCTATTGTCTGAGAAGCCATGTCTGTAAAAGCGTGTGCCATTATCCGTGCGGAAGTAAATAGGGCGCTCCAAATTAACAGTGTAACATTTCTTGAATTTGGAGAAATAGAGAACAGATGTCCACTTAGACAACTCTCTTCATGAATGCAGTGGGAGTAAATTTGTATTCTTTTTTGTTGTAGAAATGGTGGAGGGAGCAGGGCGAGTGCTGGAAGCTGTTAGTTTGATTGCAGTGTCGCTTGTCGCGTTCTTCCTCAATGCCGTCACTGTCGGAGTCTTCTACAATCGGCCTGTGCTCCGGTCTCCTTCTAACAGGTACGGAACACACGCAGAAGAGGCACGTACATCAATTTTAGTTAGGTTTTTAATCTGTGAACGCATCTGTCTTATCTTTTTTTCCTCGACGTCTTCTAAATGAAGGGTAATGCTGGTTTTCAGGTTTGTTCTCTGTTTGATTGGGGCAAACTTCGTGTCACTGGTTACGCTGACCCCTCTAGCGGTGGCGGTGCTGCTGCTGAGGGAGCCTATGCCCTGGATCCGCACAGCCAGCCTTGTGGCTGAGACCAACGCTGTCCAGGCCTCCGTTCTGAGCACTTTGGCTATCTCCCTGGACCGTTACAATGCTGTGGTCAGCCCCCTTCACTACACCATTAATATCACCCGCCAGCGCAGCCGCTGCCTCATCGCACTCATTTGGTTCGTTGCGGCCTGTTTGTCGGCCCCAGCTCTCTGCAGGCAGAGGGCTTGCTTCCCGGGCTACGACCACGCCTTCCGTGCAGCTTACAGTGGTGCGCTCCTGACTATCGGGTTCATAATTCCTCTACTGACTTTGTTTCGGGTTTATATGAAAATGTATGCAGCTGCGCATCGAAATAGTGAACGAACACGCAGACAGAGTTTGCAGGCAAGTGCGGGTGATGGTAGCCGAGGCGGGTCCCTGGACAGCCAATTCCCCCCTGTAGTAACTGCAACAGATCTGATCCGCACAGGGAAGGCCCCCACTCTGGCACAGTTGAGCAAACGGCGCTGCTCCAATGCCAGCTTCTCCGCGCTTCTTTTTCGGGAGGAAGGCCGAGCCGTCAAGACAGCGGTGCTGGTCATCGCTACTTTCGTCTTTTCGTGGGGACCTTTCTTCCTATACCTATTCATGGACGCTGTAGTGGAAGAAATGCCACAACCGTGTGAATATTTCACTGTCCTTGCCACTCTTGTCAGTGCTATTCTTTCACCTTTCTTATATGTTTACCGCAATGAAATCGCCCGTAACGAAGGGCTGCGAATTTTTATATGGTGGCGCCGACGCAGCCTTTACAGAGACAATGTCTTGCAGCAGGCCTGCAAAGAAATCAATGTAAAGGCCATTGAGGGCGGTATGCGGGTCCGGCATCAAACCTCGTCCAACTGTGATAGCATGTCTGTGCAGAGCTTTACCCTGCCCACACCGTTCAGTCCGGAATGCAAACAATGTGCGGAAATCCCGCAGCCACCTGTAGCAGATTTCGTTGCCACTTATGAGGTTCAGGACGATGATGGGGCAAAAACAGTGGTGGAACCCAAGCCAAAGACAAGGGGGGAAAGTGTCACTTTCAAACTGGCCACCCTACCACAACGCAAATGTGGGATGTGCTCAAGGCAAAACTCTGACTCTAGTTCTGGAAGTGGTCATCCACTACTTCGCGAGACAGATTCTCCGTCAGCCGGGGTGAGCGGCAGACGCTACGAGCAGATGTCCCGCGGCAGCTCCTTTGAGGACTCCCCCACCTTCCGCGGCTCCCCACGACTCCCCCCTTCACTAGAATTGGATGAGCCGCGGTCTCAGAGCCATGTCGTATTCCAGGTAAGACTTTCTTCCGGAGTCAGAGTCAGTTTGAAGCTGTGGTCTGTGGTACTTTTTCTGGTCATGGCTCTACCGTCTCTTTTCGTTCCAGTTCCACAACGTGATAAAAGAGAGGAGACCAGACTCGATTGAAGTGAGTGCAAGTGTGGGGAACGGGACGCCGGCGCCGGTACGGCAAGACTCCGATGCGACTACAGACAGTGGCGTGGAGATTGATCGCAGCCACTCCAGCAGCAGCAGTTTGAGTGCGGTCAGTAAACCAAATTACGTTCTTAACAGACTCTTTTTATTTATTATGTACATGACATTTTGCTTGGAATTGAGGGAGGCACTGACGATGTGTGTTGTTTTGAATCAGGTGAGCCCCGTGGTGCCTAGAACAAAGCGCCAGACGCACAAACTTCAGCGCCTCGCGGCAGTTGAAGATGAGGAGGCGCCTACGGTGCATCGCATCAGCATGCTCACGCTTCCTGCGGACTTTGGATGATCCGAGCTCAACAAGAGACGGTGGTGCTACAGGGCGACGCTACCTGTCCCGGCCCTGGTCTAGTCATACAGTTGGCATTGCACAAAAGGAAAGATGATGGTGCTAAAGAGTTACCCGACCCTGGTCTAATCCTAGAATAATGCCCCACACATTTCCAGTAGACACGTTGTACCTTAGTACAAGAGAGAAGTTACCTCTCCTCTGTGCCGTTTTGGTATGGAGGAATGGACAAAGCAAGTTGCTCCGGTTTTGAACATCCCTGCGCCTCTACCTTCTTGTTTCAGCCTTGTGTCATGTCATGAGTAAGTAGGGGAATGAGATAGAAATAACTGGAGACCCCCCATTGCAGAACCGATTCCATCTTCTTTGTTTAGGTGATAATAGGTTAGAAGTATATTACTTTGCCACAGTTTCTTCTTCTTCAGATGAGATTAGGCGAAAAATATATCATTGGGGATTGTGGATCAAATGTTGATCGGGACCATCCAAGTAAGTTTAAACAGAAAACAGACTACACTTAGTATTACACAAAGATTTATTTGTTTAGTACCTACCTACGTACCCAGTAGGTACCTAGAGTACAGCAGACCTATAGGTACCAGTACCATAGTACCATATACCTACCTATACTGATCCGATGGTGATGGTAGGCGCGTATAGGTTTATGAGTTACCTATACTTGGATTCTTATTTCGAGTACCTACATACCTACTTACCTTGTTTTAAAATGGGCAGGTGGGTAGGTACCTATATTTCATTATTATAACGTACCTTAATCTGAAATTCTCTAAAAAATTATGTAGGTATTGGTGAGTAGGTAGGTACCTATGGTACCATGCTATTAGCTAGTTTATAGTTTTTTAGAGCCAAAATGAATGTTAGAATATTAGTCCTACCAGCATTTACGTAACAACTTTAACTTGAGAGTTGCCTACCTACTTCTGCAAGTTAAGAAATTGTTATTTGTGGCCTAACTGAAATTATTTTATTTACTGGATTAACTTATCTGTGACGTCATAATTATTGTAATCCATGTTAGGTATGTAAATTCATTAATACTTGTTATGCATGGTAAACCTACCTAGATATATTTTGAAATGACAAATAGTACCTACACTTAGGTAGGTATATTTTTCCAGTTTGGAGTTAGGTAGGTAGCCATTCAAGTGATTAGGTAGAGCTGGGTGCGATAGGAATTTGATCGTTAAAAAAGCGTTAAAATCAGGCAATTTCTAAAATTATCCATCATGCTCAGCTGGCAGCACTATATAAGCTCCCCTTAACACGATGGGGACCTACAGTTGTAGGTGAGCTCCAGACCACCGCAGCCTCGATATACCTACACTTCATTTGACATGCTGAAATATCAGAGTGGCGAATGTCGGTCAGAAAAGTGTGGATACGATCGAAATGGCATAACCGCGTGCACCACTCCTCTAACTCTAACTCTAACTCTAACTCTAACTGTAATGGCATAACCGTGCACCACTCCTCTAACTCTAACTCTAACTCTAACACAACGAACCAGGAAAAATTTCGTTTCCTCGCTCCCAACTCTCACCGCCGCCGACTAAAGTATGTAGTTTAGTTACTAAGGGTGCGTCCCACCATGCCCAGTTAAAATTAAACTGGAGATTTACCATGTTAAATCTAACTTTTAAGTTAAATTTAACATGGTAAATCTCCAGTTTAATTTTAACTGGGCATGGTGGGACGCACCCTAAATAAATTATACAAACCAGGTATAACTATCTACCTAATTTGTTACGGAAATAGATTAAGTAATAACTCTACAAGTAGGTAGGTACCTAGGTAATATGTATGAATTAAACCTATAGGATTAGGTAGGAAGGACCTACAGGTAGATTACACATTTAGGTAGGTATAAACGACGTAATTTGTAACACAGCCCACCCGAGTCCTGCCAAAGGTCATCTATTTACTTATATCTAAGGGAAAAAAGATATTTACCAAAAGGGATATCTTTTCAGTCTTCAGACTGAAGATAAAATGCTGTTTGTTGGACATTTTATTTGATCTGAAATATAGTATATCTACTTACCTACTTATACGTTAGAAGCACTGCAGTTTACAATGTTGCGGCACATTTTTTTTTTAAGTCAACAAACAGCATTTTGCATCTGCAGCCTTAAGGCATTTGTAGGTCACAAAATACGTAGGTATAGGTAGGTAAGGTACAACTGTAAGTAGGTAGGTAAAGTGATAGATGTCTATGTGTAAACATTTTATAAAGCTAAAAATAATATAACAGTTAGTTACCTATATGAAAGCGTGATGTGCAAAACTTACTTACTGAACTAGGTATTACAAAAAGTGAGTGTTTTCCAACTAGAGTGATATTATATTTACAACTTGAAAAGTGCACATGAATTGTAATCAACCAGAAAAGTATTATAGCCTCTATTATATTTTAAAGTTATTGTATCCCATCTTAATGGCAACATGTCAGAGGTAGGTATATTCCTATAGTGGACGGCCAGCTGTAGGTGGCTGGGACGGTACTACACATTTTAAGGCATTAGGGGCTCTTACTAGAGAGGCCAAGCCATATTTCTTCGGCATTGTTGGGTAACGCGAGAGGTGCCGTTTTTCTTAAAAGGAGTCCAGATGAAAAGGCCCGGGTGGTGACAGCGGGGAGAGGGTAGTGACAGGGGAGGGGTGGGTTAATTGGCCATACGTCACCCCCCGCTGCCCCCTTTTGCCCCTATTTCCCCTATTGCCTGCTTCCTCTTACCCTCGTCACTTGTCACTTCGTCACTTGTTACCCCACACAGCGCTGCAGTCACCCAAATGAGATTCCAAAACAGTAGAAGACTTTTTCAGGCTCTGTAAAAAATTAGCTAATGAATGAGGCTGAAAACACTATCCGATCGCTATAAGGCCAAATATGAACGTGTATTCTCGCTATTTGTTTTCTTTTTTTTCTGAAAACTTTAAGTAGGTACCTACTTATTACGAAATTGGATATTTAAAATATTCTGAGATATATTATGTCTTTTTTAACGGCCTAAATGTATACAGGCAGTGTTGTGTTTTCCCGATCAGTTCATTTCGGACAAGAATTTTTTAAGACAAAAATCGCTCTAACGTATAATAAAATCATGTAGCTGCTTGTTAAATTTCGGCAAAAAGGTATATTATATTTCAGAGCATTTACATAATATCCAATAGTACCTACCTGTCCTCGTAAAGTGTGTAGAAAAAAGAATAGCGAAAGTATAGATATGTGCGGTCTTAACTGAGAGGCGATTAGGTCAAGAGACCTACCTCCTACCTATAGTATAGTTGTTAAGGGCACCACGGCATACCTACGCTACCCCGGCCCAGACCTCGAGATGTATTGAAAAGATAGCGTGTAGGCATTTATTCGTGCCTCCCTATGATAAGAAAGTGAAAGCCTTCCTCTCCATTTTTGCCCCGGAAAAGGTAGGTGAGGGAACGTTTTTGCACGTAGATTGCACGTGCCCGCTGGAATTGGAAGTAGGTCAGGCTGAGCTGAAGCATCAGAGAGCCGTCTCCCATTTCATCACCACTTGTACGCACTTCTATACTTCTCACTCTAACGCTAACGCATTTCTTAAGGTCACGAAATCTGCCAAACAGCGTCGTAAAATTTTCAATGCGTTTCATTGCTCCACTGACATTTGGCAAAGGTTCCTTTCTTTGTAAAGTCACTCACGCCTCAAATCGTATTTTCTGCACCCGACAATCGACTTATCCCCCAGCCAGTGAAGACTAAATACCCACCAGCAGGTGTGGGCAAACCCAGACTGTTTTGGGCCTGCAAAATTCACCAAGAAATATCTCGGCACGTCGGGACCAGATCCTATAGACCCTAAGTTATAGATTAACTATAGTCCAAGTCACGCTGGGAGCATACCGATTACCTACTCATAATTTCTTGAAGATTTTCAGCTGACGCCGATCCGGATTTGGGTTCCATATCCTACCATACGCTAAAAATGCCAATCCGACCCTAAGCAGATATTTCCCTGCTCAAAAAGAAGTTTTGATCAGCCCTAGATTTTTCAAAAAAAATTATGAGAAATCTGTTCTACGCTCCTAGCCTGACTTGAACTATAGCTTATCGAGCACCCACTGCTTGCTTCATATACCTAGTTCAATAAAAGAAAATAGGATAAAAGCTCAATAAAATGTCATCCTATAATACAACAGGCGATGTAACATCAAGCCACAAGTTTGAGACCAGCGCCTGCCGCCTACCTCTACAGGAAAATAATGTTGAGGTGGATTTCACGTGCAGGGCACGTGCAGGGAACGTGGAGTGCTCCATCGATCGGAAGTTTGTGACCTCCAATGACCTCAACGACCTCCATGACCTCCTTCACCCCATCATACCTACCTAGATATAGAAGGTGGAACAATAAGTTGAAAGATAAATTATTAGTAAGATGAAAAAATGAAGTATAAAATGGTCATCACCCCCTTCTACTTTGAATTTAGGGCGGGTCCGCTTGAGCGGCCGATGCATTTCTTTCACCCATAAGGTTAACATTGCGAGCGGCGAATTTTTTTAATTTTTTCGTTAATTGGAATAAATTTGAACTTTGCCTAGACGTAGCCCTAGCAGTGCTCTAGGCAATGAGAAGTGAGGTTGGATTTTACACAGCTTAAGGGCCACCATACATTCTCGACGAACTCCGCCAAAACCACTGTGCGAAAGTAAATATTCGACAAAAGTAATGTTTACATTTTAGTACCACCGGAGACTGGTAATTGCAATATCGTATCGGTTGTGTCTACTCTAAAAGCTAAACATAGTGTGCTATTTGAACGCGAAACGAACGAGTGAAAGTAGGACACTATGTTTAGCTTTTACAGGAGAAAAAGTAGAGAAATGGTGTTGCAATTACGAACTTCCGTAAGTGAAATAAAAATTGTCAACATGTAACATGGCGGCGGTAAATATTACAAACATTTATCAAGCTTTTCTACTAAATGTGACGATAAAATCATACTGTTTTAATCCGAAACGTTACAAAAACATATTTCGCGTGAGGTAGTGTTGTGTTTTCGCGATCTGTCAAAAAAACATGTGGACTGGTAGTTGACTGTTTAAAATCGCTCCTGTGGGCTTATTACTCCATTTCATGCAAAAATACAACACTACCTCACGACAAAGAGTCTCAGGTTTACATCCCCCTATAAACACTTTTCACTCGCCCTGTAACTTCGGAGTAGGGCTTGAAGTACGTAGCATTGCGAACCAAATGGGTGTATTTCCCCTTAAGTTACCTATTTATAGAATATTACGCGTAAAACGTTAATTTCTACATGGTGTACAAGTTTTAATAACATATTTAAATAGATGGGTACACATAACTCAAAATTCAAATGTGCAATGTGAATGCCTTTAGGATTGGGCAGTGGACCAGAGATATTCCAGAGGGCAACAGAAGAGAGGAATCCAGGGCGTCCCCACCTACCCCACGTGCGCGGCACGTGAACTCCCACCTAGCTCCATCGACCCACCCATGCAACTATCCAAAGGTGAGGTAGGTGACCCACCGATGCAACTATTCAAAGGTGAGGTAGGTGACCCACCCATGCAACTATCCAAAGGTGAGGTAGGTGACCCACCGATACAACTATTCAAAGGTGAGGTAGGTGACCCACCCATGCAACTATCCAAAGGTGAGGTAGGTGACCCACCCATATGCAACTATTCAAAGGTGAGGTAGGTGACCCACCCATGCAACTATTCAAAGGTGAGGTAGGTGACCCACCCATGCAACTATCCAAAGGTGAGGTAGGTGACCCACCCATGCAACTATTCAAAGGTGAGGTAGGTGACCCACCCATGCAACTATCCAAAGGTGAGGTAGGTGACCCACCCATGCAACTATCCAAAGGTGAGGTAGGTGACCCACCCATGCAACTATCCAAAGGTGAGGTAGGTGACCCACCCATGCAACTATCCAAAGGTGAGGTAGGTGACCCACCCATGCAACTATCCAAAGGTGAGGTAGGTGACCCACCCATATGCAACTATTCAAAGGTGAGGTAGGTGACCCACCCATGCAACTATTCAAAGGTGAGGTAGGTGACCCACCCATATGCAACTATTCAAAGGTGAGGTAGGTGACCCACCCATATGCAACTATCCAAAGGTGAGGTAGGTGACCCTCCCATGCAACTATCCAAAGGTGAGGTAGGTGACCCACCCATATGCAACTATTCAAAGGTGAGGTAGGTGACCCACCCATGCAACTATTCAAAGGTGAGGTAGGTGACCCACCCATGCAACTATTCAAAGGTGAGGTAAGTGACCCACCCATATGCAACTATTCAAAGGTGAGGTAGGTGACCCACGTGCGATATATTCTGCAATCAGTTTTCTGCTAGATATGCTGAGTTACTTAGCAGTCCCCCACCCAGTCTGGATCATGCAGCGTCAAAAAGATTGGCCAAACTCTCATGCAGAGTAATAAAACCACCCTATGTTATAAATATGTTGAAAAAAGAGAATAGCTTCGTAGGGTAGTTATGTAGGTACTTATGTATGTTATTTACCTACTTCCAAATTGTGGAAAACCATGAAATAGGTAGATATACGTAAGTAAATAATATTTACTTGGAATGATGACAAACACGGTACAACTTTAAACTATACTATAGTTATTGAACCTCTTTAGGTAAACATAACGGTACTTAAAATTTCAATTGATGCGGCATTCAGCCATAATGCATCATCATGGGTACGTTATAAAAGATACAATAAAACACGGACAATGAACATAACGAAAGTTTAAATATTTAAAAAAAAGGCGCCAAATATTTAGGGCCCTAACAAAGGGCCCCAAAGCAGACTGTAAAACTAAACAAACATGGCTGATCTTATAAAAATAATTACGAAAACGGAATTGGAAATACATTAATTCAATTAATTAATAAAGAGTTAGGTAGGTATGGAGTCCTCTAAGAAAAATGAGGGGGGCAAAAAGAAGGAAGCGGAAACAAAAAATCCCCCCATTAAGAAAACGGCTGACCTCATTAAACTGAAACTGGATAAACTCATGCAGAATATTGTAAGTTTACATTGATGTTTGTTGACGATTTTGTGAGGAATTTGTTGGATATTTCTTTATTCTGAAATATGACGCACATGCCAAGGCCTCTTATAACCGAGCTATGAAGCACGGGGACCCAGCTCTGGTGTTTCCCTGGCCTTCACTGAATAAGAAAAACTGGACTGTCGGGCGTGATAGTGACCAAATGACCCCCTTGTGTACAGAGCTCACGGAAGGTGCCAGGCTGCATCCTGTATCCCACCAGGCCCTAGCCCTAATTTTTTGTGATTCCAGGACAAACCAGTGGTTATCCCCGAGAGACCGAAGCAAAAGCACGGCCCTTCCGTACCGGAATTTGTTCGTAACGTGATGGGTTCGAGCGCCGGCGCGGGCAGCGGCGAGTTTCACGTCTACCGCCACCTCCGGCGTAAGGAGTACGCCCGACAGAAATTTATTCAGCACAAGAGTGAGTTAGAGCTGCAGGACGATGCGTACCACAAGAAGTTGGAGGACAATGCCAAGGCTGCCAAGGAAGCCACCGCCAAGAAGAGGGCCAAGCGGTTAAAAAGGAAGCTGAGGAAGAAAGTCAAGAAAGACTCCGGTGAAAGTAAAAATGAAGATAAGGATAAAGAAGGTGATAGTGGGAGTGACGGGACGGGTGCCGATTCAGATAAAGACAGTGCCAGTTAAGGCCGAAGAAACTGTTGGCAATTTTGAACTGCTCGATATATTTTCTTTTTCTTCACACTATAAATCTGTTTACGTATAAGTTAATAGGTTCAAAGTTAGTACCAAACAGTGACAGTCACATTAAATTCAATATCTTCGCGATCGTACAAAATACGTGTACACTATAGAAAAATAGAAGAAAAATAGGTGTGCTTAATCAGGTTATTCTCAGAAAAATTGATCTCAGAAAGATCTTAGGCCATAAGTTGCTTAAATAGTTTGATCACTTAAGAAGGCAGCACACAACACAGAGAGGGCGCTCCTCTCCTCGGAACTGAGGTCCCCTCTAGCCACCATATGAGAGAGATGCTCGTCCCCACTGAGGATGACACCTCCCTTCTCTGGCACTACCCTGCTCTGGTACCTGGTCAGCTGATGTCTCAGGGGTTGAGTGTGGTGCAGAAGAAGTTGCTGTAGAGGAAGCAGGTCAGCCGGGGTGACTAGCGAGACCAAACGACACAGAGAGCTGCAGATCTAGGAAACAGAACGAAAATTATATTTTTATATTTCAGAACATTTTAATGTCTAACAGTGTCGTAAAAAACGTGACCAAGTAGCAAATATATGTTCCGCCTGAGCCAGTTGAACAAGATACCTGATCGACGAGGTGGTCCCTGTGCTGGTACTCGCTGAAGTCGGCTATATTTTCTGCGTTATCCAGAGCAGACAGCAGAGCGCGCCACGTGGGAAGGTACAGGTCTCCATACGCTGATCGGTCCGGCAACGCCGCTAAAGCGTGCCCTGCACTGATCCGTACCTAAAACACACAAAGGCAGATACAGGTTTATAAGTTAATTGGTGCGTGCGTGCCCTACCAAAGCTTAGTCAACCTGGTCTAACGCTAAAAGGATAGGTACTAGGTACATATTATATTTCAGAACAAATACTTAAATATCCAGCAGTTTCCTCAGGAAGTGCCACTAAAAACCATCAACAGCATCTTTAGTTTTAACGATCACAACACGATGCTGTTTATGTTTTTTCCGACCATTTTTTTGAGAAAACTGTTGGAGGTCCGCAAGAGGTCCGTAATTAACTGGCTATGTTGTGATTTTACGATGAGTGATTTTTGTCAATAAAAAACTTGTCCAAAATTAACCGACCGTAAAATCACAACACAACTTCTGACGTTAAAAAGACAAATTATATTTCAGAACACTGAAATAATCAACTGTTTCCTTATAAAGTGCACAGAAAAAAAACGTTAAAAAACGTAAACTGCGCAGACGCCCTTAAGGAACTTAACACTATCTACCTTAAAGTTCTTGTAGTGCTGCACAAGGTTAAACAGCACAGGGAAGGCCTGGGCCTTGGCCTCGCTACCCACGACAGGGGTGGCCAAAGCTGTAGCCAGGGCGTAGCACGCGTTCCACCTGGCCTTCATGAAGCTTCCTGTTGCCGCTGTTTGGATGAGAGCGTCCACTGCGCGAGCTATCACGTCTCGGTGACTAGGCGCGCGCTCTGCAGCTACTAGGGACAGGATCTGTGCCATGCCTCGCACTGCATACGGTTTCCCCTGCAAAAAATATGAATTTTCCTTATAAGTGAAGAGACAGGAGAGACAGTGCTTTTTGTTGACATGTTTTCCTTTATTCCTAGTCCAGAAGCCCATTCTGCGCCAAACTAATTGTTTCGTGCAAAATTGCATGATTATTGATGTTTACTTCTGGAATTTTTTGCGGAAACAGTTGGATATTTAAATGTTTGAAATATAATACGCCTTTTCAACGTTCGACATGAACTGGCCATGTTGTGTTTTTGGACAAATTTTCTATTGACAAAAATCACTCGATCGTAAAATTTCAACATAGGTACTTAGCAGTAAATTTTGGACGTTATATACCTACATTATATTTCAAAACATACAAGTCTCCAAAAATGTCCCCAATAACGTAATGTTAGGGGGAAAAAATGAAGAACACGATGGTGTGGTCAAAGGAGTTTCGATATACCTTCTTAGCATCGTGCGTAAGTTTGATCCCAGCTTCCAACAGCCTGATCAGCATGTCCTCCTCCAACTCCTCATCCAGCCCCTCCTGCTGGTTGGCAAGTGCCGCCTCAGCGATGTGACCAAACAGCCACGCCGCCTGTACGCGTACCAGAGAGCTTTCGTCCACAGCGGCGGCGAAGAACGCGTCCACCGCGTCCAGCAGAAACAGCGAGTCACGCCGTAGGGACGCGAGCTGGACGAGCACGGCGAGGGCACGCGCTGCGGCGCAGCGCACCGGTGCCGCGGCGTCACGGGCGCACCCGAACACCATCGTGATGCATAGGATCTGACCTCTTCTCTGGAAATACAGTGGGAGGGAACTGAGCTGTGAGGCACGAACACCCAGGCCTACCCAGCCCTGATGGATACCGGGTGGGGGGGAAACTCGAGTGAGTACCAAATCACCCCCTTGAAAGCTGCCACCCTGCATCCCGCTAAGCATTGGCCCTTGTAGGGTAAATCGGGTTAATCGCGAGATGTTTGCTGTGGTGCAACAACTTACCGGCAGCTGGTCGAATATAAGGCTGGCTTGGTTAGGCGAGTCTGTAGTAATGGCGACATTTGCGACGCAATCACAAGCAGCAGCTCTCAATGCAGGGTCGTCACTCTGCATGAGATCACTTATCGCTCCGAAAAGAATTTTCTCCCAAACACTTGCAGCAAGGCATACGGACGCTCTCTCCCCATCTAAAATTCGTAAACAATTCCTCGATCGTAAAATCAGAACTTGGTCAACGACTCTCTGAAAAAATACATCATATTTCAGAGCAGTTTCCTCAAAAAAATGGACAAGAAAAAAACATTCTAGTCCCAGTGCGTATATTCCCTTAGGTAACCATGATATTATGATACCTATCTCGATTGCTACCGGTGCGTGCGTGCGTTCTTACTCTACTTATGGGTTTCGACGGTCATCGCTGTGTTTGTCTTTGGTATCGTCGCATCTTAAATGGTGTTTGTATATTGAACAAGTGAGTGTTGTACTGGATTATTGTAAGGGTTTGTTAAACATCGCTCAGCACGTGGCACCTTTCACGTGCGATACTTCAAGATGGGCGGCAATGGTGGTGCACGTACCTGTAGCCTTCACATACCTTCATCGTCATTCCTGACAGTGGCTTGCAGTAGCCTTCACATACCTTCATCGTCATTCCTGACAGTGGCTTGCAAAGCTGCAACAGTCGCCTCCGTTAGTTTAGCAGCATACAGTCTCATAAGAAACTCATGTCGAGGTGACGTCATCCCGAGTGCTTCTATGACGTCACTAGGAAACCGTACCACTGTGTCAATAGGAAAATTCCTAACCAGCGCGGCCAGAACTTGCAGACATTCTACTGCCACGGCAGGATTGCACCCGCCTTCTACATGAAGCAGCCCCACACATTCTTCAAAAAGCCATGGTTTTCCCGCCAAATTCTTTCCATTTTGAAAATTTTCAAAAACAATGTTTCTGACTTCATCGATTTTCGGATCTGTGGACGCAACACATCCGAAAACGACCAAAGCTGCAATTTGGGCGTTGACGTCTTTTTTCTTCAAAACGGGCACCACCTCTCTCGTTAAGCTAGTTAAAAGTCCGGGTTCCAATTTGTGGTACGGGGTGCACCGAATTAAATCAGAAATAGTTTTTAGAATATGGGTAATGACTATTTTGTAGTTTTCAGTAGTTAGAGCTGTGGTTAGCCCAGCATGTAGCTGAGCAATGATACTGGCTACACTGTTGGAGAGAGTTGTAAATGATGATCTTGACAGACTATCGGCTAAGGAAAAGAATCGCTTAAACTTGGTTAGAACGATGGAGAGCACGAGTAAAACTTCAGATCTGCACGCGGGCGAGGGGTCTTGCAGAAGGGCAGTGCTGAGGTGGCGGGAGTGGGGGGTGGTGACGTCACCAGGTAGCAGGCATGGCAGGTATCGCGTCATGGTTTTCGGGTCACCGTGTACTAAAAGGTTTCCGAGTAGTAGCAGGCTGCAGCGTCGTACCTTAAATAAAAAATAGAAAACGTTTCTTAATCTCCGTTTTTTTGAGGAAACTTGGATAGTTGGTTGGATGATTTTTGACAAAACGAACCTGGTTTCTAACGTTAAAAAGACAGAGGAAATAAAAATCAGGAAATGTTCCTCTAGTCTAGGTCTAAAATAACCCCTGTCACAGTATCAACTTGCAGATACCGAAAATATTTTAGAATTTCCTATTTCAGTTATGTGCAGACTCTCCTTAAAAATAGTAATAAGTAGTAATAATGTGTAAGTACCTTGGCCTGGAGACGGCGAGCCTGCCCCGCAGCCCCAGCTTCACCATCAGAGAAGTCAGAATCGCTTGTGACGTCCAGTGAGAGCCTCGTATGTTCGCAAGTGCCAACATAGCCATTATTACGATCACGACTGACTCCTCCCTCATCTTCATCCTTTGCAACATTCGAAATCGGCGTCAAAACCTTCTTCTTCGACTTGCGGTCATACTTCCCCATCGATTTCTTTGCAGGCTGCGCAGATTTGAGCTGCTCAGGTAGCGCTACATTCGACGGGATGATTTTCTCGACTTGATAATGATCTTGCCCAGGTACGCCATACAGCATATAACCTTTTATCACTCCAAATACTTCCGGTAAAACCGAGTTTAGTACCGGAGCATTTTTTCCGGCTAGATTCCCCAGTCCGCGCAAACCAGAGATGAAGCATTTACACTGCCATATAGGATTTTTTAACGCTGGAGTTTCATAAAAAAGATTTATAAAAATTTGGCAACACTTGACTATTGTGGTGTCGGGAGTGATGTCGGATTCTTCTTCACAGAATACAAGGCTCTCTATGCAGTTAAGGCTGTTTAGGTAGATCTGTGGGGGCTCTTCCTTTACATTTTCTACCATAAGTTGTCTGCGAATAGAAATACGGATTATTTAAATCATTATTAGTGAAAACCACTGCCTACTTCTTGTTTCCGTTTTTTCAACCATTTTTTGAGGACACTGTTTGATTTTCAAATGTTCTGAAGTGAAAAAGGTCTAAAAAGGTCTTTTTATTGCCTAAACTTACTTGTGATTTTACGATCAAACAATCTATTACATTTCAGAACAGAGTCCTCAAAATATGGGACGTAGGTACTTAAGCAAATTGCAAATGTGCCTATTCTGTCTTAAATTATTCCCACCTGCAAAGTTCAACGATAACTTCAGCAGTGTCTGTGATTTTGTGAGCTTTGCCTCGGACCAGCGCCTGCAAAACCAGCAGCCCTGCGCTTATTTGGTCCATCGCTTTAGCTTTGAGACAGCTGACAACCCATGCAGTCGCCACACTCAGCGTTTTGCCTTCCACACAAACATTCTGCTTGGTTAGAAGGCTGTAGAAAAGCTGCAGGGCCGATTTCACCATTGAGGTGTCGTCGGGGGCCACCAAAAAACAACACTGGTTTATAACCAAGACAGCTTTCTGAAATAAACAGTGGGTTATCGTCTTAATCTAACTCTAGACCTACTTAAGTAATACTTTTACTTAGTAAATATTGAGACATAATAATATATGTCTATTACTTATGTTTCTTCACAATTTTCTGCCAAAATACATGTCACTGTTGCCCCCAATTTTACAGTACGATGACCTACCTCGTTAATGATTTTCCATGATTCTCCGTAGTTAAGTGAATTAAAGTCACTTAGTAGTTTGGAAAGCAGCAGTTTGTCGTTTTTCGACTTAACATACGCGAGAGACGATAATTTCTTCGAAAGATTATCAAAGATAAAATTTGTTTTGTTTATTTGGGCTGCCATGTTTGTTTACTATGTTTTTAGCAAGACGCTAACATGACAAACCAAATAAAATTTGAAGTTGAATTATTATACACTGTATTATAATAAAATAATTAAATATAAATTAAAGTAGTTTTATATATTTATTATGTTATATACTGTATTTGGACTTTGAAAAGTAAATTTTAAATAAATAATGTTTTTCAGGGCCCTCAACATTCCATGACGTCACTCTGTTTAGTTGTCGGTCTGGCAAAGAAAAATTTTCAGTAGGATTTGGAGAGATAGGGGAGTTGATCTGGACAGCTCGCCGCGGTCCCGTCTTGTTTTCGCGATTTGTCTCGAATAGTGACTATGACAGATACTCACGATGGTTATTTAGTGATGTGCCAAGCGAGAAGTGTGTCGGAACCGCGCCCTACGGGCCATGTCTGTTGATTGTCCAGTGAAATAGATTGGGAAAGTTTGCTTATGCAAAATGGCGGATTTGGAAGCTGTGCTCGCGGATGTCAGCTATCTCATGGCTATGGAGAAGAGCAAGTGTACTCCAGCAGCCAGAGCCAGCAAGAAAATTATGCTGCCAGACCCCAGGTACACATATCTGTGTGTTGTGTAGACAGGTTGACATACCTAGCTAAAGGACCTGTGCGTTGTTGATAGGTTGACACTTATACACACCTCCCTACCTCTGAAGCAAGGTTACTCCAGCGCCCAGTGTGTTTTAGACAGGTAGCTGGTAGACGTACCCAGCTACAAATACGTACGTGTGTGTTGTAGGTAGGTAGACACTGACAAACACCTCCCTCTCTGGAGCATGTTTACTCCAGCAGCCAGAGCCAGCAAGAAAATAATTCTGTCAAACCCAAGGTAAACATACCTAGCCATATACTTATTATGTTTAGGTAGGTAAAACAATATTAAAAGTGCAAGAGCCTGGTGGATTACAGGGTGCTAGGTTACCTCTGTACACAAGGGGGTGAATAGTTAATAATCACCCCTGACAGTCCAGTTATACCCCAGTCGGTGAAGACCAGGCAGCTATCAGGGTCGGGTGCCAGGCAAGATTCTCCAGGAAAACATTCTATAAGAGATCCATTGTCCTCTTGATTCACTTGTCAATGCCCTGGCAGTGCTGTAACCAGTGGTGTGGTCACTGGAAGGCTACTGTACCTACTGTGGTCCCTGAGAAACTGGGAAACCACAAGTAACCCAACCTGATTGTGAAATGTCCCGAAGCCATCATCCCTGACTACTTTCAGTAAAGTAACGTGAGACTTGCATTGGCTATCGATACTTACCAGTACAAAAATGTGATTGAAGAGCAGTCTTCTCACGACTGTCCTTGAACTTGATTCCCTCGTGCTTTGATGTTAGAGTAGGTATAGTCACTAAAGTTCCATCGCTATTCTGTCAAAGTTTTTCTGATCGGCATTGCCCTCTGATATGTTCAGCATGTCCAGCGAAATGTACGAGTATATCGAGGCTGTGTTGGTTCGCAACCTATCCAAAATCGCCGTCGTGTACCTACTATCATGGTGGTTGCGGAGCGGTTAGTACTGCCTGAGCACGATGCATAATTTTTAATAAATTTTCTCATGTAAAACTCGTTGTCCTGGTTGTAAATTGTAAACAGTAGAGAGGAGCTTTTGTAAAACAGTTGAGTTTGAACACAGGACGAAGCAGCCTGGCTGTAGCTGTGTTTATGTTGGAAACTGTTGCGAACTATAAACTAGTATCGAATTATGAAACTGTAAAGCTCGGCAATCATTGTCCAATTAAATTGGATTATGGGGGACGGAGATGGGAGGGGGGGGGGGGGGGGGCTTAACCGAGATGTTTCCTTCTTTATTCTATTTTCTATAGGATGAAACTCAACATCCAGTCCTGTGCCAGTATTCTGGAAACTCTGATTTTATTTTTGCTCCAGGCTACACGGCGAGAAAGCATTAAGTAGTTTTCGTACGAAATTTTGTGTTTCCCCTGAGTCGAAAATTTCGACAATGGTCGCACTTGACTTTCTCGTATTTTTCAAAACTTGACTGAAATCGGTCAAATGGTGATGCTAACAAATTTGTCATTAACTTGTGTTACGTCCTGCCGGTCCTGCTTCTCAAAACTGTTCGAAAGTGCGAGCTGAGTCGTGATTTTAGACATGTGTGCGTACCATCCGAATCAGGTGGCCGTTGAATGCGCCAGAGCAGGCAGGCATTGTGAGAAGTACTGGGATAATTTTCAAATTGCAACTAGATATTGTGATAGTGTTGTATATAATAGTGGAGGAAGGTCACCTCTTTCCTCGTCCCCCAGCCGCACAATCTCGGCAAGTCTCGCAATCAAAATCCATTTTGGAGCGGTGCATATTTCATGACGTTGATAATAACCCAGCGGCCAGTGGCCAGTGTCCGCTGCCGCTGCTAACATTTTCCTGCCCTTCTCAACTCCTGTCCTCACTCTTTGCAACGGTACAGACCTTCCGCCCTCTTTGAGAGGACTTGGGGAGATGTCGTGCTTGTTTACACTCTCCTCAACCAAAACAAACCACTTTTTCTCAGACTATCCTAGGAATGACCGTAAAAACATGAAATAAGCAAAAATTCATTAAAATGACTTTTGGTTACTTCACAGTATATGTACAACCAGACATCAACAAACAGACTGCACATTTTGGATGAGTGCATGGGTTTATTGATGCTTGGTAATTGAACCTCTGTGATGTGACTGAACGACAGTTTAGTGAATTTTTGCTTATTTTCTGTTCTTAAAACAATTGACTAAGTAAGGATATACAATGTTTCAATTTCTGTAAGGAGATTCTTTTCTATGATAACAAGATGAAACGAACGTCACCTCCCCCTATGCCTCTATGCCCCTATGGCCTCTGAAAACTAGCTTCTGACGTTAAAAACACAATGTTATATTTCAGAGGAATTGAGTTGGTGAAGTGTTTATAACCAGGTCGACATTCGCGTAGTGAGTTCCGTAGGTTTGCTGTATGGCAAAAGTACGTGATCAAATGCGATCTCTGCATAAAAGGAGGTACCCGTACCCGTAGAGTGGGCATTCAACCATTGTTCCTATGTATTGTCACTGCTCACTACTGGTTATCGCCCATTCTCGGGATCTTAAGGGTGTTGCAAAGTCACCGAGACAAGGAAGCCGGTCTTTTGCCACAAAATAAAAAAAATCAAAATTTCTCTGTGACATTTGTTTACATTTTTTCTCCGACTGGACTGAGTGTAGAATTAGGGGCACAATTTATATTGTGTGGTATTTGTAACGAAACTGGATAACACTGGTCATTGCACGACCGCCAATGGCCGTGGCTGCTATAAAAGGTAAACATAGTGTGCTGTTCGAACTAGGGAACGAAAGACTGCGAATAAGACACTACGTTTAGCTTGCACGGTAAGACGAATTCCTTGGAAAAATAGAAATTTTGGTGCAATAACCGTACTAAATACAGTATGGCATAGTATTTGTATTTGATTGGTGATGTACCGTACCGGTATTTTTAACATGTACCTATTTTGTAGGCTGGGCCTAAAAAAAAATAAGATAATAGAACTATGCTAGACGAAAGTGTCACAGTTCAAATATCGGCGGGTTTTAGTATCAAAACATTGTCATGACAATTCAATGATTAATCATTCAAGTTGCGAGTTGTAGAAACAGTTCCAAGTGTGGTAGGACAGTTTTACAGATTTTTCCTGGTTCTTTCCTCCAATCACAGCAAATTTCCGTTAGGGGAATGTTCTCGAATGTTCTCGAAGGTGCTAGTCAATAAAAAGAAGTAACAGTGCGGGCAGCGAGGCTTTTTCACATCAGATCGTCATCCAGTCATCATCCATAGATGTGTTTGTTTTAAGAGGACGCTTCTGTTGACGGTGCAAGTCAGCGCTGGCTCCGAGGCGAGATGAAGCGTATATGAGTGAAGAAGGCTATTGTGATTACAGAGACCCTGACTTCTTATGGCTGTAGCAACTGGGTAGGTACAACTGCATGCGGGTTCTGTTATCTTCGCTTACTCTGCATTACGTGACGATACCAGGTCCCCAGTACCTGCTGTCACTTTACTAATACCATTCATAAGGCGATTCACGTCCAGAGTTCAGCCAACCCACAATTTCCCGGGGGGGGGGGGGGGGGGGGGGGGGATGGCCGGTATTTTTTTTGTTCAGATCGGGGAAAACCCCCAAAAAACCCGCTCAAAAAAATTTTTTTACTTGACGGTGCACAAGTGGTCTTGGAATTTTTGTCCTTCACTTTGGTAAAGGTTAGTTCCATGATATCGGCTCGGTGCGCGGTCCGGTGCACCATATTTTGGATAGGAAATTATATCAACATCTGGGAGGGCCCGGTGAATCAATGAAGGCCCTCTGTGTTTCGCTTATGTGTTGTTGTGAAATTATGACCGAATGACCGTTTATTTTTGGTTCAGAGGACGTCCAGTGGCAGTATAGTAAGTATCCTGCAGGGAAAGTCTGAAATCTTTGTTCGTAAGTAGGTATGGTGCCTACCTAGGCAATTCTATTTTTTCAGATTTATTTCAAATGCAATACTATACGTGATACAATACAAATTACGAGAAAATACAATACATTTCCAAACAACATTATTCATAGACCCAAAATATGTACCAGGTGTGGGTACAGGTGGAGGCAGGTATAGTAGGCAAAACCTAAATGTCAGAAATTTGTATTGGAGTAATAGGGAAATGCTGTACAATGTCTGACTTGACTGCCATACAGGAATGTATAAGTAGATAATGTGTAAATTTTTATACCTACAATATACTCGGCTGTCGAGGCTTTCTGTTACCTAATAAGTCACACTACAGAACAAACTGTTAGGTGCCTAATAGGTCCTACGCCAAATAGGAAAAGATCGGTCTAGGTACGTAGGTAGGTGCCTACATCCCTCCAGGAGGTAAACAAAACAAATACCTAGAAAAATGCACCCCACACCACCACAATAACTACTCTTCATTCAGCGCAGTCATATCTATGGGTAAACAGAACAGCCTCGATAGCCGAGTGGTCGAAATGGTTTTCTATAGAGGAACACTGAACAATCACACCGGTTTCACAACTGAAATGTTCAACATTTCAAGTGAAATTTATATTGAGGCTGTAGTGGTTCGGAACCCACGTAAAACTGTAGGTCCCCATTGTGTACTGCACGATGGCTGGGGAGCTGGTATTCGGTATTGCGGATAAGGTGTACCTACTCATCGCACTTCCGCCGATACTTGCTTCGGATTGTCGCACGACACTGCGACTTAGTTAGCAGAGGGTTGGGGGGGACAAGCCCAGCAACTAGACCGTTTTCAAGAACTGTCCATTGTGCTCAGCTGGCAGCACTACCAAATACCAGCTCCCCAGCCATCGAGTAAACGATGGGGACCTACAGTTTTAGTTGGGTTCCGAACCACCACAGCCTCGATATAAATTTCACTTGACATGCTGAACATATCAGAAAAACTTTTTGGTAGGATTGGGATCGAACCGGTGTGACCAGGCTGTCTCTGCTCCTCAAAAGTCGACCATTTAGACCACTCGGCTATCGAGGCCGTGACACTGCGACTACTTCGGAGTGTACTTCTTACTTGTTCCCAATGTTCGTTGACTGGCGGATGGGGTTCGAATTTTTTATTTTCCAGAATGATTCACCTCTAGCGGCGGCTCACTCTGCCGCTTGGTGCACCTGGTTACGGGTCGCACTGACTGGAGGATATTTTTTTATATATATGGAACAGCCCTGTGATTCACCTCTAGCGGCGGCTCACTCTGCCGCTTGGTGCACGGAAGTGCGATGAGTAGACCTTTACCGGTATTGCTGCCAGCTGAGCAAAATGGATAATTCTTGTAATGGTCTAGTTGCTGGGCTTGCCCCCCACCCCCCCCCCCCCCCCCCCCCACCAGTCTAACCTAACCTATGGGTAAACAGAAAATTGCGGAATAGGTCCTACCCACACCATAGGAAGGTAGGTACGTGTAATAAACCAATATTAGGTAGGTACCTACCTACGTACCTCCTAGTGATTTGACTGATGTGCGATCCACATTTTATGCAATAGGTGTCCAACAAAACATAAAATCCAAAAATCATTTTTTTAGATAAACCTATGCCCACAGAATGTGGCAGATAGGTAGGTAAGTATACAGCCTACCTATATACCTACCCACGACACGGCAGTCACAGAATAAGGGTCTCTCCTGTATTACAAAATTTAGATAAGTAGGTAGGTGCCTACCTAATTGCAAATTGCAACCCATCCCCCAATACAGTAGATGCCATCATAAGTCACCCAATCTATACCTACCTACGAGTCCTGTCCTACGACACCTACGATTCTCAGATGACAGGATGTTACACAAAAGCAGCTCATATCAACCAATCGACATGTCAGACATAAGAAGACAGGTCGCGATCTTCCGGCCGGAGCTAGTGCGGGCGAGAGACGTGAGAACCTTCTCCCGCAAGTGCTCAAACCATACTGAGCTGTGACCGCGCGTTGCTTCTTCACCATGACTTTTTTTCAAAATGTGTTTTTCACACATATTTATCATTTATTATTTGCCAACCTAAGGAGAAATTCAAAAAACTGCTTCGGTCACGAACTAAGTTACACCTTCTACATAACAACTGTAATAATTCGAAATTTTTATTCCCAGTCAAATACGCTCCCTAGCCGTTTGAAAAAACCGTGTTTCACGATTTTTAATTTACTAAAAAATTAATTTCTAATAATCCGAGAACAAATTCGAAATTCTGCTACGAACGTTCCCTAGACATTTACTGGAGCTACTTCTATACAAAATTTCAAGGCAATCCGTCGGCCCGAAAAAATTAAAAAAAATTCAGAAGATAACATGGTAATCTAATGGGTGAAGCGCAGCCTTAAGTCAAGTGACTACAGTGTCTATCATCAGAGGCCGCAGCAGCAACGAATCCATCTTCAAATCCCGATTTATCGGGCTTCGGTTTGGAGCGTTCGAGGTAGCTTCGAGTTGGTCCAGGTTGGGGTCCAAGAAGTACCAGTATCCAGACTGAGGGCAGTTCGAGTACCAGCAGCCATGTCCAAGGTTCAGATGGGTCCAGGAGTGATGTCTGAGCTGAAGGTCATCCCAATGTCACACTAGAACATCGGCGGTGTCTCCGCGATGTCGTCAGCTTCGAACTGCAATCAAAATGTCAGATAAGTTTGGGGGGAGTTACAGAACTAACTACATCAATTTTAATAATGAATAAGTAATCTATACTTCGTTTGGTGCCAAGTTTCAATGGAATCGAAGCTACAGTAGAGTTACAACGGACGAGTTTAAGTAATCAATATTTACCTTATCAACAGTGGATTTTTACTTCTTCTCATCCACTTATGTACGTTCTTGAGTTTTTGCTGGTCGAGTTATCAGAAGGAGTTGGCGTCCAAGACCGGTTCACAAATAATATATAGCATCATCCAATATAAGTATGTAGGAATTGTTATAGCTTCTGAAATAAATAAACCCAAATCTCTAGTCAACCCTACATAGTTAATTTATGAATTCTAGATTATGATGTAAGGTGCACCTAGGGTATTCCCATATATTCAACCGTATGTACAAGTGTATATACAAAATATTATTTGAGCGTGATTGGTTCATTACAAGGTATAACTGTCTTAATCTTTTCTTACTGGTGACATTCCTTTGGCGTGGTTAGGTACAACAACGTTTCACAACTTCAATTTCAAAGAGTCTATTGCGACTACCTACTGAGCTGGTATTAAGTGGCCACCCTGAGACGTAGGGGTGAATTTATCTGTGTAGAGAGCACAGTGAGTGTAGCCGTAGGGATGTGGATGTGTGGGTGTGTATTATTTATAGACTGATTAGCTTGTTTATTATGTTGAGCTGATGAACTGCTCTCCAGCACAGGCTCACCTCAGCCCCTGCATCTAGTCACGAGATATTTCCCTGTCCTGGCTGGGGGAAAACTCGACTGTGGGGTGTGATAGTGACCACATGACCCCCTTGTGTACAGAGGGGGTGTGATAGTGACCACATGACCCCCTGCCCTGCCCCGGACACTGTCTGTTTAGTGTAAATTGAGTGCACGTTTTGTTTTTGTTTCAGTGTGCGGAGTGTAATGCACCGTTACTTGGAGAAAAAGGGCGAAGTCAACTTCGATAAAATATTCAATCAAGTCTTAGGTAAGTTTTCCCTGACTGGCTGTCTTCTGACTACAGTCACTCCGTCGTCAAATTACAACATGCTAAACTATTTTCTGACTTTAATCAAGACAATTTTTGTTGGATATCTACATGTTCTGAAATTTAACGTCATTGCCGTTTTGACGTCCGAAATTATGGATATTTACAAGTTCTAAAATTTAATATGTCTTTTTGACGTCCGAAATTAACTCTCCGTATTGTGAATTTACTATCAAGTCATTTTGGGCAAGTTTTGTATTGAAAAAAAAAAAAAAAAAAAATCACTCGATCCTAAAACAACAACATAGCCAGTCAATTTCAGACGTAAAGAAGACACATTTCAGAACATTTAAATATCCAACAGTATCCTCGAAAAATGGTCGGAGAAACGACCATGAACTCTGTAAATAAAACAACCTACTTGGTTTTACCTACTCTGAAGAGTTTTGAAGACTTTGCTTACCTAGACCAACATTTTGTCATTTAATAATGGCTAGGACTTAAAAAGGCAGTTTTTGACGGATTTTAAAGATAAAATCGATAAATCAGGGTTAAATTTTTTTTTTGGATTGCATCCAATGGAGAATTTTTGAGATGTTGGAAGGGGCTTGTGTCAGGTATGGGGGGGGGGGGGGGGGGTGTTCTAAGGTTCAGCCCTTTTCTTGTACTTCTCTATTTTATCATCAACGCCATTGGCCCATTCTCAGAGTCCCTGGACTGATAAGGTGCTGAGACTGATGACAGTGATGACACTACCTAGATGCTGCTATTTATTGACGTTTCTGAGACTTTTCTCAGGAAACTTGGATATCTTTTGTTCTTAAATATTATATAGTTTTAACGCTTAAAACTAGTTGATAGTTTTGTGATTTTACCGTCGAGTAGGCAATTTTTGAAAAGTAGAGTACAGAGTATCATATATACCTATGTGTATAAAATGTTGCATATATATCTTATCGGTTTGTGGAGGCGTGACACGAGCACCTAATGATGTACAAATCGATGTGTCATGGGGACGTGGCACCAGCACCAAATGATGTACAATTCGATGTGTCATGTCATGGGGACGTGGCACCAGCACAGAGTGTTGCACACAACGCACATACCAGATATGCTCGATATATCGATGTGTGATGGGGACGTGGCACCAGCACAGAGTGTTGCACACAACGCACATACCAGATATGCTCGATATATCGATGTGTAGACGTGGCACCAGCACAGAGTGTTGCACATAGTACACATATCGATATGTTGAGACGCGGCAGTTGTATGTGGAGACGTAGCACTATACAGACATGTCTTTACGAGTTTTCATGTAGACAGAAAGCAATGAAATCCATTGGTTTTGGACAGTGTACAATAGAACATATATGTAGAAGCAGTCAAATCGGGATGACTCCTATTCACAAGTTATGTGTCTGCAAACTTGGGGGGGTGACTAGGAAGCTGCTTACTGTGCCAATATTCCCAAGTCATACAATTCTATCTCTTCTTCGCGATATAAGGGCTTATGCGTAGTGACGAACACTTTACATCCTGTTGACCGGACACTCAAATGTATGACCGGAGGGCCCTAGGGTCAGAAAAATGAATGAGGTATTATCTTTTACTTTCTTGACACAATATTTGTCTCCTACCCGACGAAATAGCCCGTGTAGGGCTAGGGAGTTGTAAGGGGTTGACGCGGAGACTTGCGGGCGATTAGAGAAGCTCGGTAAGCGTGATAAGCGTGATATTTAAACCAGCCACCAGCCACCAATAAAAACGGAAACGATGGAAGTGAATGCTGTGCAATATCCTCCACCCCACTAAAAAACTTCTCCAATCGGAATTATTTAGTCTCGATCGATGATTCAACTTTGAGATGTTGGCAGTGTGAGAGATGTTGGCTTGTGAGAGATGTTGGCGGTGTGCAGGAGAGATGTTGGCGGTGTGCAGGAGAGATGTTGGCGGTGTGAGAGATGTTGGCAGTGTGAGAGATGTTGGCGGTGTGAGAGATGTTGGCGGTGTGCAGGAGAGATGTTGGCGGTGTGCAGGAGAGATGTTGGCGGTGTGAGAGATGTTGGCAGTGTGAGAGATGTTGGCAGTGTGCATGAGAGATGTTGGCGGTGTGCATGAGAGGTGTTGGCGGTGTGCATGAGAGATGTTGGCGGTGTGAGAGATGTTGGCGGTGTGCATGAGAGGTGTTGGCGGTGTGCATGAGAGATGTTGGCGGTGTGCATGAGAGATGTTGGCGGTGTGCATGAGAGATGTTGGCTGTGTGCATGAGAGATGTTGACGGTGTGCATGAGAGATGTTGGCAGTGTGAGAGATGTTGGCGGTGTGAGAGATGTTGGCGGTGTGCATGAGAGATGTTGGCAGTGTGAGAGATGTTGGCGGTGTGAGAGATGTTGGCGGTGTGCATGAGAGATGTTGGCAGTGTGAGAGATGTTGGCGGTGTGAGAGATGTTGGCGGTGTGCATGAGAGATGTTGGCTGTGTGAGAGATGTTGGCGGTTTTCGAGATTTTAGGGGATGCAGTGTTTATTACGAATGCCCCATACCAAAACACACCAATTCTTACGATAATATGGAAGAAACTTCCTGAATGAAATTAACACCGAGGCTTGCCATGAATTGAGACTTGAAGCGACTTGTCCTGGAATGGAGGGGTCGGAATCGCGGGGTTGTAGTGGCCACTCAGGGGTAGTGATGCACGAAAATTTCTTGTCGTGCTTTTGTTCTTGCATTTCTTGCATGCAAGAACAAGAACAAGAGTCGATTTTGGCTGCAAGAACAAGAAGAAGAAGTGACCTGCAAGAACAAGAACTCTTGCAAGAGTTCTCGCAAGAGTCTTGCATAAACCCAGGCAGTTTTTTTTTCAAAGCTTCATTCATGGATTGCAGTCCATATTTTGTACGAAAAACTCTGCAGGCTATACGAAGATAGATTGCACTTGACATGGCCATTCGGTAGGCTAAAAACCACATTATAACCGCAGAAAATTCCATTTTTATGCAAGAAATTGCAAGAGTCTCGCAGCAAGAACAAGAACAAGAGCAAGAAGTGATTTTTACTTCAAGAACAAGAACAAGATCGGATTTTTTACTGCAAGAACAAGAGCAAGAGTCGCTTTGCGAGAACAAGAACAAGAAATGCCGTTTCTTGTTCTTGTTCTTGTATCGTGCATCACTACTCAGGGGTGTAGACTTCCCACATATAATCTGTCATCCCTCCCCGCTAGTGAGACGTCCGTCCCAGAACGGCCGTCAAATACTTACCCATCATATTGGTTGGTGAACGGATTTTTTTTTTCCAGAAACCAAATTTTCCGACCCTGAGGACCCCTAGGATCATATAGGAAACCTAAAATCTCGATTTTGAAATTTTTCACAAAAACTACTTTCTCGCCACATTGGCTGGGGGAAAGAAAGCGTGTAAAAACTGGTGTGGGACTTAGCTTTCGGGCCGGTTGTTGGTGGTTAACTTGTTGAAGATAAGTTAGAAAGCTGCAGAGGATGCGCCGGGGTTGGAGGAGGCGGGGGTGATATTTATGGGAAAGGGGTGGCAGTCAGCCAAGGGGTCAACCAACTCCGTAACCCCAGCCCCTACCTTCACATCAAAATTGAACCTTGCTACCCTGAACCTGAATCTGTGCCTGCAAGAGGAGAACGGTGGGGCTTCAAAAACTCTAAAAATTGGATGTGTCACACGGACTCTGCTGAACCACCTGAACCTCACTGGACAAATATTGTCTTTCTCAGTTGCATAATTTTCAAACTCCCATGGATCGCTTAAAAAGAAACAGTTGTGATGTGGCAGATGGTCAGTTTTTGGTTTGCCAGTGAGTGTAACGGCAGCGAGAGTAGTGAATAGTGAGTTTTCAACTCCTGAAAAGCAGCAGGTGCTTCATTCCAAATTCGTTAATGTGTTTTAACAAGAAAAGGGTTACGGAAATAGATATGTGTACTTAGATGTGTTATGCATGATTCATGATTTACACTCAGTGGACAAACTAAACAAACTGTGCACTATGCTGACTGTGCTGTCTGTGCTGACTATGCTGACTATGCTCAACTGCGCTTTATATGCTCTCCGATTTTAGGTGTTCGTCTATATAACGCTCTCCCAGTTGAAATTAAATCTGAAGAAAGTTTAACGATATTTAAAAAATTGCTAAAATCTTATTTACATGAAAATGTTTTTTATAGTTTAGAGCAGTGGTCCCCAAACTTTTTGCACCGCGGAGCACCAAACAGCCATTAAATTTTTCGCGGAGCCCCTACGGTTAATCACCAAATTGGCTCTATATCTACCAGACTCTCCCAAACTCCCTCCTCTCTCTATTCGACTAACAACGAAAACACTTCTTACGACAGAACTCGCATTTATTAAAATGTTGAAGTAACTTACAGCTTGCAGGGGCGGCTCTTGCAACTCCCCCTGGAGGGGGCCATGATGCAAATAGAGGCACCTATTATTTGTTAGTAATTTGTAAACTACTCATCCTTAACTGAGAGGGGTCTGCCTAGTGAGGTAGGACGTGGAGGAAACGGCCAAAACGACACAAATACTCGAGCGAGCGAAGCGAGCGAGAAGAAAATTCACCTCGTCTCCATAAAATCTCCATATTTTATGAAAGGAGTTTTTAACAATTTTTATTTTCACCAATTGTTGGGGGCCCCTCTTTCGGGCTTTGGGGGGGCCATGGCCCCATCCCCCCCTGGAGCCATCACTGACGGCTTGGATTGGCTTGTTTATTGTTATGCCCAATAAATTTGGCTGAATTGATGAGATTAGAAGCCGAACATCTCCCTCGGCGTCAGGGCAATTTCTGTACTTGGTTTTTGTATTTGCGCACTTTGAAAACCACAAGTTAGTGGTTGAGAAAGGAGTTACAATAGCGATACAAAACTCAGAGTGCACTTTCTGCGTACAGAGTGCTCTGTCTACCCTCACACTGACAGTGCAGTCTGTAAAGTGGAGCAAAAGAGCAGAGATAATGATTTTCTTTCGAGTGAACTGAGTTTGAGTTGTCTGTTGATTGAACTGTATACGTCTCTCTATTATCCGCCATTGATGGAAAATAAAACAGTTTCCTTTCACTCAAATAATTATTGTCGGAAACGAGTTGACCGGAGGTTTCTTACAAGGTTCTGCTCACTCTTAGTGATGCACGAAAATTTCTTGTCTTGCTTTTGTTCTTGCATTTCTTTCATGCAAGAACAAGAACAAGAGTCGATTTTGGCTGCAAGAACAAGAACAAGAAGTTACTTGCAAGACAAGAGTCGCTTTGCAAGAACAAGATATGCCGTTTCTTGTTCTTGTTCTTGCATCGTGCATCACGACTCACTCTGTCATGTATAGTACCGTCCCCAGCCACCGTAGCCCGTGTGGTGATGATGACATAGCTGATCATTCCCGAACAAACCAATCCCTCTGCAGTTTTTCCACACCATGGCCATCATCACTCCCTGTGAGAATTTATTCAGCTCAGTCCCTGGTGTGTGTTGTATAGCCATGGGGAGCACTCCCGAGAGCAGCTGATTATCCCTTGTGGGCAAGGCCGTACCCAGGGGGGGGGGGGGGGGGGTTAGGGGGGTTCAAACCCCCCCCCCCGAAACTATTCGGCTTTACACTAGAGAGAATTAAGTTTTGAAGGAGAAAATATAGTTTCGTGCTACTTAGGTACCTAAACCCCCCCCCGAAATATTTTCCTGGGTACGGCCTTGCTTGTGGGTGTTAAAGCTATGGTTATCAAGTTATCAAGCGTCCCAGACAGACTTTGTTGGGACCTACAGTTTAAGGTCCTCTACCTGGTGTATTTTGTTAATTCGTTGTGTTTTGTTTTAGGTTACCTTCTATTTAAAGAGTTCTGTGAAACGCATTGGTCTGACCCGAATCCGCAGCTGAGGTTTTATGAAGAGGTACGTACCCCTATAATAATAGATAGAAAATACAAATAGGGAGCTAATTGAATAATAGATAGGTAATATGAGAAGAAGAGAGGTTGCCACAACGGGTGACCGACTCATACTCTTATATTTCGAATCTCGATATAGCCATTTCGTTGGTAATTGATTTGTCTGTCAGTCTACAGTTTTGATTTGGAAAGGTTCGAATCTTGAGCCGACAGGATTTTTTTTCAACACTATTTTGTGATTAACTTCTGTTACGTGAAGTTGGCATTTGATACAATATTTCTCCAGTTGATGCAGGTGAGCAGGTGAGTAGGTGAGCAGGTGAGCAGGTGAGTAGGTGAGCAGGTGAGCAGGTGAGTAGGTGAGCAGGTGAGCAGGTGAGCAGGTGAGCAGGTGAGCAGGTGAGCAGGTGAGCAGGTGAGCAGGTGAGTAGGTGAGCAGGTGAGTAGGTGAGCAGGTGAGCAGGTGAGTAGGTGAGCAGGTGAGCAGGTGAGTAGGTGAGCAGGTGAGTAGGTGAGCAGGTGAGCAGGTGAGTAGGTGAGCAGGTGAGCAGGTGAGCAGGTGGAAGTGATGTCGAGTTTTCTCAATTGTTTTTTCTTCCTTAAAAATTCTCTCGAGACCTCTGAAGGATAACAGAACAATCAACAAAGTAATGTCGTAGCTAGAGGAAATTTGCAACTTTTTGGTTTGATAGCGAGGAAAACAGAAAGAGCCTGTGTCGGTGACTGTGCAACCCTCTTAACAAGCTGAGGGGGGAAGGGAGTGTTAGGGATGTAGTTTTTGGTTTCAGGGGTTGAGTGTTTCACCTTGAACCCACACCCGGACATTCACATTACAATTACACCCTCCATTTTTTCTTGATAAACTTTTCCTTCTCTGACAGTTAAGAGAACATGGGAGCGGTGATGTTTCTTTTTAAGTTCGCCTGGACCAAACCAGAACACTTTCTCAACATATCATAGCAACTAGTGTCGTTGTTGCAATACAAACATTGGAAATTCTTAGTTCTTTTAAAAACATAAAGTTAGCAGAAATTCACTTAACTGACTTTTGGTTACTTGACAGTGCCTGAATAAGCAAACATCAGCAAACAGACTCCACATTTTGGATCCGTTGGTTTGTTGATATTTGGTTAATGAAACACTGTGAAGTAACCAAATAGTCATTTTACTGAATTTTTGCTTGTTATAATATGTTATAAAAAGAATTGACTAAAAATGTTGTATTTTTTAATTTCAGTAAGGTTGAATTTCACCAGTTTAACGTGAAGACTGTCGTGTACACGATAGCGCTATCCTGTCTCTAAAAAAAGTTAACGGCTTTCACCATGCACTCAGTTTTTCTTGGGGGGGGGGGGGGGGGGGGGGGAAGTAGTGACTACTTAGGGTGCGTCCCACCATACTCGGTTAATGGTTAAACTCCAGTTAAATTCGGTTTTTGCTGTGCAATAATTGAAATTTAACTGAAGTTTAACGTGAACCGAGTATGGTGGGACGCACCCTTAGCATAGAAAACACAAGGAAGGAATCAGCTTGCGAGCGAGCGAAGCGAGCGACCCGAAAATCTCACTAATCTCTGTAAAATCTCCATATTTTGCAGAAAGAACTTTAAATTCACTCATTATTTATGACGCTGAAAATGTTTGTAGGCCTCTTCAGAGCGTAGGCCCCAAGCGAATTATTACGATAAATTTTGCCCTTACAAATAATTTCTATTTTATACCTAGTTCTTGTTTTCGGAACCAAAAGTACTCTTGTTTTGCTTGAACTTTTCTTGCATCACTAGTCACTACCATTTATACCTATTTACCAATACGTATTACCTACCCATAGGTACCTATAGGTAAATCATCCTAATTATTTTAATTTTTTTTACGTTTTTCACTGACAATGTAATTTTTACTTTCTCGCTAGCCATATATGGCGAGAAAGTATTGTTTTCGTGCAAAATTTCGAAATTGAGATTTTGGGTTTCCCATGATCCTGGGGGTCCCCTGAGTCCAAAAAAGTGGTTTCTGGAAAAAGTCTGTCCGTCCGTCAGTCAGTCCGTCAGTCCGTCAGTCCGTGCAGTGCTCTAGCGCCTATCCCGTTCATCCGATTTTGATGAAATTTGGTATGGACCTGTCTAAAATCACTGCCGAGGGTCATTTTCAAGGATTTTTTGATTGGTCAAAAATTGCGGCCGCTATTGTCAAAAAACCGCCAAAATAATTCAAAAATCGTGTTTTTGGTTACTTAGACAAGCGCCGACGGTACACTTTTCAATCTATAACACTGAAAATTGGTATGTGTGTTGACAAATAGATGCTTCGAAGTCATTTTCAACTAAAATTGAATTGGTTGAAAATTACGGCCGTTCTGGACCAAAGTTCGATCGTTTCGGCGCCATTCACATTTATTGACCGATTGTCATGAAATTTGGTAAATTTGTGTAGAACCATGTAACTTAAACATCTGTCGAACAGAATTTTGTCATCTTCAAAATTACGGCCGTTTTTGTCAAAAAAGTGTCGAAAATGAGTTGAGAATGAGAAACCACGTTTTTGAATGGTCGGAACGCATTTGGGACTACAGTAATAAAATGACCGACGTGAGATTTGGTATGAGTGATCTCAGATAGATGCTCGTGGGTCATTTTCAACAGATTTTCGATTGCTTAAAAATTACGCCCACAAAAAAATCTCAAAAAAAAAAAAAAAAAAAAATCATTCTGGGCGAGAAAGTTAAGTGCGACTGTTGTCGGACCCTTTATTTAAATCGTTCTTGGGGGGGGGGGGCAAATGACGCCCCTGATTGTTGTCTACCCAACAATTGAATACACATTTCTCCGAAAAATGAGTGTGTCCTTCAGGTTTATTTTCCATTTTTAACTGGAAACAAATTTGACGTAAACAAAGCAGACGAATTCTAGTGACACGACAAATTTAATGATAGGATAATTTTTTCTTCTGATTAAACGAATCGATAGCGATTTGATCGTTAGGATGCACTATCGTGAGGTGGTGAAATTCAGCCTCTGGAGGTTAGTTTTTATGGTATTTTGAGAAAAGTGGTTTGTTTTGTTTGAGATGAACGTCAACAAACATGAGCTTAGATGATTACTGGGCACATGCAGTGTTATGATGGAAACATCGATTGGGCAGGTAATGGGGTTTGGTAATGATGAAAATGAGCATTTCCCACTTGTTTTCCTATTTCATAGCTGATTGATTTTCGGAGCCACAGGGAGTGATATCATTCATATCTACTTTCTCGCTACACATCGCTCTATAGATTCTAGATAACTTCCCTTCTAAACAGTCACTGCAGTTGAACAGCCGAGTCGTCTTTAGAAGAACCCACCTTCGGAACCCACCTACAGCTGTAGGTCCCCTGTACTTATACGAATGGTGGCGATGTGATATTTAGTAGTGCTGACAGGTAACCACGGTGAATACTTCTTGATACGTCTAGTTGCCAGGTTTGTCCCCCAGACTCTCTAGCTATAGGCGAGGAAGATTCCTCAGATTGGTGCTATTTAGAAACATCATATTTTAGCCTTATCGACGAAGAAGTATAGTAATGTGCGGCAGCGAGAAAGTAGAGTTGGACTGGTGTCGGAGTTTGTAGCAGTTGTATGTACATGTGTACTCGGAGATTGGTTTTGTGATTGTTTTCTGTTCTGTTTTTAGATCAAAGCTTACGAAAAGGTGGAATGTGTTGAGGAGCGCCGAAACCTTGCCAGGGACATCTACGATAAGTTCGTTATGCGCGAACTCCTTGCACACTCACATGTAAGTAAAGGTACACTGCACACACTGCTAGCACACTCACATGTAAGTAGAGGTACACTGCACACACTGCTAGCACACTCACATGTAAGTAGAGGTACACTGCACACACTGCTAGCACACTCACATGTAAGTAGAGGTACACTGCACACACTGCTAGCACACTCACATGTAAGTAGAGGTACACTGCACACACTGCTAGCACACTCACATGTTAGTAGAGGCACACTGCACACACTGCTAGCACACTGACAGCACACACAGCAGAGCTGCAGCCAGGGCGCACTAGGATATATAGGTGATTTGGTCATAGTCATGCCCGACAGTCGAGTTCCCCCCAGCCAGGCCCAGGGCTGGTCAGGTTGTATACTACGAAGCCATGCAGCCAGGCCCAGGCTGGGCAGGTTGTATACTACGAAGCCATGCAGCCAGGCCCAGGGCTGGGCAGGTTGTATACTACGAAGCCATGCAGCCAGGCCCAGGGCTGGGCAGGTTGTATACTACGAAGCCATGCAGCCAGGCCCAGGGCTGGGCAGGTTGTATACTACGAAGCCATGCAGCCAGGCCCAGGGCTGGGCAGGTTGTATACTACGAAGCCATGCAGCCAGGCCCAGGGCTGGGCAGGTTGTATACTACGAAGCCATGCAGCCAGGCCCAGGGCTGGGCAGGTTGTATACTACGAAGCCATGCAGCCAGGCCCAGGGCTGGGCAGGTTGTATACTACGAAGCCATGCAGCCAGGCCCAGGCTGGGCAGGTTGTATACTACGAAGCCATGCAGCCAGGCCCAGGGCTGGGCAGGTTGTATACTACGAAGCCATGCAGCCAGGCCCAGGGCTGGGCAGGTTGTATACTACGAAGCCATGCAGCCAGGCCCAGGGCTGGGCAGGTTGTATACTACGAAGCCATGCAGCCAGGCCCAGGGCTGGGCAGGTTGTATACTACGAAGCCATGCAGCCAGGCCCAGGGCTGGGCAGGTTGTATACTACGAAGCCATGCAGCCAGGCCCAGGGCTGGGCAGGTTGTATACTACGAAGCCATGCAGCCAGGCCCAGGGCTGGGCAGGTTGTATACTACGAAGCCATGCAGCCAGGCCCAGGGCTGGGCAGGTTGTATACTACGAAGCCATGCAGCCAGGCCCAGGGCTGGGCAGGTTGTATACTACGAAGCCATGCAGCCAGGCCCAGGGCTGGGCAGGTTGTATACTACGAAGCCATGCAGCCAGGCCCAGGGCTGGGCAGGTTGTATACTACGAAGCCATGCAGCCAGGCCCAGGGCTGGGCAGGTTGTATACTACGAAAAATCTCAGCACGTCGGCGCTAGACCCTGGGTCCTTTTATTTGACAGCTCAGTGCCAGGGCAGTCCGATTGCTGTGATTCTACACTCAGCAGCTTTTTAATACCTGTTTATTAGGTATCGATACCGGTAATTGCACCTCCATTTTTATCGTTTGATAGTATTGTATTCGTTCTCCACCAGTAAAAGCTAAACATAGTGTCGTCTTCGCAGCCATTACTTTTGCGTTTGAACAGCACACTATGTTTAGCTTTTAGAGCAGCCAGGGCCATTGGCTGTCGTGCACTTACCAGTATCATTTAGAACTCGTGCTGTTTGTTTCAGGACTACTCGAAAGACGCAGTCGCACATGTACAAAAGTATTTGAGAAAAAACGAAGTTCCAATTAATTTATTTGAGGTAAGTTACAGTTACCGTTAGGCTGGACCCATAGTGTATAGTGTATAGTTACAGTTACCGTTAGGCTGGACCCATAGTGTATAGTGTCTAGAACTATAGTAGAAGTTACCTACCATACTTTTTCCAGTTAGGCTGGACCCATAGTGTTCAGTGTATAGTTACAGTTACCGTTAGGCTGGACCCATAGTGTTTAGTGTATAGTTACAGTTACCGTTAGGCTGGACCCATAGTGTTCAGTGTATAGTTACAGTTACCGTTAGGCTGGACGTATAGTGTCTAGAACTATAGTAGAAGTTACCTACCATACTTTTTCCAGTTTAATAAAGCGAAGCCATTTTTTTTTTTTTTTTTAAGTCACCCAAAGGCACTGATGTCAATTAAACAAAGTGGTGCCGGGACTTGAACCTAGGACCCGATACAATTCTGTTTTTATGAAACACAACATGTCTTTAATGACATTTAGATAGATTTATAAATTGCGATCGTACGGTCAAGTGAACTTTGACAGTGAAAATAGTTTTATCAATCACAACTAGTTTCTGACATTAAAAAGACATTAAACAAACGGTGTCTAAATTTCAAGCCTTCCGTTAAAAATGATTTAAAATGTTCTGAATGTTTGTACGTCTTCTATTTTTCAGCCTTATATAGAAGAAATTTTCAATCACCTACGAGGGGAGCCGTTTGAGAAATTCATCGAGAGTGACAAATACACGAGGTTCTGCCAATGGAAAAACCTCGAACTCAATATTCAGCTCACGATGAACGACTTCAGCGTGCACCGTATTATAGGCAGAGGAGGCTTTGGAGAAGTCTATGGCTGCAGGAAAGCGGACACGGGCAAGATGTACGCCATGAAGTGTCTCGACAAAAAGCGAATCAAGATGAAGCAGGTAAGATGTACGCCATCGAGTGTCTCGATAAGAAGAATCGACCGAAGTGTTGGCCAGCTTGTTTAACCATCTTGGAACAAAAAAGCTGCCGGATGAAAAGTTGATTGTGTACCCCTCCCTCAACCAAGCGCGGCATGTCTTGTTTGCTGCCACCTTCGAATCTCCCCTATGCGCCGTCTTGAAATAAAATGGCTGCCTGATGAATTATTTAGTGTGACTTGACGGGTTTTTTGTTGCAGGGGGAGACTCTGGCTCTGAATGAGAGGATCATGTTGTCGCTAGTCAGCACAGGGGTGGACTGCCCCTTCATCGTCTGCATGACGTACGCGTTTCACACCCCTGACAAGCTGTGCTTCATTCTGGACTTGATGAATGGGGGTGATTTGCACTATCACTTGTCACAACATGGCGTCTTCAACGAGCCCGAGATGAAATTCTATGCTGCCGAAGTCATACTAGGTAATGGCAACAGTTTCCTCACACTTGTTTATGGGCTATTCAAACAAAGAAATGTTTGCTTTTTTACTGACAGAGAAAACAGTGGGATATTCACTTTTTAAAATTATGATACAGACCTGATACAAACTTGATACAGGCTCTTAAGATTTTTTAATTCAGTGATTGAGGGATGTTTTTTAATTTGGGTGACTTGGTTTAGGTCTTGAGCATATGCACCGGAGGTACATCGTGTACAGGGACCTGAAGCCGGCTAATATCTTGCTAGACGAGCATGGCCACGTCCGCATCTCTGACCTGGGTCTGGCCTGCGACTTCTCCAAGAAGAAGCCTCATGCCAGTGTGTAAGTTCCGAGGCATAAGTACCAACTTTCAGGCTGTAGATACGCTGGATTTGTCTACTTTACAAAATACGACAAAACTGGTGAACAGAAATACAATTCACCTACTGTCTGTTGATATTTAAGTTCATCCTAACAGGTTATCTACTGTTTTTTATCTCGTGAAGAGCTTTAAAGTTGTTCTCGATTGGTTTTCAGAGGGACACACGGGTACATGGCCCCGGAGGTCCTGTCAAAAGGCACAGCTTACGACTCCTCTGCTGACTGGTTCAGCTTCGGCTGTATGCTGTACAAACTGCTGAAAGGCCACAGTCCTTTCCGGCAACACAAGACCAAGGACAAACACGAAATTGACCGCATGACATTGACCATGAATGTCGAGCTCCCCGAGTCCTTCTCAAGAGATCTGCGCAACCTGCTTGAGGGATTGCTTGTGAGAGACATCGACAAGCGGCTAGGATGCCGCGGCACTGGGTAACTAACAATCCTGCGACTTTCCAACTGACTGTTTGGATTATTTTATTGCCATTAGTTACGATTCCAGTGTAATAAACAATTAGGAAGTTGGAAGCTCTTTCCGTGATATATGAAGATTTTACGGAGATAAGTGAAATTTTCTTTTTGTCTCCCCCCGTATCCCCCCATGTTTGGCACTAAACGACGAAAATAATAGGGCTTAAAAGTCTAGCTAGCTAGAGTCTAGCTTAGGGCCTCGTTGAAGATTATCAAGTTAACTGTATCGAAAAGTTTTGAAAGATCTGTGAAATGTGATGTGTGATGTATATTGTGGTGTATGTGTGATGTATATTGTGGTGTATGTGTGATGTATATTGTGGTGTATGTGTGATGTATATTGTGGTGTATGTGTGATGTATATTGTGGTGTATGTATGCAGGGCGGAGGAGGTGAAAGAGCACTCCTTCTTCAACGGTATTGACTGGCAGCAAGTGTATCTACAGAAGTACACCCCGCCTCTGATCCCTCCCAGGGGAGAAGTTAACGCCGCCGATGCTTTCGACATTGGATCCTTCGATGAAGAGGACACCAAGGGCATTAAGGTAAAAATACTACATTACCTTACCAAACCAGTAGTTTTTTCTTTGACTCGTCTTTAAGTAATGATTTTCTATCCTAAAAATGTGCCGCCCGCTCAGCTATTTTGATTTTTACCTTCGTAAACAAACTAGATTTTCCTCTATAAAGTCGGTATGAATTGAGTTATTGTGCAGACTATGTGAGCTGCCTGTGACCAGATGAAAAAATAGTCTTGGGTAAGTCTCGAGACCCCTTCTTCTGGGAGCTTTTGAGGGGGTAGCTCCCGGTTTGTGGTTGTGCTTATCAGCTCAATATTTGTGTTTAGCTGACTGACGCAGATCAGGATCTATACAAGAATTTCCCGCTAGTCATCTCCGAGCGATGGCAGAGCGAGGTCGCTGAGACCGTGTTCGAGACGATCAACCTTGAGGCGGACAAGGTCGAGCAGAAGAAAAAAGCCAAGCAGAAGCAGAAGTTTGATACTGATGAGAAAGGTAAACAAGGGTGATACTCTTGTTGTGCCATGTGTCCAGTCACAACAGTCAATACAAGTGAGAAATATAACAAAGGTATTCTGGCAAATATCATAAGTATGATACTGAAGAGAAAGGCAAACCAAGACGTTACTCCTCTTGAGGCAACTGTCGAATGACTTGAGTGAGCATATACCTACAGTATCTACACACACCTCGGATGTTGGCAAACGTTTTTTTCTGCGCCTTCACTAGACACTAGCTCCTGAAGGTTTTCTTATATGGATTATGTGAAATTTGGCAATAGTGGAGCTCCTGTTATAAAATGAATGAAATGATTACAGTCAGTTGTATAGAAATGTAAAGAACAAATTTATAAATTGGCTTCAAAAAATTATTAATTTTTTTATTTTTATTTTACGTTTTGTTGACCTTGTCCCGCCCAAAATAGGTGGAACTAAAGTATAAAACGCCTGGTTGTCCAGCTAAATTACAAATTAAAAAATTCCTCTAAGGCTGAATTTCACCACTTTCCGATAGTGTCTTTAACGAGAGGATTTAACGAACGGATTTACGTTATCGTATGTTTAGCTTACGACAAGTGCGTTCGAAGAGAAACAACTGCAAGCGCAACGCATTTGTCGTAAGCTAAACATACGATAACGTAAATCCGTTCGTTAAATCTCCCGTTAAAGACACTATCGGAAAGTGGTGAAATTCAGCCTGAACTATAAAAGACATGTTCAAGTAAATACGATTTTAGCAATTTTTTAAATATTGTTAAACTTTCTTCAGATTCGATTTAGCGTTATATAGACGAACACCTAAAATCGTAGGACTGTTCAAACGATGGGAGGCAGCGAATTTGCCTACATGTATATTTGAACACGACCGGGTTTTATAAGAGTGAAAGACGGAATTAAGAGGGAAGTGTTCTGGATGTTCGTGAACAAATAATAATACCTGATAAATGAAAACACAAGGAGCAGGGAGAATAGAGAATTTCTGAAAAAGTGACCTGCAAGAAGTACGCGGTGGCACTTTAGCCATGATTCTTATGCATCTCTTTTGAATTTTTAAAATTGGTTCAATATTCTGTTTGACACCTCCCCAGACAAGTATTCCGTAACTTAGAATTGAATGAAAGTATGCAAAGTAAGTGATGCGTGCGATGTACTCTGAACACGAGTTACAAATTATTCTTTTAGTGAAACAAACAGAAGTGAGTTTAGTTTTGCGAATGCTGATGCCAATTTAGGTCTAGCTGGACACCTAAAAATCGCGAAGACGCCTCAAAAGCAATTGCATTGTTGTTTAATTGAAGGGGCCGAATTCGACTTCCGCGTAATGAAAAATTAATTGCATGTGTTTTTTGCACATTTGCAGACATTTTATTATGATTAAAGTAAGCCACGAGGTTATCTAGACTTTCTTGAGCAATCTGTTGAAGGTCTGAAAAATTTTTATGGTGGAAAATTGCATTGGAATCGTCAGCATATAAAACAGCTTTTGCGAAAAGAGGATTTATGACGGTAGGTAAATCATTAATGTAAATTATAAAGAGAAGTGGACCAAGAATACTACCTTGTGGAACACTGATTTTGATAGGTTTGAGGGAAGATAAAGCTTGGACAAGGGTATTCAACAGATTACTGCCGATTTTTCAAATAAGAGCGAAACCAATTTCATGCCGTTCCCCTAAAGTCAATGGAGAAAAGTTTCATTAGTAAAATATCGTGATCAACAGTATCGAAAGCTTTGGAAAGATTTAATAGAACTCCTGTGACATACTCTCCTTGATCTAGTGCAGAAATAATAGTTTCAGTAAAATCTAAAATAGCTGACTCAATGAATAAATTTGTATTCTGTTTGCAGAGTCTGATTGCATGATCCACGGGTACATCAGAAAGCTCGGTGGTCCGTTTGCATCGGCGTGGCACACGCGCTACGCCAAACTCTACCCCAATCGGCTGGAGCTGCACCCAGAATCTGGCAACACCAAACCCGAACTCATCTTCCTAGACCAGGTCTGATGAATCCTCATCCCTATTATCACATTTCTACGCAGTACTTTACTAGCTGCTATATTCACGTTTCCATGCAGTACTTTACTAGCTGCTATGTACTTTACTAGCTGCTATATTCACGTTTCCATGCAGTACTTTACTAGCTGCTATGTACTTTACTAGCTGCTATATTCACGTTTCCATGCAGTACTTTACTAGCTGCTATATTCACGTTTCCATGCAGTACTTTACTAGGTGCTGGTTCAAATCGGAACAGCGCTTCCGACACTACGGGAAAATGTTTTAAATTTTTTTTATCCAATCGTTTCAAAAATCATACTATGGAATCTCCTAGATTTACTGATTGTTCGCATGAAATTTCCGTGTCTCTGCGTCACTTGGGTCATGACTTTTTCATCTCCAAAGTTCGATCATACCAGTGCTGACTCCTTAAAATGAGAATAACTCATGATCCAATTGTTGCAGAGACATAGCGATTTCTTCCGAATAATCAATGAATTAAGGAGCATCCATTATATGGTTTTTTTAAACGATTTGTCAAAATTTTCAGGTTCAATAGGTATTGCACTTTTTTTTATTTTTCGAAATTGAAAAATCTGACTTCATATCCTACGATTGAATGTTCTGAAACTTCCAATACGCAGGATTTCGTTAAACTCTGACTTCTGGTTCAGGTACCTGACTCAGGTTTCTCAGTGTTCTGAATTGATTTTCTAAATGATGATTGATTTGGAAAGCTCATACCCAAAAACCTTACTAAAAGTGTCAACCTCAACCTTCTCCGATCAGTGGTTCCCAAGATAATCGTAATGGTAGAGTGGGAGATTTACCTGTTTCCGCACCTGTATACGGTCCACTTCCGGACACCCATTGATAGGTCAAATACCATCTAAATGGACCCCTCTATCCACCCTAAAAATATGTACCATTCATCCTGAATCACCCTGTATATATATATATATATATATAAACTTTTGAACTGACGGTGGTTTTGGGATCCAGGGGTCATAAAAAGAAGAACTGTGAAGAAATTTTTCAAAAGTGAGACTACTGGTACGACTACAATAGGTAGATTTTTATTCGAAATCTACTTAAAATATATTGAGACGTGGCAATAGAGAACGTTTAATTTTGTTGGTTACAGGTAGAGGACGTGTCAGCAGACATGGTTCAGGTTAAGAACGAGCAATGCATCGTAATCAGGACCAAGCTGGGCAAAGTCGTTCTCACTAACTCTGTAAGTAGTGTGCATATGCCACAAGAGAGTAGTCAGTAGTCTACCCTACACATGACGTGGCATTAGAATTTCAGTTAAAGGCGTACATACTATCACTTACTATCATCGTGGACACTTGTTGATGTCTTAGACTTAGAGCGTACAGCAATAAACGTGGACACGAGAGAGTTCGTACAACAAACATGGACACTTACTGATGTCTCAGAGCGTACATCCACTAAATGTGAAACCACTACACTTACAATACTAAACGCAAAAAATCGAAAATATGACGTTAACCCTTTCGCCCCAAATATTGAGCTCCCTGCTGATCCGTTTTTTATTGTCTAGACTCTAGAGCTATAGTCTTGAGAATTCAATCTAGCTGAACTTATCATTTCTAGATTTTTCTTTGCGGCTGGAAAACCATTAGTAGTAAGTTGCTCCGCTCCCTTTGATAAAGGCATCTTTTTTGAAGGTTTGTTATTTTGATTTTCATGCAGAGAAAGGTCAAAAAGGTACGTAAAGTTATGTTCTGCTACTCTATTTTTACATTCTTCTGGTTATAATGAATCCTTTAAAGTTTTCCACGCTACCCAGGTTCTGCCCTTTGTGTCTGGGTCTTATAAGACCCAGCAGTATATTCTGGTTGGACTTTTGGGTCCCAGTCGTATGTTCTGGTTGGACTTCAGAGACCCAGAATTATGTTCTGGTTAGACCTCTGAGACCCAGATTATGTTCTGGTTGGACCTCAGACCCAGATTATGTTCTGGTTGGACCTCAGACCCAGAATTATGTTCTGGTTGGACCTCTGAGACCCAGAATTATATTCTGATTGGACCTCTGAGACCCAGAATTATGTTCTGGTTAGACCTCTGAGACCCAGATTATGTTCTGGTTGGACCTCAGACCCAGAATTATGTTCTGATTGGACCTCTGAGACCCAGAATTATGTTCTGATTGGACCTCTGAGACCCAGAATTATGTTCTGGTTGGACCTCTGAGACCCAGAATTATGTTCTGATTGGACCTCTGAGACCCAGAATTATGTTCTGATTGGACCTCTGAGACCCAGAATTATGTTCTGATTGGACCTCTGAGACCCAGAATTATGTTCTGGTTGGACCTCTGAGTCCCAGCCGTATGTTCTGGTTAGACTTCTGAGTCTCAACAGTATGTTCTGTAACGTTATGAGGACCGTCTTAAGAACCAATGCGTAGGGCAAAAGTGGAAAAATTCAAAATTTCTCTCTAAAAATACAATAAATAAATAAAGCAGGGCGAAAGGGTTAATTAACGTCATTTAAAGATTTTTTGAAGAACCTATTCAGTTATTTCTAAATGCGACCAAGAATGGCGAAGTGAAAGACAGAATTCTGACAGAATGGGCAATGGCATTCTGATTGATCGAGACGGATTTGGGACTACATTAATTGACTGATGACCTCTAGAGTTGGTAAAAGGTATCTCACGTAGATGCTTCAGACCTGTGGTGAACCGATTTTGCATAAAATCACACCTGATATTAGTAAAAACCGACTTACGGATTTGCTTCAGACTTGGCGTGCTGATGTCATCAATTATTGCCAACAGAACTAGTCTGAAATTATATTTTGGCCAGTTATGACTAAAACTTAACATATTGTGACAAAAAAGTGGAAATTGGTATTTTTCATTCCTTGCGGTAGCATGTCCTACAATTGTGGACAATGTAAATTGACATGACTGAGTTGAAAAGTGCGAGAAAGTGCGTGGCGCGTGCGACCATTCCCGGTCCCTTCATTATATTCCTATGTTTCTCTGTATTTCAGGATGAGATAGGACTAAAGGAATGGGCGCTGTCGCTGAGGTCTGCACATAAATGCACGCTAGAGCTGCTGGCAGGAATGGCCAAGAAGGCGGGAAAGATTTATGGAACAGAGTCAGAGCCAATGGCCAATAACAAGGCTCCGCTCATCCCTACAGGTCCCCGTAACACCAATGGCAACTGAGCTTCCCCTACACAGGTAACCTTGAGCCAATCACGAGGCCCCTCTCTGGTCCTCGCAACACCAATGGCAGTTGAGCTTCCCTTTCACTCAGGTACTTGCGCACAATGTTGGATATTCAAATGTTCTGAAATAAAATATGTATTTTTAACGTCTCAAATTAACTGGCCATGTTATGATAATGACGATCGAGTGATTTTGACTGTAAAAAATTGGTCCAAAATGACTTGATCGTAAAATCACAACATTGTTGCTAAAGATACAGATTATATTTCAGAATATAATGTAAATCTCCAACAGTTGCCTCAAATAATGGTCGCAAAAAAAAAACTGTATTGTGTGGTGACCCTTAAGCAAGGGCTGATACATTTTGTAAATATTTTTTACAGTAATGGATGCGACGGACAAGCCTGTGAGCAGCTAACGAGCTAACAACCCAATGAGCTATCATAATGTAAATGTGCAGTGTCCCACTTGCCCCCTGTACAAAGTGTCCCAACCTCCCCTATCCCCTGTCTACCTACTGCTGGGTCTCCTCAACAGAATCTCGCCAAAGCGTCCCCAACATTGTGAATCAGTGTTGCTAAATTGAAAGTGTCGTTATCGTTTTTCTTTGTTTTGAACTACAGTCGTGTCTCTTTATAACCAAAACCTCTCTTTAACGAACGAAAGCAAATCAAGCATCATTTTAAAAAACCTCTCTGTAGCGAACCCTCTCTATAGCGACCCCTCTCTATAGTGAGCCCTCCTATAGCGAGCACATTTAGAGAGAGACGACTGTATGATAAATTCAGATATATTTCAGAGCAAAAAAAATGTCTAAATTTGCCTTGGGAAGGTGACAATGAATAATTTAAACTACATAGGTATTTGCTATAAATATGTTTAGTAATAATTCTAAAACTACCTAGTCTTGTTTATAAATCTATAAAATCAACGAAAAACACCAAAAAACCAAAGCAGTAGTAGAATGGGTTTGCGTTGGAAAAAGAGAAGAAATGAATAGAAGACGTTGTTTAAGCGTCAAAAACTGGTTAACTGAGGTGGATTTAACATTCGAGTAATTTTTAAGAACAATTTGCAGTATTTTCCTCATGAAGGTTGCATGAGGAAAACTAAACAAATGGCATTGAACATACAGTCTTAAGTTTGACCTGAAGCTGCGACAAGCACGCCATGTCTCCCCATTACAAATAAAATGCAACAGCTAGTCACAAGAGGCACTGTCGGATTCTGTTTTGCAAAGACTCAGCGTTAGTCCGTAGCTAAATTGTTAGCGCAAACCATTATCTGTATCCATTGATCTACAATCTTTGGATATCACACTCTGTGGCCTATTCCAAAACATTTGAATTTTGGCGGGAACATTTTATGATTAACTTAGTGAGTCGAAAAGCAAAATAAAGTGTTCCCGCCAAAATTGGAATTTGATAAAATGACGTCATGTTTTGTGCAGAGTGCGATATCCTATGGTGTAAAACAATGTCTGTATCTGTATTTGTTTGTACGTTTCTATAGAGTGTTAGTCACGAATGTCAATTTCCAGTCATAATGTCGTAATCGTGCATTTCACAAGTTGCTGAGTTCAGTCTAGTGACGCTCGACTCTGTCTTTTCTTTCTCTTTTTCTTGCATTTTTTTTCATGCAAGAACAAGAAATAGATTGCAAGAGCAAGGTCTATCGCAAGAATTCTTCCATTCATCTGGGTAGTTTTTTTCCAAGGGATCATTCAGAGCGACCGTGAATGGCAATCCATTATTTTGTACGGAAAACTCTTCTGACGATCGCCTGCGAAAAGACCGTTAAACGCGGATATGTTTATTTTATATGGAAGAAAAGCAAGAACAAGAAAATCAAAATGAAGATGAAGAGTTGCATCGTGCATCACTAGTCCCCAGGAAAGTCGACTGTAGCGAGCCACCAATCGGGAAGATATAGTCAGCTTTTAGGAGACTCTAAAGTGGAGTTTAGTAAATTGTGACACGACACCCTAAACCGTGTTGTCAATGTATTGTTAACTGGCCGGCACAGCTGGTTACTAGGCTTGCATATTTGCAATTGTTTGTGCTATATGTTGTTCAGTGTTGTTTGTGCTATATGTTGTTCAGTGCTGTTTGTGCTATATGTTGTTATGTTGTTCAGTGCTGTTTGTTGCCAACAATTTTCTATGGAATCTTGTGGATATTTACTTATTTGTTCTGAAATGTAATATATCTTTAACTAAGCTGGTTTTTCTGCCAATATGATTAAAACGAAACCATCAATAAACAGCATTGTAACGACAGCATTATTATTTTATTTATTTGTTTGAACACGTAAAGTAGGTACCCCCTGGTACCGAATAAAGTATTACGCTGTATCCAATTTTCCAAGTTTTCATTTCACTATTTCATACGGAATATATACCTACCTTTACTATTTGTTAATGTTTCTTCCATTTTTTGAGGACACTGTTGGATATTTAAATGTTCTGAAATATAATGTCTTTTTAACATCAGAAATTAACTAGCCATGTTGTGATTTACGTTCGAGAGATTTTGTTAGTAAAAAAATTGTCCAAAATGACTCGATGGTAAAATCACAACAGAACCAGTCAAATTTCGTGCGTTCAAAAGTCAATTTATATTTCAGAAGTTAGAAATCTCCGACAGTCCTCAAAAAATGATCGGAAAAAACGTAAACAGATAGGAAATGTATATTCTGTCTTAATGCTGTAATACATTATTTGTATGTAGTTTATGTAGTAAGCCTAGTAAGCAAAGTTGTGGGGGCCAGTTAAGTTGCAGTTAGGTTGCATATAGTTTTTTTGCCTGCCATGAAATAACATTTATGTTCCATTTATCTGGAATTGATGGATTTAGAATAGATGTTTAGACTTGGAACGAGCGCCACGTTGGTTTCTGTATGGTACAATGAAACCAAGGTCTCTGTATTGGGAAGGTTACCCTGTTTAGTTTTGGTCATAATGACGGTACTACAGTGATTTGAGGACTTGTCCTTTATCCAATTTTTTTCTGACTGGGAATATTGAGTTCTGTATTAACCTCACAAGTACATAGACCTTGATTATTAAGGGTAGATACGTTGAACGTTTCTTGCTGTTTCTTGATACTTTCTTGATGGCCAATTTGAGGCGTGAACACTATTGGACTGGCAGTGCTGCTTATGAGTGCAAGTGTGTTGTTTGTGTATGTAGGTACCTACACATCCCAGTGTAGGTAGCATTTGATAGCTTGAATATGTCGCTGTGACAGGGGCGTCATTTTAGTTTCTATTGGGAAAACCTAAAATTATTCTAGAAATAAGGGTCCGACAATAGTCGCAATTGACTTTCTCACCCTACGTACAATCTTGTTTAAGTAATTTTTTTGTAATTCAAAATAAGTTGAAACTAATCCAACCTCATGCCTGTCAATCCATTACTGTAAGTAGTCCTAAATGCGTTCCGACTGTTTTGCAACACTTCTTGGACAAAAGCGGCCGTAATTTTCAAATTAACGAAACATTTTCGGCAAATGTTTAAGTAAGGCAGTTTTACAAAAATGTACCAAATGTCGTGACAATCTGTGAATAAATGACAACGGCGCCGAAACGATCGAACTTTGGTCAGAAACGGCCGTAATTTTAGTCAAATTCCATTTTTGTTGCCAACACACCAGTTTTCAATGCTATAAATTGAAAACTGTAAAAAACTTGTTTGACTAGTCAAAAACACGAATTATGAATTATTTTTGCAATATTTTGACAATATTGGCAGCAGTTTTTGACCAATCAGAAAATCCTTTGAAAATGTATCTACCTACCTCTGCCGTGATTTTAGTTAAGTGCAATCTACCAAATTGCATCAAAATCGGATGAACGGTATAGGCTTTGGAGCATCGCATAGACAGACAAGGGGGGGGGGGGGGGGGGCTTTACAAAAGGTTGAAATGACGCTCGTGCGCAGTAACCAAAATCAATAAGAAAATGTACCTCTGCAATGTATCTACCTCTGCCGTGATTTTAAACATGTGCAGTCTACCATTCTAATCAAAATCGGATGAATGGTATAGGCTTTGGAGCATCGCATGGACAGACAGGGGGGGGGGGGGGGGGGGCTTTACAAAAGGTTGAAATGACGCTCGTGCGCAGTAACCAAAATCAATAAGAAAATGTACCTCTACGATGTATCTACCTCTGCCGTGATTTTAAACATGTGCAGTCAAGATATCTAATCAAAATCAGATTAACGGTATAGGCTTTGGAGCACCGCATTCACAGACAGACGGACAGGGGGGGGGGGGGAGGGCTTTGCAAAAGGTTGAAATGACGCTCGTGCGCAGTAACCAAAATCAATAAGAAAATGTACCTCTACAATGTATCTACCTCTGCCGTGATTTTCCACATGTGCAGTCAAGATATCCAATCAAAATCAGATTAACGGTATAGGCTTTGGAGCATCGCATAGACAGACAGGGGGGGGGGGGGGGCTTTACAAAAGGTTTACATGTGCAGTCTACCATATCTAATCAAAATCGGATTAACGGTATTAGGCTTTGGAGCACCGCATTCACAGACAGACGGACAGGGGGGGGGGGGGGGGGGCTTTACAAGAGGGTAAGATGACGCTCCTGCGCAGCAGCCCAAATCAATACCTAAGCTTTTCTACAAGGGATTTTCTTCTCACGTTGCTTCCATCTCGTTTTTTCGCCTCTCCCTGTTGTATCGCGATAAATACAGTTGCTTACACCACCATTAGAGCAAGTGAAAAATGGTGCCACGTGCTGGGCAATGTTTATTAACAAACCCATGCAACAATCCAATGCAACACTCACTTGTTGAATAAATAACACCATAGCATAGAGAAACACAGCGGTTACCATGGAAACCATATGACCAGATGGTGGTGCGTGGTGCACGTATCTTTATCAATGGAGATATCTATTTACCTGCTATAATCGACAGATTGAGTCAGGTGAAAACAAGACAACCGAACAAATCCAAACAAACAAACGAAATGTAGCATGTAGGTATTTTGTATTTCCTTCCTTGATTATCCACGTACAAAACTTTGTTCCACTCTGCATCAATTTAACTATAGGTACCTTCATGTGCATCTCATTCTGGGAAACTATTGGAAACCTCTTTGACCTGCAAAATAACGGCATACTGTATTTAGTACGGTAATTGCTCCACCATTTCTATCTTTCGAAGGAATTGCTTCTCCAGAAAAAGGTAAACATAGTGTCCTATTCGCAGTCATTTGTTTTTCGTTCGAATAGCACACTATGTTTAGCTTTTAGAGCAGCAACGGCCACTGGCGGCCTTGTTTTCCAGTTCCGTACATTACACGTTGCTAAAGAGTCTGAAACTCATTAAAAGGGGACGTGGTAGAGTGGATGTAGGTACCGTGTAGGTACCAAATGTACCATGTAGGTACCAAAACGAACCAATTTTTCAAGCAAACACTCCTTAAAATACTTTTGGTGTTTGAATTACAAACCCGCTGATCCAAAATGTGGAGTCTGTTAATGTTCGGTAACGCAAACACTGTGAATTAACCAAAAGCCATTTGATGATTTTTCGTTTACTTGTGTTGTTTGTTTTCTTGAAAGAATTAAGGATTTATGTTGTTTTTATATCAGTAACGAGGCAGTTTATACGATGACGTGACGATGACGTGAAACAAATGATTTGTTTTGGTTCAGGTGAAAAGAAATAAACATAATTTCTCCTGTTTCATCTTAGTGAGAAAATGAGTGTTTGCTCACCCTTACTATTATCCCCACTGGCTAGTCTTCTGTTTGCACAAGTCTTCCATTTGAGACATTGCTCTGCTCACACCTGAACCGCCCAGCTCTCGCTCTCCTACTTACCTACTTACCTACTTACCTACTTACCTACTTACCTACTATTCCGGTAAGTTAAGACAAATTCATTCCAGTTAGTTTGGACCAGCGTCAAAAAGGTTCTCAGTTGTTTAAAACTACTTTGACCTCGATTACCGCAGACCTGTCTATCTCTCTCTATAACGTTTAAGAAGACAAACACTTTGTTTTAGAAACAAACTATTGTCGGGTCTTCTAAAATAACCAGGCTAAGAAGATAGTCCTGGCGTGATTCTGATAGGGTCACCTTACGAGTAAAGGGTTCGGCAATGGTCGCACTTGACTTTCTCGCAATTTTTGCGCTACTCAAAAGAGAAAATTTCGAATTTGTTATGTTAATACTATTTTTGCCACAATTATTATGTTATTACAAAGATATTTTGCATACCCCCGGAGAATAATTTTACGCACATGCATACCGAATTTCAAGCATATCTATAGAAAGGTGAAGTTTCGGCCGGCGCGCAAACAACTTGTCTATTCTTTTGTTCATAGCGGCCGTCATTTTTGGAAATCCGAAATTCTGTTGAAGCATCTATGTAAGATCACTTTCACCAATTTTCAAGATCATTGGTCCAATAGTGTAGTGTTTTGACCAATCAAAAACGTGATTCTAGTTTTTTCCAATCATTATTGACTTTATTTTGCAATTTTGCCTATATCGAACGCAATTTTGATTCGAATGAATATTTCTTGTACCAATCTTTAAGTAATGTTATTAACACAAGTTTATGGATTTTTGTGAAATTCCGGCTTATAATGTTCATGGAGCCAAGGTTTTCACTTATGGGCCAATTTTGGCCCAAATTTTGGACCCATCTCAAAAATAAAGAAGTGGATCCTGGAGCATCTGTTTAGAAACACTACTGCGAAATTTGAAGGTTCTAACTTGATAACTGTACCGTCAGGAGCGTCTTGACTAATCAAAAACACGATTTTTAATTTTTTTGACACTTTATTGAAAATAATAATAATTTTTGAGTTATCTAAAGTCTACTAAGGGTGCGTCCCACCATGCCCAGTTAAAATTAAACTGGAGATTTGGTCCTATGTTTACCATGTTAAATTTAACTTTTGAGTTAAATTTAACATGGTAAATCTCCAGTTTAATTTTAACTGGGCATGGTGGGACGCACCCTAAAAAGTTATCTCGGAACTGATTTCAGACACATATTCCAATTTTGAGCAAAATTGGTTGATTGGTGGGACCTCTAGCCGCGCTACAGATGGACGGACGGACGTCGGACGGACTTGACCTAAAAACCACTTTTTTGGTGACAGGGACCTCTGAAACGCGTTTTGAAATGAAAATCTCAAAATCGAAATTTCGCACGATAACATTACTTTCTCAGCCCATGTACATGGGAGAAAGTCAAATTCGTTTCTCAAACGAAGTGTCTGTCTTCTTAGGGTGGATTTCACCACTTGATTGTGTAGTGTAGACTATCCTGTATACTATAGCGCTATTCTATTGCTAAAAAAGTTAACGGCTTTCACCACGCACCCTTATCTTATCGTTAGCTTTCGAGTGGATTATCCGTGCGTTAGCAATAACGATAACTTTCATACTTTCAAATCATTTGGGTGCGGAAGGGGCAGGGATTATTGTTACATTTCTCCGAAAAATTAGTGTGTCTTTCACGGTTATTTGACGTAGTAAACAAAGCAGACGAATTCTAGTGACACGACAAACCTAACGATAGGTATGATAAGTTTTGCGGCTACTTTAAGTGGACGACATCCATAGCTGGGGGACTTAGGACGTTGCTACGCTTTTAGTTTTGGAGGAAATTCCACGAAAAAATTACATAAATTTAAGATAATGTATAGCTAGTTCACTTTGCTGGTAAAATTGTGAAATTCATCCCCCTTAAGAAGTTAGGGGGTGAAAAGTAGATTTTTTTCTCTTAGAAATCTTGCTGCTCCCAGAATTTTACGAATCTTGATACGATTCGTGGAGTACGTGCGTATAAAGTGGATTTGGTGTGACACTTGTCGCCAAAATAAAAGAAACCCTGATGCCATTGACGCAGGGGTGGTTTACACCCTCCCAGGTATTACGGCCTCTACAGCCTAGGCATTTATCCTTACGAGGGTGAAAAAAACGATTTTAATTTGCCAAAAGATATTGTAATGGAATGTGGTAGTTATTTAAATTATAAATGTACGCCAAACTATTTTTAAAAAATATTGAAATTCGCTTCGGATATTGTAACGAGGCGTTGCAACATGAATATATGCCATTCTAATTCTAAGCGGGTGGAGCTGACGAGGCAATCAACTATCACGCTCGCTGGGTCTTGCATACTTAGCTTATGCCGCATAAGTCATTGGATGGACTCCACGCAACAACGCACTAACTAGCCAGAAATTAGTTGGAGCGAGTGGATGTCGTCCACTTAACGATAAGATGACAATTCGATCGTTATAGGGGGCACTATAGTGAGGTGGTGAAATTCAGCCTTAGACGTTAATATTATATAGATAAATACGGGCAAGTCTGCGGTAAGTTTGGCTGGGCCGTACTTTACTCACAAAAACGCAGTGGTCATCTCTTGTTTTGACTTTATTTTTAAAATTGTCCCCAAGTAACTGCTATTCAAAATATATTTTGTTTTTATGTGACAATCACGTTTGTTGTATTGCAGATGTTCTGTATTGCAGATGTTCTGTATTGCAGATGTTCTGTATTGCAGATGTTCTGTATTGCTTACAGTTTAGACTCTAAACTTTAGAGGACTCGACGGTCGTGTTGTTACTGCCATCTTTCTAAGGAATTTTTTGGGTATTTTTTCTGAAATATACTGAATCGACTCATTTAATAAACTAGCTACTGACGTTACAAACTAGCTACTGACGTTACAAACTAGCTGGGTACTGACGTTACAAGGACCTTCGATATTGTACTTGAGAGCAAAGTAACAATATCCATGCAGTAGTTCCTTCAGAAAAGTGTCATTAATAAAATAAACAAACAGTATTGCTTATGAACAAACAGTATTGCGTGGCCCACAATCCGTGTTGAAGTTGAAGAGTGAGCAGTTGAGCCATGGCACGGGACATTTCTGCTACAGGAATTGAAAAGCTTAAAAGGCTGTAAATACGTTTTGCTAAGGTTACCTACAATTCTGAGGAAACTGTTGGCTATTTATTTGATCTGAAATATAATTTGCGTTTTTAAGGTCTGGACTAAGGGCTGCTGTCGTTTTCGTTAGTCAGATATCACATACCAATTTTTGCTTACTTTATCCTCTTAAAACAATTGACAGGGATCTTCTACGTGTATACTTATTATATCAATAAGGAGGTTACTTTATATGAAAAAATGGTTTGTTTTGGTTCAGGTGGACATAAACGAATATTACTATGCTGGTGCCCTTTAGTTACAAACCGTAAACTAACAGCATTGTATTTACGGTCTTGATACCAAAACTGTTTAACCATGAATCTATCACTATTCCATTCATCTCTTTTTTATGGTATTTCCAACAACACAATGAAGAATTCGAACGCATTTTTTTCTTCAAATTTTGTTTATTTTGTTTATGATGCTACACAATTTGTACAAAGAAATAGATGGATGTAATTGCCCCCCCCCCCCCCCCCTCTTGATTTAGGTAACACCCGTTGGCAACCGTAACAGTATAGGTAGGTACCAAATCAAATAGCGCCCAATATTTTTTTTAGATTTTATAACGTTTGCTAATCTGTGATGTTTTATTGATAGGTTTCATTTGTATTCCTAATTTCTATGTTAAGAGGGATTTATACCCTCCTACGTCATTCGGCCTTGAAATCTCAGTTGAAGGAGTAATTTCAAGCTCATGTGCCGTCAGAGGCTAAATACCTACTCTCTTAAGAACAGCTCCGAAGCTTCAATACTTCAACTTTTTACGCTTTCGACATTCTTGAAATGACATTTTGTTGTATCTATCGAAATAGTATTACAAGTAAATAGCTATGTATGCCGGCATTTGGTTTTTTTCAGACTAGTGGAGATGTAATTTGTACTGATAGTGGGTTCATACTCATTTAACTTAACTTGTTTTCAATGTGTTATTGTTAGGTAGATTGAAAACACAGCTACATTTGGAATCCATCACTGCTTAGCTGTTTCTTATTTTTCGTTGCGAAATCGTGTTTGCTTATCATTTTTTTCGATCTTATTGGAGAACACTGTTGACCGTTGGATCGTAAAATTATAACAAAAGACGCAGGTATTACCTATATTTCAGAATATTTTTATCCTCAAAAAATCAGTTATAAATCACTATCTTATTGTAAGATGAGGTACGTGATTTAAATTGTATCCTTGGAATTCCTCTCAGGGCTGTGTTTTCAGTTGTATTTGGCGCTAGTTTTGTACTGAGCAATACTTGTGTATGTCATGCAGTGCATGGCATTTAGTTGTGGTATGTCATGCGCACTAAGGCAGTACGTACGTCATGCAGTCATGAGCTGTACTTGCGAGTAGGTCGTGAGCTATACTTGGGTAAGTCATGACTGTCATGAGGTATACTTGAGTAGGTATGTCATGACTGTCATGAGGTATACTTGAGTATTTCATGACTGTCATGAGGTATAGTTGAGTATGTCATGCAGTGTATGTCATGACTGTCATGGAGGTATAGTTGAGTATGTCATGCAGTGTATGTCATGACTGTCATGAGGTATAGTTGAGTATGTCATGCAGTGTATGTCATGACTGTCATGAGGTATAGTTGAGTATGTCATGCAGTGTATGTCATGACTGTCATGAGGTATAGTTGAGTATGTCATGCAGTGTATGTCATGAGCAATACTTGTGTACGTCATGCAGTAGATAGGTGCGTGATGGATCTGTTTGACTGTGGCTGTCCGAGAAAGTTGTACATGTCTGCGTCTACGTATGAAATAATATAAAGACGAAATTTGAAACGAGCGCTGCTGTGATTTTTAGCGATAGAACTAAGTCCCTAAGTACCTACTTGTCCACCTTTTCTCTATACCCGAATAGGTATAGGTACATTTGTCATGTTTCTAAATGAGTCTCCCACCCTGACTAGGTGCTATGTTAATGAGGTGTATTGGACTGTACCTACCCTGACAAGGTGCTATGTAATTGAGGTGTATTGGACTGTTGACTGTAAGGGGGTTTATCGGGGTTTGGAGGCTTACCGGTACCGGTGACGTCTTGAAGCGAAGGGGGTGGCCACCCTGATGACGATGATGTTGATGGAGCACGGTACCGAGAAGGGAGGCTTGTATATATATCAGGGTAAACAGGTTAACAGGGTAACAGGTTAACAGTCAATAATAGCACAACAGGTAAAAATTATAAGGGGAACTGAACTGGCATGGGACTTGAATCGGAGACGGAACGGAACTGACTGTTCAAAAGATTAGACCGGGCAGAGCTCTGTCAACACAACGGTTGGACAGGCTGTGAACTGTCTATATTGCCCATTTTTTATTAACTAGGTACGGTGATTAAATTACGGACTGCGCGGCGAAGGGTGCCGCCGTTTGTACTGACGTCAACTACCCGAACTACATTGTCTGTGCCCGGGTAAATCCTGGTAACTCGCCCTAAGGGCCAGGTCCCAGGGACTGTACGAGTATCGGGTACCCAGACTAACTGACCCACAACAATACTTTGGGGGTTGGCTCTGGGCCATTTTAGCTTAAGCATCAGAGTATGTAGGACTTCTTTATGCCATCGTTTCCAAAAGAGATTTACCAGTTGGTTGATACGTTCCCAACGCTCTCTTGGGGATTCGTTATTAGACGGTAAATTTGTAACGGGGTTTTGCATACTCCCTCCCACAAGTAGGTGTGCAGGGCTTAGCAATTCTAAACTGTCTTTTACATCAGTAGAGGGCTCCAAGTATGGCCTTGAATTAAGAAGGGATTCAATTTTGGTAAAAACTGTTATATACTCTTCTTGGTAGAGAGGTTCTGTAACTAAGCAGTTAAGTAATCTTTTGAAACTTTTCACATGAGGTTCCCAACCTCCCTGCCAAGGAGTGTAGGCAGGAATGTGTAGGAATTCAATTGATCTGGAAGCTAGACTGGAAATGATTTCATTTGAGTTTTCAGTTAACCATTTTGATAGCTCTGACATTCTTTTAAAGCCGGAAGTAAAATTAGTTCCATTATCTGACCTGAAACATTTTGGAATTCCTCTACGTGCAGAGAATCTGTCAATAGCTGATAGAAAGGCTTTGGTAGACATTGAGGTTAAGACTTCTATGTGTACCGCTCGGGTTTGCTCACATAAGAATAATAATCCCCAAACTTTGGCAGTTGGCGAATTTCTGCGATTGGTTAATTTGTACGGATACGGTCCGAAACAATCGAGGCCTACAACATTTCGAAACGGGAAAGTTGTTTCAAATCGGTAAAGAGGTAAATCACCTTGGACGGGAGCTGGTTTTCGGGGGTGCCATTTTGCACAAGTGACACAATTATGAATTAGCGACCGCATCAGCGCTTTTCCGGAAGTTATCCAAAATTTAGTTCTGAGCAGCCCAGTACTTAGGTTAGAACCACCATGGGCAGCGAGTACATGATAGTACCTACACAACAGTTTTGATAGATTGCAGTTTTTCGGTAACAGTAACGGGTGCTTGGTATCATAAGATACATTAGCATTACGCAACCTTCCTCCAACTCGAATCAGATCAGAAGAGTCAGAGAAGGGTTGTAGAGACAGTAGGTTTTTTGGACAATTTTGACCATTTTTTAGATTTTTTAAAAGATCTGGAAAACTTTGCTTTTGAACGTTTTTTACAAGACACATTGTTGCGTTATGCAAGTCAGTAGCACTGATAGAGGAAAAGTTTCGCTCACTTTTCGGGAGTCTACAATTTTTTACAAAACGGAGAATGTATGCAGTGATTTTTTGAAGACGAGAAAAGCTTGAACATTTTTCTGATAGTTCATGAATCGGATTTGGTTCGTCAGCATTTTGAACAGACAAGACTGTTTGTTTAACATCTGGGAGTTCAGTACTGATAGTTTGGTTTTCTTTTGGGTTTTGATTTCCTTCAGGAGGGAAACTCGTTTTGAGAGAACAGGGTCCGTGAAACCACATTTCATTATTCAGTAAATTTTCTCGATTGAGACCGCGACACGAGAGATCGCTCGGATTCTCATTGGTAGGACAGTACATCCATTTTACATTTTGATTTTCTGTAAGCTTGTGCGTGTTCGACACTCTGTTAGCAACATAAACTTTTAGTTTGGAAACAGGTATGTTTAGGTAAGCGAGTGCTATCATCGAGTCTGAGAAACCATAAATGGCTTTAAAATGAAACGGTAGATCACAATTTACCAACCAATGAATCAGCTTTGCACTCAACTCGATTCCAGCTAACTCTAGTTGTGGAATAGTTCTCACAGTACATAGGGGTGCTAACTTGGTTTTAGAACACAAAAGATTACAGATTGGGGTTTGATCGGGTAAAACAGAGACAATATAAGCTGTGCTAGAGTAACCTGAGTTAGAAGCATCGCTGTATACGCAAAGATATTGTTCTGAATTAGGTAGAGTACAGTAACGAGGTATTTGGATTTCACGGATGAGATTCATTTTTTGAGTCAGGTTTAACCACTCAGTAACTGATTTTTCTGGGAGTTGCAAATCCCACCCGAGTTCGGGATGGTTTTGCCATAATAACTGAACAAAACGTTTGACTGAAAATAGGACAGGAGAGATCCAACCTAGGGGATCATAGCATTTGGCAAGGTAACTAGTGCAGTTCCTACGAGAGACAGTACCGGAAAATTCAGAGGTTTCGAACCTGAAGTTATCTTTCGCAGGATCCCACAAGCAACCTAACACTGGTACGGTTTTGGTTTCGGAGAGGTGCAAACATTCTTTTGAATTTTCAATGCCTAAAGTTTCTTGATGAGAGGATACAAATTTTCCTAGAGTGAACTGACCTTGGCCTAGTATGTGACATAGGTCGTTTTTCAGTTGCACACAAGTAGGTACATCAGGAGCAGAATAGAAAATGTCATCGACATATCTACATTTAGAAAGAACAGCTGTAGCTTCAGGGTATATATTTGAGTTTTCTTCGACTAACTGGGAGATACATCTCAGTGCAATGAATGGAGCAGAAGTTAGACCATAACACAGGTGGGTTATGGCACATTCAGTAACTTTACCAGAATTGGAAACTTTTTCTGACTCATCTAAACGAGCAAAGACATGTAGGCGTTCAGAGTCTTCAGGATGAAGGGAGATAGATCTGTAGAAATGATCTATGTCACAAGCCATGGCTACAGGTCCGCTACGAGCAGCGAGAACAATTTGACCTATTTCTGATTGCAGCTTTGGTCCACAGACTAAGGTATCATTTAAGGAGGGGTAGTTTGAACTTGCTTTGACAGCTGGGTTGAAAACTATTTTTGCCTTTTTTGTACTGTTTTTGATCACAATGTGTTGATTGAGAATGTATTGATTTTGGTTTTCGGACACAACAATTTGACCTTTGTCGAAAAAGTCTTGGAGTGCAGTTTGATAAATGGCATAATCAGAGGAATTACGATTTAGTTTTTTCTCGAGGCTAAAGAAACAAGCTAATGCTTTTGACCTATTATTTCCTAAGGAGACATTTGAATCTGGTAGAAACGGGAGTCTGACAATAAACTGACCAGAATTTGACCTCATATGAGTATCTTTAAAATGATTTTCAGCAAATATTTCTGTTTCATTCATGAGTAGGGTTTCTTTGTCAGTTTCAGGAATAGATTCAGAAAGAAAAAACTCTTTGATTTCAGTTACCGCCGAGTTACAATCCACACAGGCTAACGACAAATTAGTTGAGTGAGATTGAATGATTTCATTCTCGTAAGACAGATCAAGGTTCCCCATTACTACATCGCCAAATGGGGATGTTACACTGAACAGGGATGTATCATAGTTTTCTCTGGGTCGTGACCTTGGGAATTTGCAATTAATTTCATAGAATCTCCAACAGATAACAAGATATCGACTTTCAGTTTTGAACTGGTATCACTCGACTGAATGATTTCAGGATCAGCAAGTTGAAATTTTGATAATTTTTCTAGAATAGATTTCGGTAGTTTAGCAGGTTGTAACTCGTTGGTGATTGTCGGAAGAACATGAGCTTTCACATTCATTTTTGAATTTGTGTTAAATCGCGATTTTAATGTTAACTGGACAGAACCTAGGGTGTTGACAGTTTTATTACCTATACCAGATAGTGTAATTTTTTCATTAGAGACAGGAAGTCCTATTTTTTGGACGGTGGAGAGACAGATCAGGCTTTTAGTCGAAGCTGTGTCTAACAGGCATCGAACTAGGAAATCAGTATCGGAATCAGTAGATACCAGAGCTTGAAAAGTACCTAATAGCACGACAGGATTTCTTACAGGCTCAGGTTGACGGACAGATAGGCATGTCAGTGCCTTATCAGAATCAGAGTTATTTTCAGAGACAGATTTATGTTTGTCAGGGCACAACATTGAATTGTGCTCAGCAGAATGACAATAGTGACAGTTCTTTTTGGAAGAACAGTTATCAGTAGGATGGGATAGGGAGAGACACTTTTTACATCTTTTTGCTTTAGTGACCCAATTACCTTTTTCAGTAAGTGACAGATTCAGGAATGTATTACAATAACCAAGACCGTGAGTTTTTGAGCAATAAACACAATTTGGTTTGAAAACTGATTGTGACACATTCGGATTGGACGGTTTTTGCGAAGTTTGAACTTGCGACTTGTTCGGAGTAGAGGAGCTTGTACTCTGTGACCTTGACTCACTTGAGGAAACATGTAGCGATTTGTAAATAGGTTTTTCACTTCTCTTTTGGGATGAGAAATTATTTGAGGTATTACGGAGCGACGTATTGTCAGAACTCTGTTTTTCTTCTGAGAGCAAGTCGAGAGTGCTAGCTTGTCTAGTGACAAATTTGATGAGATCATCATAAGACGGGATTTTTTTTGCTTTATCTGCAAAATGAGACTCAAACAATTTTCTAGTCAGAGGATCCAAATTTTTTATGGCTAACGTGAACAGTAGGAAGTCACCTAAGTTCTCAATTTCAGGCATATTACGTAAAGTAGTAACGTGATCTTGATGAACTTTCAGAAATTGGTGTAAAAATTCCTTTGTAGGTTTTTTCTCGGGGATAAAAGACAAAATTTCACGAGTAACAGCAGCAGCTAGTGATCTTGGACATTCGTATCTGGATTTCAGAGCAGCTAAGGCATCAATATAACCTTGATCTGAGAGAGGGAACGTGTTAACCAAACTTAACGCGTCGTCTGAGAGGCATTGCTGCAGGTAAAAAAATTTCTGAGTACCCGACAAGCCTAAATTTTTATCATAAACAGCAGTGAACAAACGGATGAAACGGGGAAAATCTAGAATTTCATTTTTAAAAGGCTGTATCGTTATTGGCTCAAGTTTGAGAACTGAAGTTCGGGGGAGAGGTGCATTTGGAGCTGCACTTGGATTAGAAGTACTAGATTTGTTTTGGTAATCAAGAGCTTCATAGTACAAAACATCTAAAGCTTCGATCATCTGATCGCACTGAGCAACTGGTTTTGAGTAATCAACTTTGGCTTCAGCTTCAACTTGGGCATTTATAGTAATTAATTCTTTTTCGATCACTGAAATATCGGACCTTATGGAAAAAGCTAAGTCTCTTTTGGATTTTAACAGATTAACTTTGGTTTTTCCATAAGTTTTTGCAGTCACGACTAGACCAGATAGACGCGAGAATAAATTTTCTAGTTCTGCATATTTTATTTTAACTATAACATCATGAGATAGAGCCATAATTAATTTTTAATAGGTAACTGAACGGTATAAGCACAGACAATGTCTAACTTTTTTAAGGATCACATGCCAGAACAGTGTACAGAGGATAAAAAATGGTGTATACCAATAAAAAACACTGGGAAACTCGAAGGACCAATTTATGTTGACTGTAAGGGGGTTTATCGGGGTTTGGAGGCTTACCGGTACCGGTGACGTCTTGAAGCGAAGGGGGTGGCCACCCTGATGACGATGATGTTGATGGAGCACGGTACCGAGAAGGGAGGCTTGTATATATATCAGGGTAAACAGGTTAACAGGGTAACAGGTTAACAGTCAATAATAGCACAACAGGTAAAAATTATAAGGGGAACTGAACTGGCATGGGACTTGAATCGGAGACGGAACGGAACTGACTGTTCAAAAGATTAGACCGGGCAGAGCTCTGTCAACACAACGGTTGGACAGGCTGTGAACTGTCTATGGACTATGTATCCACGGGGGTGTTAGGGGGTTAAACCCTCCCCCCCCCTCCCCCTCCCCCATGATACGGGCCTGTTGGACTGTACCTACCCTGACTAGGTGCTATGTAATTGAGATGTATTGGACTGTACCTACCCTGACTAGGGAATCATGGGAAGTAGGATGTAGCGCACGAAAACCTAGCGCACCAACTGATATCTGCAACCTAGCGCACAGCTACCTGAGTGAGATTTTAAGTTGATAACTGGTATTGTTCACTGATGAGTCTTCGTCATGCTCATCACCTACCTATTATGCTAAACACCTCCCCACTTTAATTGCCAAACGACAAGTGGTGGCGAAAATGAACAAAAATTTGGTTCTCTCACATCATAAATTTATTAAAAAGTACTTTGCTAGAATGCTATAGGGATGAAAGATACCTATAAAGATATCTATTTAAAATTCATAGTTTCTTTATCAAAAATAGATCATGAAAAGGTTCTGATAGGGAAAACAAGCCTAGTAGAAAATAACAAGTACCTACATACATACCCCATACATACATGTACCTACATACCCCATCGCCAGCAGAGATAGCTAAGTACATGTACCTACATACCCCATCGCCAGCAGGGATAGCTAAGTACATGTACCTACATACCCCATCGCCAGCGGGGATAGCTAAGTACATGTACCTACATACCCCATCGCCAGCAGGGATAGCTAAGTACATGTACCTACATACCCCATCGCCAGCAGGGATAGCTAAGTACATGTACCTACATACCCCATCGCCAGCAGAGATAGCTAAGTACATGTACCTACATATACATACCCCATCGCCAGCAGAGATAGCTAAGTACATGTACCTACATATACATACCCCATCGCCAGCAGGGATAGCTAAGTACATGTACCTACATACCCCATCGCCAGCAGGGATAGCTAAGTACATGTACCTACATACCCCATCGCCAGCAGGGATAGCTAAGTACATGTACCTACATACCCCATCGCCAGCAGAGATAGCTAAGTACATGTACCTACATATACATACCCCATCGCCAGCAGAGATAGCTAAGTACATGTACCTACATATACATACCCCATCGCCAGCAGGGATAGCTAAGTACATGTACCTACATACCCCATCGCCAGCAGGGATAGCTAAGTACATGTACCTACATACCCCATCGCCAGCAGGGATAGCTAAGTACATGTACCTACATACCCCATCGCCAGCAGAGATAGCTAAGTACATGTACCTACATACCCCATCGCCAGCAGGGATAGCTAAGTACATGTACCTACATACCCCATCGCCAGCAGGGATAGCTAAGTACATGTACCTACTTACCCCATCGCCAGCAGGGATAGCTAAGTACATGTACCTACATACCCCATCGCCAGCAGAGATAGCTAAGTACATGTACCTACATACCCCATCGCCAGCAGAGATAGCTAAGTACATGTACCTACATACCCCATCGCCAGCAGGGATAGCTAAGTACATGTACCTACATACCCCATCGCCAGCAGAGATAGCTAAGTACATGTACCTACATACCCCATCGCCAGCAGGGATAGCTATGTACATGTACCTACATACCCCATCGCCAGCAGGGATAGCTAAGTACATGTACCTACATACCCCATCGCCAGCAGGGATAGCTAAGTACATGTACCTACATACCCCATCGCCAGCAGGGATAGCTAAGTACATGTACCTACATACCCCATCGCCAGCAGGGATAGCTAAGTACATGTACCTACATACCCCATCGCCAGCAGAGATAGCTAAGTACATGTACCTACATACCCCATCGCCAGTTGTTTGACCTCGACTGACCGAAAAGAGATAGGTAAGTACATGTACCTCCATACCTCTTGGTCGGAAAGGGTCGCGCTATTCTTATCGGTGCGCTACATTGCAGTGCGCTAGATGGATGCTACCAACGTTCCACCTCAACCTCAGCCTAAGTGACCGACCTATAGACCAAAACCTCGCCAGTTGACTTAGGCGGGAGGTACTCATTAGCACCTTCACAAACCGATTCAGGCAACATTGAACTTTCCGGTTACCTACTTCATTTTGTATCTAACACATCGGGATCAGCTATTTCCAGCAAAAGCTATAAGTAACAGAAGTTGAAATTAGAGATAAATTAATAATTAATAAGTGAAGTGGTGGTTAAAATAAATATGTAGCAGTGACAGGAATGAAATAATTCAAACTCCGGTGGACTGGTAAGGGCCACTACCTACCACTCGACAAACTCCGGTGGACTGGTAAGGGCCACTACCTACCACTCGACAAACTCCGGTGGACTGGTAAGGGCCACTACCTACCACTCGACAAACTCCGGTGGACTGGTAAGGGCCACTACCTACCACTCGACAAACTCCGGTGGACTGGTAAGGGCCACTACCTACCACTCGACAAACTCCGGTGGACTGGTAAGGGCCACTACCTACCACTCGACAAACTCCGGTGGACTGGTAAGGGCCACTACCTACCACTCGACAAACTCCGGTGGACTGGTAAGGGCCACTACCCACCACTCGACAAACTCCGGTGGACTGGTAAGGGCCACTACCTACCACTCGACAAACTCCGGTGGACTGGTAAGGGCCACTACCTACCACTCGACAAACTCCGGTGGACTGGTAAGGGCCACTACCTACCACTCGACAAACTCCGGTGGACTGGTAAGGGCCACTACCTACCACTCGACAAACTCCACCAAAACCACTGTGCGAAACTAAATATTCCACAAACTAATGTTTACGTGTTAGTACCTACTGCTGGAGACTGGTAATTGCAATATCGCCATTGGTTGTGTCTACTCTAAAAGCTAAACATAGTGTGCTATTCGAACGCGAAACGAACAAGTGAAAGTAGGACACTATGTTTAGCTTTTAGAGGAGAAAAAAAAATGGTGTTGCAATTACTCACTTCCGTAAGTGAAATAAAAATCTGTCAATGTGTAAGTAATCAAGTTAGGTGATAGTCAGTCTCGCAATCTAGAATCAAAAGACCCGTCTACGCTCTACAACTGGAGAAAATATAATTGAGCATCGTTAATGTTAGAGTTTGAATAAAACCGCCAAACACCAAATGTGACGTAGAGTTTTGTTGTGCAAGTCTCTAATCGTGTGTTGACTATTACTCTTGTGGTGACACTGCTGTAATGAACAATTATTAAAAGTATATTACCAAATGTGTTCATTTTCTAATAGGTTATGGGACCAGTCACGGTCGTAAACGTTGTGTGTGTTTTGAAAATACGTGAGTATGAAATACATACGTTTTGGAACTGAAAAGTGAAAACTGAACTGAACTTATGATGCAAGTTGGAACGGCTGTAGGGCCTGTGGCCAAGTTGATTGGGGTTGAAAATTATCCTAATTGGAAGTTTTCCATGGAGATGTTACTTATTCATGAAGATCTTTGGGACTGTGTAACCGGCGAACTAGCTACGGATGAGACGACTAAAGTAGCGTTAGCTTCGGAAATAAAACGTGATCATAAGGCAAAAGCCAAAATAGCCTTATGTGTTGATCCCTCGATCTACCCCATAATCCGTTCTGCTACAACCTCCAAGGAAGCCTTGCAAAGCTTAGAAAAAGCTTTTGCAGGAAAAGGCTTAGTCAGAAAAATTGGACTTCTAAGGGAGCTGTTCAGTTGCAAGTTAGAGCAATTCAAAAGCATGCAGGAGTACGTAACGAAGATCGTCGAGCTGAGTCAGCGGTTAGCTGACATTGAAGCTGCTATGGACGATGAGTTTCTAGCAGTGCTTATGCTAAATGGCCTGTCATCCCACTACGATCCTCTAGTTATGGCATTGGAAAATTCAAGCACTAAAATCACGACTGAGTTGGTGCGTTCGAAATTAATTCAAGAAGGTGTCAAGAGGGACGGTGAGACAAAGGAAGCAGCCTTGTACGTCAACAATTCTAAGCAGCAGAAGCAGCAGAAGCAGAAGGATGTCAGATGTTTCAAGTGTTCTCAGATCGGACATTACCAGAACAAGTGCCCGTCAGCCAGCGGCAGTGGCGGAAGTAGCAACTTCGGAAAACTTCAAGTCAGTGGCGGAGGCGGTCAAGGGAAGAAGAAAGAATCAACCCTGTTTGCGGCGTTCTCAGCAGACCTGTCAAATCGGCGATGGATTTTGGACAGCGGAGCGAGTACTCACATGACATCGGAGAAAGAAGAACTTGAAGATTTCAAGAAAGATTTTCAGAATCGTGTTGTCACTGTGGCCAATAAAAATACTTTAACTTGCAAAGGGGTTGGCAATGTACGTGTTGAGTTAAAAAATAATTTGGGTAATGCGATCTTATCTCAAGTAGCTCATGTACCTGGTTTAGCAGCAAATTTAGTTTCAGTTGACAGAATAGTTGAAAAAGACCTGGTTTGTGTCTTTGATAAAGCTGGTGGCCGTGTGTTTAAGGGTCATGTCAATGCTACTAAATGTAAATTGATTGCTACAGCTTCTAGAAGGGGTGGTGTTTTCGAGCTGGATGTCGTCAAGAAGGATGATAGCTCAAGCCCTAGGAATGCTGATCAACAGGTTCATACTGCAGCTGAGTCTAATTCTACTGAAGTTGTAAGTAAGAAGAGTCAAAAATTATGGCACAGGAGACTTGGTCATCTTAACCATCTGAGCATGAGGTTGCTCAAGAGAGGTATGGCAAAAGGTGTTGTCTATGATGATGGTCAAATGGAAGCTTGTGAGCCCTGCATTAAGGGGAAGCATTCCAGGAAACCCTTTCCTAAGGGTGGTGGGAAACGTGCTAAAAGAAGGCTCGAATTATTACATGTAGATTTGTTTGGTCCTGTCTCTGAAGCATCGCATGGGGGTGCGCGGTACCTGCTATGCTTCACAGATGATTTCTCGAGAAAATCGTTTGGATATTTTCTGAAGTCAAAAGATCAAGTGACTGAAAAATTCAAAGTTTTCAAAGCAATGGTCGAAAATGAAACTGGATTAAAAATACAAGCTATCCGTAGCGATAATGGTACTGAATTTGTTAATAAAAATATGAAGTCTTTTCTAGAATCCTGTGGGATACGTCATCAAACTAGTTGTCCCTACAGTCAAAGCCAGAACGGTGTAGCAGAAAGAATGTTCCGGTTGCTTGGAGAGAAGGCTCGAACGATGTTACAGGATGCTGGGTTGGGTGCTGCGTACTGGGCAGAAGCCATGAACACAGCGATCTATCTCAAAAATAGGTCACCGACCAAGGCAGTAATGGGTAAAGTACCAGAACAGGTTTGGAATGGAAAAGATGTAGATTTAAGTCACCTGCGAGTATTTGGGTGTACTGCGTACAATCATATTCCAAAGACCCTGAGAAAGAAATTTGATCCGAAAAGCAAGAAGCTTATTTTCGTTGGCTATTGTGAAGATACAAAGGGCTATAGGTTAGTAGACCCTGAAAACCCAAATGTAGTCATAAAAGCAAGAGATGTTGTTTTTATTGAAAATCAATTTCCTGGCCTAGATTCAGAAACCAAAGAGTCTCCATGGGTGCTACCCCTGGACCAAGTTGGCGACGCAGACGCGTCAGGTGACTCAAATGGTGACACCCCAGAAGCAGAGGCATCGACAGCAGCAGGTAGCTCTGACAGCGCTTCTGATGGTGAGGCGGAAAGGGAGGAGGACGAATCAGACGCAGAGAACTTCGCAGACACGAGCGAGTTTCTTATCGACTTCGGGGACACCAGCGAGTACGTTCCGGACCCCGTCGAGGACGCGGACGATAGCGCAGTGGACGTCGTGCGGTCTGATCCCTATCCACAGAGAGTAAGAAAGCCCAAGAGGTACTCCGGGTTTGAGCTTTTTCACGTGAGTTTGGAGGATGAACCTCAGTCTTATTCACAGGTGTTGGAAAGCGAGAACAGACCCAAGTGGGAGGAAGCTATGGCATCTGAGCATAGAGCTCTTATGAAAAATAGTGCCTGGGAACTTACTGATCTTCCAAAAGGAAAGAAAGCAATTGGTTGTAGATGGGTTTATAAAGTTAAAAAAGATTGCGATGGGAACGTTGAGAGGTTTAAAGCTCGATTGGTAGCTAAAGGTTTCTCACAACAGCAAGGGTCTGACTATGAGGAAACTTTCGCTCCAGTAGTTAAAAACTCTACTCTTCGTATGCTCGTAGCTTTAGCAGCAGAGAAAGGTTGGTCAATTGATCACATGGATGTTACAACAGCTTTTTTGAATGGGGAACTGCAAGAGGAGGTATATATGTGTCAGCCTCAGGGACTTGTAGTCAAAGGTTCAGAAAAGAAAGTCTGTAGGTTAAAGAAAGCGTTGTATGGCCTTCGTCAAGCTTCTAGGACCTGGTACTCAAAGATTGGGTCTGTGCTCGCTAGCATAGGTTTTCAAAAACTCCAGGGAGAGCCCTGTGTGTTTAAGAAGCAAGGTAAAAGAAGCACTGTGATTTTGGCCTTATACGTGGATGATTTATACATTTTTTCCAGCAATGATCATGACAAAGAGATCGTTAAAAATCAATTGAAAGATCACTTTGAAATGAGAGATTTAGGTACTGCCGTACAGCTTTTAGGCATGAGATTGTCAAGAAAGAACGGAATGATTGAGCTAGATCAAGCTCACTACATTGAGAAAGTTCTTAAGAAATTTAGTATGGAAAATTGCAAGCCATCAAAGACTCCAATGGAAGCGAATTGTAAATTGAAGATTCCTGAGCCTGGTGAAGAGGCAGATGTGCCTTACCAGCAATTGATTGGTTGCCTTACCTATTTGGCTGTTTGCACCAGACCTGACATTGCTCATGTTGTCAGTCGGTTAGCACAATTCAACACGAAGCATTCTTTGGAGCATTGGTCGCATGGAAAAAGAGTTCTTCGATATCTAAGAGGCACCACTAATTACTGTCTTAAGTTTCAGAAAACTGGTGAATCTCTGGTGGGTTTAGTTGATGCAGACTGGGGCAATACCGAGATCGACAGGAAGTCGTACACTGGATACTGTTTCAAATTGGCTGGAGGTGCCGTTAGCTGGGAAAGCAGGAAACAACGCACCGTGGCACTCTCATCGACGGAAGCCGAGTATATGGGATTGTCGGATGCCACAAAGGAACTCAAGTTTTTGGTTAACATACTAAGTCAGTTGACTGAGGATAAGTATGAGAAGCCAGTTGTCATTTTTAATGATAATCAGTCAGCGCAATTTCTAGCGTGTAATGAAATGATCAATAGTCGTACGAAACATATTGATGTGCGTCATCATTTCCTAAGGCAGGCTGTAGCTGAGGGAGAGGTCAAGTTTTCATACATGGGTACTGGAGATTTGGCGTAGGGACGTGACGACCCCATCGCCCGGCATTCTATGTCGCAAGCAGTCATGACCGAGTCCTGGCGGGATAACCGGCAACACTGGGGAGCCTGAGGAAATGCAGGCTCGCGGCGTGGCAGACCATCAGCCGTCCTTCGCCAGTAGAGGACACCAGCGTGGGAGCGGGCGCTGCGAGGGAGACCACCGCCCGCTGTCGTTGGGCCAATCACCCGCACAGCGTATAGCTGATTCATAGAACAAACAATGAAAGCCTCGGAATTGGACGGACTACTAGACGACGAATACGCGAGAAATACGGATTACGAATTGCTACGTGGAATATTACAACACTAGCCGGGAAGGAGGCTGAGATCGTGGAAGAAATGGAAAAATACAAGGTAGATGTACTGGGAATCAGTGAGGTCAAGAAGAAAGGTGAAGGCCTTCAAACACTACATGGAAATTACGTCCTAAGATACGTGGGAGTCCCATGGGACACAAGAGCCAAGGAAGGAGTTGGAATAATAGTCACGGAAGCAATGGACCAAAAAGTCACATCGTGGCAGGCAGTAAACTCAAGAATTATGTGTCTTAATCTAGAACTGCAGAGACCGATAACCCTGATTCAGGTGTATGGACCGACGGACGACATGGAGGTTGCTGAAAAAGAAGTCTTCTTTGATGAGTTGCAGCGCCAAGTGGACAGAGTGGAGGGAGATGGTAGAAAAGCAGTGGTCATGGGAGATCTTAATGGAAGAGTGGGAAAGGATTACCGAAACAGCAGAGGGGTACTGGGACCCTTTGCAGGAGAGCAGACCCTCAACAACAATGGTAACAGAATCCTGGACTTCTGCACAACCAACCAGATGATCGTCGCCAACTCATACTTCGCGCATAGGCTCATTCACCAAATTACATTTGAAAGCACGCAACACTCAAGTATCATAGATTATTTTCTGATCCCGAAGGACCTCAAGAGCTCGTTTAAGGATGTGAAGGTGATTAGAGGAGCAGAGTTATCTACAGACCACAAATTGCTGGTAGCCGATACGATCTTTGTGAATGCGAAGCCCAAGAAAAGGACAAGTTACGCAAGGGTGAAATGGGAATCGCTGAGAAACGAAGACACCAAGGCTGAATATGAAAGAAAGATTTGGTTGGAAAGAAGAGATCTGCCTGCGGGAGTTGATGAGGTTGAGGAGAGATGGAAAAACTTGAAGACTGCTATTTTGAAGGTGAGCGAAGAGGTGTGCGGAATGAAAGTGGTGAAAGAAGGAGTCAAAAGCACCAAGTGGTGGAGTCCGGAAGTCAAGGCTGCAGTGGCGGAGAAGAAGGCAGCTTGGCAGGGATGGAACAGAACTAGAGGTCGAGTGGAATATGAAATATACGTCCAGAAGCGGAATGACTGCAAAAGGAAGGTGAAGGAGGCAAAGCGAAGGTCGTGGGAGCAGTTCGGAGAAAAGCTGGAGGAGAATTTCAAGCGAGACGACCGACAGTTCTGGAAAGTAGTGAGGCACCTTAGGGGAAAGTACGGACGTAAAGTCAGAAGCATAAAAGACAAGAATAACTGCTTAAAAGAAGACCCGGAGGAGGTTTTAGAGGTATGGCGATCACATTATGAAGAGAAGTTCAAGGAGAGTAGACCACAGGGGACAGATGTAACGCGAAGGAGGCAGATAAGTCAACAGTCTCAAGAGGTGGAACAGCCGATATCGCTCGAAGAAGTGAGAAACGCAATCAAAAGGATGAAGAACGGGAAGGCAGCTGGAGAAGACAATATAGTGCCTGAAATGGTTAAGGCTGGTGGCAGCGCCTTAGCTGAAGAAATACAGGACCTCTTCCAAGCTGTGTGGCAACTCGGACGAATTCCAGAAGATTGGATAATAGTTCCACTGTACAAGAAGGGAGACTCAGCGCAATGCGAAAACTATCGTGCGATCTGTCTCATAAGCGTCATTGCGAAGCTGTACTCTAGAGTGCTGGAAAAGAGACTGAGAGCATGTGTGGAAGCAGACCTCGATGATGAGCAAGCAGGGTTCAGACCGGGGAGACAAACACAGGACCTGATATTTTCCCTACGATGCATCACTGATAAGTGGATAAGTAGGGGGAAGGCTGCGTACCTTGCATTTCTTGATATGCATTCCGCGTTCGACGAAGTGCCCAGGCACGAACTGTGGAAAGCACTAGAGGAAAAAGGAACCCCCCCGCAGCTGCTGCGAGCCATCAAGTCTATGTTTGAACAAGTCAAGGGGGTGGTGAGACTAAATGGACAGTCTTCTGGCGCATTTTCTATGGAAAAGGGCGTGAGACAGGGAGACAGCTTGTCGCCATTGCTCTTCGTTATCTTCATGGACGAGGTAGTCAAGACATGCAAAAGACGAACAGAAACCTCTGTGGTCGGAATGCTGAACCTGAGACCAGTCACTTGCCAAGCTCTAACATATGCGGACGATGTTGTCCTTATCGCTGATTCTGAGAGGAAGCTACAAAAGGCCGTGCTAGAATGGACCGAGACGCTCAAAGAGAGGGGCATGACCTTAAACAAGGTCAAGAGCCAGGTTATGATGGTGGCACGGACTGAAGAACAAGTTGAAGCAATCAATATACAGTGTGACGGTCAACAGCTCAAGCAGGTGGAAAGCTACCAGTATCTGGGCACAACAGTGCACCAGACGGGGAAGTTGATAGGGGAGGTGCGCAACAGGGTAAACAAGGCAACGAACGCATATTATGCACTAAGCAGATGTGTCTTCGGCAAGGATGAAATCAGCCGTAAAACGAAAACAAGGGTTTACCAGGCCGTCATAGAACCTATACTAATATATGGCAGTGAGAGTTGGGTGCCGACAAAAGAGAGCGTGAGCAGAGTTAACGCAGTTCAGATGAAAGTCCTCCGAAGAGTTATGGGAAAAACCAGGAGAGACAGGATCAGGAATGAGCGTATCCGCGATGAACTTGAGCAGCAACCGGTGGAAAAGCGAATGGAGGACAGGCAACTTTCCTGGTTTGGTCACGTGGCAAGAATGGGGAGAGAACGGAAACCGCGAATGTACATGGAGGCGAAGGCACAGGGCAGGAGACCGACCGGAAGACCAAGGAGAACGTGGGAGGAGGGAGTGGAGAAGGTCGCAGCGAGTCGGGGAAAGAACCTGCAGCAGCTGCGCAGACTCGCCAGGGACAGAGTGGAGTACAAGAGCTGGGTCCGAGGTGATCCCCCAACGCTGCGCTAGCGGCATAATGGGGCAGAAAAAGAAGAAGAAGGTACTGGAGATATGATCGCTGATATTTTAACCAAACCGTTGGGTGTTCAAAAGCATTGTCTTTGTGTTGAAGGTCTTGGTTTGGGTTTGGGTTTTAAGGGAGAGTGTTAGAGTTTGAATAAAACCGCCAAACACCAAATGTGACGTAGAGTTTTGTTGTGCAAGTCTCTAATCGTGTGTTGACTATTACTCTTGTGGTGACACTGCTGTAATGAACAATTATTAAAAGTATATTACCAAATGTGTTCATTTTCTAATAGTTAATAAAAAATATCGTGAATAACTATAAAAGACTATCAAATGAGGTACCAGTTTTAAATAGGGCGCCAATGCGTTATTATGAAACGAGACTAAGCCTAACGCATAAAACCTATTCTCAACACTCGTTTACAAGTATATTAACCATTTGTTACTCCTTCATAAACTAAGGAAAACACTTTGTCTCAATACAATCAACCAGTATTCTTTAACTAAAAGTATATCAACCGTGTGTCAATCCATCAAAAAATAAGTACAATCAAAACAATATAACAAGATACCTTAGCTGTAAAATTTTTGCCCAACTTGAGGGACTCAGCATGTCCAGAAGCCCGTAGGAGAAACGTCAGAAACATACGCCTATCCTTAGAGTAGGTTTTCAACCAGACTGCGGTTGCCGGGACTACCAAGTAGTCAGTGAATTAATTTATACAGTAACCAGCTTAACTAAACTGACTTACAGTACGTAGAGCTTCGACGGGAGGTTTAGGTTTGTTTTGTTTTTTTGTTCAGAGGGTCACGTGAAGTAGAGTAGGTACTTGGTGGAGATTACATGGAGGGTGGGAGTTGCGCCGAGGGCCCCGAAAAGGATCTACTCCAGCATCATGCCCGCATTCCTCCAAATCCAATGGTCTTCATCGAGGAACATAGGAAAATCCATTGTGTGATCCGTTTTCCCATGAATATGAATATATAGATAATTGTTTTTGTGAAAATCGTCTTCCCAAGTCAGCTTGTCCTCAACCAGCTTGGAACCTGTCTCAGCCAGCTCCTTTCTTCTCTTCTTCGTGTCGCAATAATATGGTCATAGTTTAAGGCTGTATATACATTCTCGACGAACTCCACAAAAACCACTGTGCGGAAGTAAATATTCGACAAAACTAATGTTTACATATTAGTACCGCCGGAGACTGGTAATTACAATATCATATTGGTTGTGTCTACCATAAAAGCTAAACATAGTGTGCTATTTGAACGCGAAACGAACGAGTGAAAGTAGGACACTATGTTTAGCTTTTACAGGAGAAAAGTAGAGAAAGGCTGTTGAAATTACCCACTTCCGTAAGTGAAATAAAAATTGGCAAAATGCAACATGGCTACGGTAAATAGTACAAACATTTATCAAGCTTTTCTACTAAATGTGACGATAAAATCATACATTTTTTAGTCCGAAAATTTACAAAAAAATATTCCGCATGAGGTAGTGTTGTGTTTTCGCGATCTGTCAAAAAAACATGTGGACTGGTAGTTGACTGTTTAAAATCGCTCCTGTGGGCTTATTACTCCATTTCATGCAAAAATACAACACTACCTCACGACAAAGAGTCTCAGGTTTACATCCCCCTATAAACACTTTCCACTCGCCCTGTAACTTCGGAGTAGGGCTTGAAGTACTTAGCATTGCGAACCAAGTACGTGTAGTCGAAAATAGCGAATGTATATTCAGCCTTAAGTTTTAACCATTATTTTATAATCCTGATATAACTTTTATTTATTTATTTGTTTTCCCCTTTTAATTTATATCCAGGCTCGAGTTTTTGTTTTGGCGGGAATTTTCGTCTAACGAAAACTTCCCAGTTCTCGCCAGTCTGTAAGGAGATAACTCCTTACAAATGGTATAATGGCGTCGTTAAATAGTACAAACATTTACTTATCAAGCTTTTCTACTAAATGTGACGATAAAATCTAGGTACATGTTTTAGTCCGAAACGTTACAAAATAAAGGGTCCGGCAACAGTCGCACTTAACTTTCTCGTCCCATAAGTATAAAATTTTCGTTTTTTTTAGAGAAATTTTTTTTTGAGATTTTTTAGCGGGTGTAATTTTTGAGCGATCCAAAATCGGTTGAAAATCACCCACGAGCATCTATCTGAGATCACTTATATCAAATCTCATGACTGTCATTTTATTACTGTAGTCCCAAATGCGTTCCGACCATTCAAAAACGTGATTTCTCATTCTCTAACGTCCGATGCATGGACGACTTTAATCTCTAAAAATCTAAGCCTCTAAAATGAGCCATGTTTAGCTTACGGGAACATTTAGTGATTTAGTGCTTTAAAACTTCAAGAAGACGGCGTGTCGCCGAGGTTAGATATTAAATTTTTCCTTTGTCGCCACCATGGAAACGTCGTCTGCTTAGATTCTCCTTTATTTACAAAATTTAAAATTTCTATTTTGGATAGATAACGTCCGATGCATGGACGACTTTAATCTCTAAAAATCTAAGCCTCTAAAAATTTAATTTTTGTCGCACTTTTGTCAATGATGCATTAACGAATCTAAAAATTTAAGAAAATAAATAATGATTTAACAAAAAGTCGTGTAATTAGAATAACGATAATTTAAAAAAATAATTAAAATATATTAAGTATTTGCATTGAAAATATTTATAAGAAATTATAAGAATATCAGAATTTCCCTTGTCTAGTATGGTAACGTGGAAGTAGACAGGAATGTGATTTTGTTGTCTTGAGCTTTGTGCCTGATTGTGACAGAAGCATACCGCAGAACTGAGACATTTTTATTCAGTACCTACCTACGATGGAACATTCGAAAATTTTTAATGAGGACGTGGTCCTGCACGTATCCATCCTCGATCGGTTTAGAGGTCTAACGCCCCATCTTCTCCCTTGTCTCCTTCTCTTTTGAGGTAGATTTCGAAGAAAAATCTACCTATTGCAGTCGTACAAGTAGTCTCACTTTTGAAAAATTTCTTCACAGTTCTTCTGTTCATGACCGCTGGATCCCAAAACCACCATCAGCTCAAAAGTTTATCATATATACCTACCTAGGTACATACCTATATCTATCTCTATATATACATATACCTAGGTATCTATATAATTTCAATTTCTTGTGAACACGCTAGGAGCCGTATTTTTGCAAAATAATTGGTTTTGACTGATTAATAAACCACTTTTCTTTGTAACGTTTTTTGATCCCACCCTTTATGACCCAGAAAAAGAAAAACACAAATGAATAATTTCAAGCTTTTTTTTTCAACAAAAAACAGCATTGAAAAATCTTAATTATCTTTGTTTAAAGATTATCTAACCAAAACCAAACAAGCGGTACGACACGGTCGGACAAAACTTTACCTGCTTATTTGCGTGATTCCTAGAAATAAACCCTTGGTTAAATGATTAGAGACGGAATAACTTTTTGACGAAAGGAATGGCCCCAAAATACTCCCCCGAGTACTTAGAGACCCCACACGACGTACTTCGGCAACCACCCAAAACTACCCCCTAAAAGGAGGTGGGGTGGTTCGGGAAGCTCGAAAAAACTTTTTTAAAAAATAAAATTGTCTCACAACGTTTCCCCGAGCATTTTGATACCCCACACAACGTACTTTGGAAAGTAACCAAAACTCCCCCCAAAAGGGGGGGGAGGGGTGACGAAAAAACATTTTGACCAAATAAATTGTCTCAGAACGATGTCCCGATCATTTTGAGCCCACACAACCCATATTTCGCAAACCACTCAAATCTACCCCCCTTAGGGGGTGGGGTGCTTAGATACGCTCAGAAAAACTTTTTGACACAAAAAATTGCTTCACATCGTTACCCCGAACAGTTTGAGACCCCATAAGCCGCACTTTAAAAGTCACTCAAAATCCCCCCCCCCCCTGGGGGGGGGGGGGCTGGAGATAAGCCATATACCGTTTGAGACGAGTATGGCGGTTGTCACGTGTCCTATCCAGAACTACTCGTATACCACAAACCACTGAATCCTCTGATTTCACCCTTTTACAGGTCCAGGGGGGACTTCCCCCCTTCCAGGGAGTTATGCGGGGGTAGTGGGTGGTATCATTGGATTCGTAATTAATAGTTCTATAATTGTCTAAAATTTCATCAAAATCGTTAGAGCCATTTTCGAGCAAATATTTTTTTTCTACTTTTTGGGGGAGTTTTGGGGGGGTAACCCCCCTTAATTTTAAAGGGGGGAAACTGGGCTTCCGGATTCTGATTTCTTCCAATTTTAGAAAGGTCACTACAGATTTTGAAGAAAATCGGTTGAAAAGTGTGCCGTCCAGGTCAATGCCACATACATAGCTAGCTAGCTAGCTACACACATACGTACTGACACGGAGTACCTGACCTCTTCTAAAAATTCCTGTGGGCAAACTGTTCGTCGGAGGAACAAGCGGTACGACACGGTCGGACAAAACTTTACCTGCTTATTTGCGTGATTCCTAGAAATAAACCCTTGGTTAAATGATTGGAGACGGAAAAACTTTTTGACGAAAGGAATGGCCCCAGAATGTTCTCCCAAGTACTTAGAGACCCCACACGACATACTTCGGCAACCACCCAAAACTACCCCCTAAAAGGAGGTGGGGTGGATGTGGAGGCTCGGAAAAACGTTTTGACAAAATAAATTGCCTCAGAACGTTTCCCTGAGCATTTTGATACCCCATACAACGTACTTTGGAAAGTACCCAAAACTCCCCCATAGGGGGGGGGGGTGTGTGGCGAAAAATCATTTTGACCATATAAATTGCCTCAGAACGATCTCCCGATCATTTTGAGCCCCCACAACCCATATTTCGCAAACCACTCAAATCTACCCCCCTTAGGGGTGGGGTGCTTGGATACGTTCAGAAAAACTTTTTGATACAAAAAATTGCTTCACAACGTTCGCCCGAACAGTTTGAGACCCCATAAGCCGCACTTTAAAGTTCACTCAAAATCGCCCCCCCCCCCCTGGGGGGGGGGGGAGGCTCGAAATGAGCCATATACCATTTGTGACGAGTATGGCCGTTGTCACGTGTCATATCCAGAACTACTCATATACCACAAACAACTGAATCCACTGATTTCGCCCTTTTACAGGTCCAGGGGGGACTTCCCCCCTTTTTTTAGCGGCCAGGGAGTTATGCGGGGGTAGTGGGTGGTATCATTGGATTCGTAATTATTTGTTCTATAATTGTCTAAAATTTGATCGAAATCGTTAGAGCCGATTTTGAGCAAATATTTTTTTTCTACTTTTTGGGGGTGTTTTAGGGGGGTAACCCCCCTTAATTTTAAAGGGGGGAAACTGGGCTTCTGGATTTTTATTTCTTCCAATTTTAGAAAGGTCACTACCGATTTTGAAGAAAATCGGTTGAAAAGTGTGCCGTCCAGGTCGATGCCACATACATAGCTACATACATACATACATACATACATACATACATACATACATACATACGTACTGACACGGCGTACCTGACCTCTTCTAAAAATTCCTGGGGGCAAACTTTTCATCGGATGAAAAAAGTGAGTTGGTTTTCATATTCCGAAGGCATGGACGTTTCCGAAATGTATATGCAAGTTCCAATCGGTTGTGAGGTCTGGGAGCAATGACGCGACGGTTCAAAGTTAAGGTTTGCCGAAAATTGGCCCGCACGAATACAATACTTTACCTTACGTATACTCCGTATACAGGTAAAGTAAACAAGCGGTACGACACGGTCGGACAAAACTTTACCTGCTTACTTGCGTGATTCCTAGAAAAAACCCTTGGTTAAATGATTGGAGACGGAAAAACTTTTTGACGAAAGGAATGGCCCCAGAATGTTCCCCCGAGTACTTAGAGACCCCACACGACGTACTATGGCAACCACCCAAAACTACCCCCTAAAACGAGGTGAGATGGTTGGGGAAGCTCGGAAAAACTTTTTGACAAAATAAATTGCCTCAGAACGTTTCCCCGAGCATTTTGATACCCCATACAACGTACTTTGGAAAGTAACCAAAACTCCCCCCATAAGGGGGGGGGGGGGTGGCAAAAAAAAATTTGACCAAATATATTGCCTCAGAACGATCTCCCGATCATTTTGAGCCCACACAACCCATATTTCACAAACCATTCAAATCTACCCCCCTTAGGGGGTGGGGTGCTTGGATACGTTCAGAAAAACTTTTTGATACAAAAAATTGCTTCACAACTTTCCCCTTAACAGTTTGAGACCCCATAAGCCGCACTTTAAAAGTCACTCCAAATTGCCCCCCTCCCTGGGGGGGGGGGGGGGGGGAGGGGGAGGCTCGAAATAAGCCATATACCATTTGTGACGAGTATGGCCGTTGTCACGTGTCATATCCAGAACTACTCATATACCACAAACAACTGAATCCACTGATTTCACCCTTTTACAGGTTCAGGGGGGACTTCCCCCCTTCCAGGGAGTTATGCGGGGGTAGTGGGTGGTATCATTGGATTCGTAATTATTTGTTCTATAATAGTCCAAAATTTGATCAAAATCGTTATAGCCGATTTTGAGCAAATATTTTTTCTCTACCTTTTGGGGGAGTTTTTGGGGGGTAACCCCCCTAAATTTTAAAGGGGGGAAACTGAACTTCCGGATTCTGATTTCTTCCAATTTTAGAAAGGTCACTACCGATTTTGAAGAAAATCGGTTGAAAAGTGCGCCGTCCAGGTCAATGCCACATACATAGCTACATACATACATACATACATACGTACTGACACGGAGTACCTGACCTCTTCTAAAAATTCCTGTGGGCAAACATTTCGTCGGAGGAAAAAAGTGAGATGGTTTTCATATTCGGAAGGAATGGACGTTTCCAAAATGTATATGCAAGTTTCAATCGCTTTTGAGGTCTGGGAGCAATGACGGTTCAAAGTTGAGGTTTGCCGAAAATTGGCCCGCACGAATACAATACTTTACCTTACGTATACTCCGTATACAGGTAAAGTAACAAGCGGTACGACACGGTCGGACAAAACTTTACCTGCTTATTTGCGTGATTCCTAGAAATAAACCCTTGGTTAAATGATTGGAGACGGAAAACCCTTTTGACGAAAGGAATGGCCCCAGAATGTTACCCCGAGTACTTAGAGACCCCACACGACATACTTCGGCAACCACCCAAAACTACCCCCTAAAATGAGGTGGGGTGGATGGGGAAGCTCGGAAAAACGTTTTGACAAAATAAATTGCCTCAGAACGTTTCCCTGAGCATTTTGATACCCCATACAACGTACTTTGGAAAGTATACAAAACTCCCCCCATAGGGGGGGGGGGGGGGTGTGGCGAAAAATCATTTTGACCATATAAATTGCCTCAGAACGATCTCCCGATCATTTTGAGCCCCCACAACCCATATTTCGCAAACCACTTAAATCTACCCCCCTCAGGGGGTGGGGTGCTTGGATACGTTCAGAAAAACTTTTTGCTACAAAAAATTGCTTCACAACGTTCGCCCGAACAGTTTGAGACCCCATAAGCCGCACTTTAAAAGTCACTCAAAATTGCCCCCCTCCCAGGGGGGGGGGGGGGGGGGAGGCTCGAAATAAGCCATATACCATTTGTAACGAGTATGGCCGTTGTCACGTGTCATATCCAGAACTACTCATATACCACAAACAACTGAATCCACTGATTTCACCCTTTTACAGGTCCAGGGGGGACTTCCCCCCTTCCAGGGAGTTATGCGGGGGTAGTGGGTGGTATCATTGGATTCGAAATTATTTGTTCTATAACCGTCTAAAATTTGATCGAAATCGTTAGAGCCGATTTTGAGCAAATATTTTTTTTCTACTTTTTGGGGGTGTTTTAGGGGGGTAACCCACCTTAATTTTAAAGGGGGGAAACTGGGCTTCTGGATTTTTATTTCTTCCAATTTTAGAAAGGTCACTACCGATTTTGAAGAAAATCGGTTGAAAAGTGTGCCGTCCAGGTCAATGCCACATACATACATACATACATACATACATACATACATACATACGTACTGACACGGCGTACCTGACCTCTTCTAAAAATTCCTGGGGGCAAACTTTTCATCGGATGAAAAAAGTGAGTTGGTTTTCATATTCCGAAGGCATGGACGTTTCCGAAATGTATATGCAAGTTCCAATCGGTTGTGAGGTCTGGGAGCAATGACGGTTCAAAGTTGACGTTTGCCGAAAATTGGCCCGCACGAATACAATACTTTACCTTACGTATACTCCGTATACAGGTAAAGTAAAAAGTGAGATGTTTTTACTTTCTCGCCCGTATGTAATACATGGGCTGAGAAAGTTATGTTATCGTGCGAAATTTCGATTTTGAGATTTTCATTGCAAAAGGCGTTTCAGAGGTCTTAGATACCAAACAAGCGGTACGACACGGTCGGACAAAACTTTACCTGATTACTTGCGCGATTCCTAGAAAAACCCCTTGGTTAAATGATTGGAGACGGAAAAACTTTTTGACGAAAGGAATGGCCCCAGAATGTTCCCCCGAGTACTTAGAGACCCCACACGACGTACTATGGCAACCACCCAAAACTACCCCCTAAAACGAGGTGAGGTGGTTGGGGAAGCTCGGAAAAACTTTTTGACAAAATAATTTGCCTCAGAACGTTTCCCCGAGCATTTTGATACCCCATACAACGTACTTTGGAAAGTAACCAAAACTCCCCCCATAAGGGGGGGGGGGGGTGGCGAAAAAACATTTTGACCAAATATATTGCCTCAGAACGGTCTCCCGATCATTTTGAGCCCACGCAACCCATATTTCACAAACCAGTCAAATCTACCCCCCTTAGGGGGTGGGGTGCTTGGATACGTTTAGAAAAACTTTTTGATACAAAAAATTGCTTCACAACGTTCCCCCGAACAGTTTGAGACCCCATAAGCCGCACTTTAAAAGTCACTCAAAATTGCCCCCCTCCCTGGGGGGGGGGGGGGAGCGGGAGGCTCGAAATAAGCCATATACCATTTGTGACGAGTATGGCCGTTGTAACGTGTTATATCCAGAACTACTCATATACCACAAACAACTGAATCCACTGATTTCACCCTTTTACAGGTTCAGGGGGGACTTCCCCCCTTCCAGGGAGTTATGCGGGGGTAGTGGGTGGTATCATTGGATTCGTAATTATTTGTTCTATAATAGTCCAAAATTTGATCAAAATCGTTAGAGCCGATTTTGAGGAAATATTTTTTTTCTACCTTTTGGGGGAGTTTTGGGGGGGTAACCCCCCTTAATTTTAAAGGGGGGAAACTGAAATTCCGGATTCTGATTTCTTCCAATTTTAGAAAGGTCACTACCGATTTTGAAGAAAATCGGTTGAAAAGTGCGCCGTCCAGGTCAATGCCACATACATAGCTAGCTAGCTAGCTAGCTAGCTAGCTAGCTAGCTACATACATACATACGTACTGACACGGAGTACCTAACCTCTTCTAAAAATTCCTGTGGGCAAACTTTTTGTCGGAGGAAAAAAGTGAGATGGTTTTCATATTCCGAAGGAATGGACGTTTCCAAATGTATATGCAAGTTTCAATCGCTTCTGAGGTCTGGGAGCAATGACGGTTCAAAGTTGAGGTTTGCCGAAAATTGGCCCGCACGAATACAATACTTTACCTTACGTATACTCCGTATACAGGTAAAGTAAACAAGCGGTACGACACGGTCGGACAAAACTTTACCTGCTTATTTGCGTGATTCCTAGAAATAAACCCTTGGTTAAATGATTGGAGACGGAAAAACTTTTTGACGCAAGAAATGGCACCAGAATGTTCCCCCGAGTACTTAGAGACCCCACACGACGTACTTCGGCAACCACCCAAAACTACCCCCTAAAAGTAGGTGGGGTGGTTGTCGAACCTCGGATAAACTTTTTGACAAAATAAATTGCCTCAGAACGTTTCCCCGAGCATTTTGATACCCCATACAACGTACTTTGGAAAGTGACCAAAACTCCCCCCATAAGGGGGGGGGGGGGGTGGCGAAAAACCATTTTGACCAAATCAATTGCCTCAGAACGATCTCCCGATCATTTTGAGCCCACACAACCCATATTTCGCAAACCACTCAAATCTACCCCCCTTAGGGGGTGGGGTGCTTGGATGCGTTCAGAAAAACTTTTTGACACAAAAAATTGCTTCACAACGTTACCCCGAACAGTTTGAGACCCCATAAGCCGCACTTTAAAAGTTACTCAAAATTGCCCCCCCCCCTGGGGGGGGGGGAGGCTCGAAATAAGCCATATACCATTTGTGACGGGTATGGCGGTTGTCATGTGTCCTATCCAGAACTACTCGTATACCACAAACCACTGAATCCACTGATTTCACCCTTTTACAGGTCTAGGGGGGACTTGCCCCCTTCCAGGGAGTTATGCGGGGGTAGTGGGTGGTATCATTGGATTTGTAATTTTTTGTTCTATAATTGCCCAAAATTTGATCAAAATCGTTAGAGCCATTTTTTAGCAAATATTTTTTTTCTACTTTTTGGGGGAGTTTTGGGGGGGTAACCCCCCTTAATTTTAAAGGGGGGAAAGTGGGCTTCCGGATTCTGATTTCTTCCAAATTTAGAAAGGTCACTACCGATTTTGAAGAAAATCGGTTGAAAAGTGTGCCGTCCAGGTCAATGCCACATACATAGCTAGCTACATACATACACACATACACATACACACACATACATACACACATACATACGTACTGACACGGAGTACCTGACCTCTTCTAAAAATTCCTGGGGGCAAACTTTTCGTCGGAGGAAAAAAGTGAGATGATTTTCACATTCCGAAGGAATGGACGTTTCCGAAATGTATATGCAAGTTTCAGTCGCTTTTGAGGTTTGGGAGCAATGACGGTTCAATGTTGAGGTTTGCCGAAAATTGGCCCGCACGAATACAATACTTTACCTTACGTATACTCCGTATACAGGTAAAGTAATACGTATACTCCGTATACAGGTAAAGTAAAAATGGTTTTTAGGTCATGTCCGTCCGACGTACGTACGTACGTGCGTACGTACGTACGTACGTACGTCCGTCCGTTTGTCTGTAGCGCGGCTACAGGTCACACCAGTCAACCGATTTGGCTCAAATTTGGAATATAGATGTCTAAAATCAGTTCCGAGATACATTTTTAATATAATTTTGATTACTCAAAAATTGCGCCCACTATTGTCAAAAAAGTGTCAAAAAAAATTCAAAATCGTGTTTTTGTCTACTCAAGATGCATTTCACGGTACGGTAATAGAGTTAGAACCTTCAAATTTTGCAGTCGTGTTCCCAGATAGATGCTCCAGGATTATTTTTATTGTTTTGGAGATGGGCCGACAATTTGGGCCAAAATTGGCCCATACGTGAAAACCTTGGCCCCATGAACAGTATTAGCCGGAATTTCACAAAAATCCATAAAATTGTGCTTAATAACATTACTTAAAGGTCTGTCGAAGAAATATTCAATCATTTCAAAATTGCGGCCAATATAGGCAAAATAAAGTCAAAAATAGGAAAAAAAACTAGAATCTCGTTTTTGATTGGTCAAGACGGATTTGGCACTACAGTTATTAAGTTAGATCCTTGTAATTTCGCAATAGTGTTCCCAAATAGATGTTACAGGATCATTTTTATTCTTTTTGAGATGGGCCAAAAATTTGGGCCAATATTGGCATTATCGTAGGAAAAATTTTCCAAAATTGGAAATCACGTTTTTGATTGGTTAAACCACATTTGCAACGACACTAATCGACGGATTTTCTTGAAAATTGGTGAACGTGGTCTCAAATAGATGCTTTAAAGGCGTTTTCAATAGATTTTCATTTACTTAAAATTTAAGACGGTGACATGCAAAATAGAAAACATATACCTTGCGCGTCGAACGACACTTCACTGTTTGACGGATATGTTTGAAATTCGGTATGCAGGTGCCTAAAAGTATCGCCCATTGTGAGGCAAAATACTTTTTAGAAAAAGTTAAAATTCTGACAATTATTCACAAAAAAAAAAATCAAATTTTCGATAAAAATGGCGAGAAAGTCAAGTGCGACCATTGTCGAACCCTTTATTCGTATTCCGAAGGAATGGACGTTTCCGAAATGTATATGCAAGTTTCAGTCGCTTTTGAGGTCTGGGAGCAATGACGGTTCAAAGTTGAGGTTTGCCGAAAATTGGCCCGCACGAATACAATACTTTACCTTACGTATACTCCGTATACAGGTAAAGTAAAAACACACGCGAATAATACAAATTTATAATAATAATACGAATAATAAAACACAAATAAGCCTTTTTTTAAATAAAAAACCTAAAAAAATTTAAGAAAAATCTAAATTATCTAATCAAAATAGAAATTTTAAATTTTGTAAATAAAGGAGAATCTAAGCAGACGACGTTTCCATGGTGGCGACAAAGGAAAAATTTAATATCTAACCTTAGCTACACGCCGTCTTCTTGAAGTTTTAAAGCACTAAATCACTAAATGTTCCCGTAAGCTAAACATGGCTCATTTTAGAGGCTTAGATTTTTAGAGATTAAAGTCGTCCATGCATCGGACGTTAGATTTTTAGAGATTAAAGTCGTCCATGCATCGGACGTTAGATTTTTAGAGATTAAAGTCGTCCATGCATCGGACGTAAACTCATTTTCAACACTTTTTTTGACAAAAACGGCCGTAATTTTCAAGATAACAAAATTCTGTTCGGCAAATGTTTAAGGCTGAATATACATTCGCTATTTTCGACTACACGTACTTGGTTCGCAATGCTAAGTACTTCAAGCCCTACTCCGAAGTTACAGGGCGAGTGGAAAGTGTTTATAGGGGGATGTAAACCTGAGACTCTTTGTCGTGAGGTAGTGTTGTATTTTTGCATGAAATGGAGTAATAAGCCCACAGGAGCGATTTTAAACAGTCAACTACCAGTCCACATGTTTTTTTGACAGATCGCGAAAACACAACACTACCTCATGCGGAATATTTTTTTGTAAATTTTCGGACTAAAAAATGTATGATTTTATCGTCACATTTAGTAGAAAAGCTTGATAAATGTTTGTACTATTTACCGTAGCCATGTTGCATTTTGCCAATTTTTATTTCACTTACGGAAGTGGGTAATTTCAACAGCATTTCTCTACTTTTCTCCTGTAAAAGCTAAACATAGTGTCCTACTTTTACTCGTTCGTTTCGCGTTCAAATAGCACACTATGTTTAGCTTTTAGAGTAGACACGCAATCAATACGATATTGCAATTACCAGTCTCCGGTTGTACTAATATGTAAACATTAGTTTTGTCGAATATTTACTTTCGCACAGTGGTTTTGGCGGAGTTCGTCGAGAATGTATGGTGTTAAGTTACGTAGTTTAACACAAATGTACCGTTCAAGAAATTATGAGAAATCGGTATGCTCCTAGCCTGCGACTTGGAGTATACCAATTTTCAATGTTATAGATTTAAAAGTGTACCGTCGGCAATCACGTATTCAGGGGGGGGGGGGCGCCTAGGACATGTCCCCCTCCCCCCCTCCGAAACCATGAAATTAAAATTAATAATAATAATTTTTACTTTACCTGTATACAGGTTGTTTCCGGATGACGGGGCAAAAAAAACATGGCGGGTAGGTACACCCCCATAGACCATTTTTGGCTAATACATGTGGGGTCGCAGGTCCTTCCTAACTGAGATACAGGGCCGGAACCAGTCACTTTGACAAATGGTTTTTTACTTTCTCGCCCGTATGTAATACATGGGCTGAGAAAGTTATGTTATCGTGCGAAATTTCGATTTTGAGATTTTCATTGCAAAAGGCGTTTCAGAGGTCCTAGATACCAAAAAAGTGGTTTTTAGGTCATGTCCGTCCGACGTACGTACGTACGTACGTACGTACGTACGTACGTCCGTCCGTCCGTTTGTCTGTAGCGCGGCTACAGGTCACACCAGTCTACCGATTTGGCTCAAATTTGGAATATAGATGTCTAAAATCAGTTCCGAGATACATTTTTAATATAATTTTGATTACTCAAAAATTGCGCCCACTATTGTCAAAAAAGTGTCAAAAAAAATTCAAAATCGTGTTTTTGTCTACTCAAGACGCATTTCACGGTACGGTAATAAAGTTAGAACCTTCAAATTTTGTAGTCGTGTTCCCAGATAGATGCTCCAGGATCATTTTTATTGTTTTGGAGATGGGCCAAATATTTGGGCCAAAATTGGCCCATACGTGAAAATCTTGGCCCCATGAACAGTATTAGCCGGAATTTCACAAAAATCCACAAACTTGTGCTTAATAACATTACTTAAAGGTTTGTCGAAGAAATATTCAATAAATTCAAAATTGCGGCCAATATAGGCAAAATAAAGTCAAAAATAGGAAAAAAAACTAGAATCTCGTTTTTGATTGGTCAAGACGGATTTGGCACTACAGTTATAAAGTTAGATCCTTTTAATTTCGCAATAGTGTTCCCAAATAGATGCTACAGGATCATTTTTATTCTTTTTGAGATGGGCCAAAAATTTGGGCCAATATTGGCATTATCGTAGGAAACATTTTCCAAAAATGGAAATCACGTTTTTGATTGGTTAAAACGGATTTGCAACAACACTAATCGGCGGATTTTCTTGAAAATTGGTGAAAGTGGTCTCAGATAGATGCTTCAAGGGCATTTTCAATAGTTATTCATTTACTTAAAAATTAAGACGGTGGCATGCAAAATAGAAAACATATACTTTGCGCGTCGAGCGACACTTCACTGTTTGACGGATATGTTTGAAATTCGTTATGCAGGTGCCTTAAAGTATCATCCATTGTGTGGCAAAATACTTTTTAAAAAAAGTTAAAATTCTGACAAAAAAAAAATTATTCACGTAAAAAAAATCAAAATTTTCGATAAAAATTGCGAGAAAGTCAAGTGCGACCATTGTCGAACCCTTTATTGCCCTTTTCTCGCCAACGACTTATAATAGCGAAAAAATAAGTGCAGTTTGGGTACCATTTTTAAGGATGCCGCATCGAATGGTGGTATCAGTTTTTCAAAATTCAGTTTGAAAATGGCAGATTCAAGATGGCGGCTATCATTTTTTTCTCCGATCTCAATGAAAATTGGTGGTTAGGGGTTTTCAGGCATGCTGAAAATGAATCTGAAATTTTTTTTTGAAAATTCGAAAACTTTTGTTTTTCTGCCACTCTTATAATTTCATGAAACTCATTCGATTTGCATGAAATTTACAGTGTAGTAACTGATAGACCTACTTATTGAAAATCTGTAAAAAGTTTTCAAAAAATCGCTCGCGTTTCAAAATGGCGGCGTCCTGAAGTTACTCTTAAGGTGAAGTAGACCTTGTCCGATTTTCGCAAAATTTGATAATTTAATGTAATGTAGGAATTACAAACAATAATCTGAAATAATTATGTAAAAATTCATGGAAATAAAGTTAGGGTAGGCAATTAGGTGGGTACCTCGTACATGGGTACCTGGATAACGTGAAATAATCAAATTAATCAGAAAGTTGGGTCCGTTACAAAATGTTGTGTGAGAATGTCCAGCAATGTGTTTAATCATGAAATAATAAGAATTTAATAACAATACTCGTCAAATTTCATGTAAATCTGATGAGTCTATGACAACTTTAGGGAAATTTTAGGACGCCGCCATTTTGAAACGAGTGCGACTTTTTGGAAACTTTTTACGGATTTTAAATAAGTAAGTCGACGAATTACTGTGCTATAAATTTCATGCTGATCGGAACCATGAAACGACTAACACGACACCGCCATTTTGAAACGCGAGCGATTTTTTGAAAACTTTTTACAGATTTTCAATAAGTAGGTCTATCAGTTACTACACTGTAAATTTCATACAAATCGAATGAGTTTCATGAAATTATAAGAGTGGCAGAAAAACAAAAGTTTTCGAATTTTCAAAAACTTTTTTCAGATTCATTTTCAGCATGCCTGAAAACCCCTAACCACCAATTTTCATTGAGATCGGAGAAAAAAATGATAGCCGCCATCTTGAATCAGCCATTTTGAAACTGAATTTTGAAAAACTGCTACCACCATTCGATGCGGCATCCTTAAAAATGGTTACCAAACTGCACTTATTTTTTCGCTATTATAAGTCGTTAGCGAGAAAAAGGCAAAAATCCATTTGTCAAATTGACTGTATCTCCCTGTATCTCAGTTAGGAAGGACCTGCGACCCCACATGTATAAACCGAAAATGGTCTATGGGGGTGTACCTACCCGCCATATTTTTTTTGCCCCGTCATCCGGAAACACCCTGTATACGGAGTATACGTAAGGTAAAGTATTGTATTCGTGCGGGCCAAATTTCGGCAAACCTCAACCTGTGCCTCAACTTTGTACCGTCATTGCTCCCAAACCTCCAAAGCGACTGAAACTTGCAAATACATATTCCTTCAGAATATAAAAGTCATCTCACTTTTTACTTTCTCGCCCGTATGTAATACATGGGCTGAGAAAGTTATGTTATCGTGTGAAATTTCGATTTTGAGATTTTCATTGCAAAAGGCGTTCCAGAGGTCCTAGATACCAAAAAAATGGTTTTTAGGTCATGTCCGTCCGACAGGTCACACCAGTCAATCGATTTGGCTCAAATTTGGAATATAGATGTCTAAAATCAGTTCCGAGATACATTTTAAATTTAATTTTGATTACTCAAAAATTGCGCCCACTATTCGCGGGACACTTCGAATGAACTGCCGTCTGGTGGCGGCGTGGAGAACTAGGATACGTGGTACACCACAGATCTGTTTACATGTCCGGTGTCCCGCGAATTGTCAAAAAAGTGTCAAAAAAAATTCAAAATCGTGTTTTTGTCTACTCAAGATGCATTTCGCGGTACGGTAATAAAGTTAGAACCTTCAAATTTTGCAGTCGTGTTCCCAGATAGATGCTCCAGGATCGTTTTTATTGTTTTGGAGATGGGCCAAAAATGTGGGCCAAAATTGGCCCATACGTGAAAATCTTGGCCCCATGAACAGTATTAGCCGGAATTTCACAAAAATCCATAAACTTGTGCTTAATAATATTACTTAAAGGTTTGTCGGAGAAATATTCAATCAATTCAAAATTGCGGCCAATATAGGCAAAATAAAGTCAAAAATAGGAAAAAATAAAGGGTCCGACAACAGTCGCACTTAACTTTCTCGCCCCGTATGATTTTTTTTTTGGGGGGGATTTTTTTGATATTTTTTTGCGGGTGTAATTTTTAAGCAATCCAAAATCGGTTGAAAATGACCCAAGAGCATCTATCTGGGATCACTCCCACCAAGTTTCATGGCTGTCATTCTATTACTGTAGCCCCAAATGCGTTCCGACCATTCAAAAACGTGGTTTCTCATTCTCAACTCATTTTCAATACTTTTTTGACAAAAACGGCCGTAATTTTCAAGATAACAAAATTCTGTTCGACAAAAAATGTTTTAGTTACGTAGTTTTAAACAAATGTACCGAATTTCATGACAATCGGTCAATATATGTGAATGGCGCAGAAAGGATCGAACTTTGGTCCAGAACGGCCGTAATTTTCAACCAATTCAATTTTAGTTGCAAACGACCTCGAAGCATCTACTTGTCAACACACTTACCAATTTTCAGTGTTATAGATTGAAAAGTGTACCGTCGGCGCTTGTCCGACTAACCAAAAACACGATTTTTGAATTATTTTGGTGGTTTTTTGACAATAGTGGCAGCAATTTTTGACCAATCAAAAAATCCTTGAAAATATCTCCTGGCAGTAATTTTAGACAGGTCCATACCAAATTTCATCAAAATCGGAAGAACGGTATAGGCGCTAGAGCACTGCACGGACTGACGGACGGACTTTTTCCAGAAACCACTTTTTTGGACTCAGGGGACCCCCAGGATCATGTGAAACCCAAAATCTCAATTTCGAAATTTTGCACGAAAACAATACTTTCTCGCCATATATGGCTAGCGAGAAAGTAATAAAGGGTCCGACAATGGTCGCACTTGACTTTGTCGCAATTTTTACGCCAGCGGTATCGAAAATTTTGATTTTTTTTTACGTAATTTATTTTTTTTTGACCAAAATTTTAATTTTTTCTAAAAAATATTTTGCCATACACTGGACAATAATTTTAGGCACCTACTCACCGGATTTCAAACATATCCGTCAAATGGTGAAGCGTCGTTCGACGCGCAAAGTACGTGTTTTTTATTTTCCATGTCGCGGCCTTAATTTTTCAAGTAATTGAAAATCTATTGAAAATGACCTTGAAGCATCTATCTGAGACCACTTTCACCAATTTTCAAGGAAATCTGTCGATTAGGGTTGTTGCAAATCCGTCTTAACCAATCAAAAACGTGATTTCCATTTTTGGAAAATTTTTCCTACGATAATGCCAATTAATCAAACTAGGTTAAAGCACACCTCCCTACCAATTTTTATTGAAATCGATCGAATAGAGCTACCGGAGTGACGACCAACGCGTTTGGGCCAAAACTGGGCCAAGTTATTGGCCTACCTCCAAATGATTGTAGAAAACCTAAAAGCATCTATTCAAAAACACTTTCGCAAATTTTCAAGGTTCCAAATTGATATACTTAGCTTCCAGCCCTTCTTAACTGTCAAAAAACACGATTTTTTGTTTTTTTTTGACCATAGCAGGCGCAATTTTTGAGTTATCAAAATTTATCAAAAAACATGTCCAGATATTTACATTAGGTACCTACATACTGAATTTGAGCAAAATCAGACGAACGGTGTGACGTCCAGTTGCGCGACAGACTGACGTACGTACGTACGTACGTACGTAGGCGCTTGTCCGACTAACCAAAAACACGATTTTTACTTTCTCGCCCGTATGTAATACATGGGCTGAGAAAGTTATGTCTTCGTGCAAAATTTCGATTTTGAGATTTTGGGTTTCCCATGATCCTGGAGGTCCCCCGAGTCCAAAAAAGTGGTTTTTAAAAAATGTCCGTCCGAAGTACGTACGTCCGTACGTCAGTCTGTCGCGCAACTGGACGTCACACCGTTCGTCCGATTTTGCTCAAATTCGGTATGTAGGTACCTAATGTAAATATCTGGACATGTTTTTTGATAAATTTTGATAACTCAAAAATTGCGCCTGCTATGGTCAAAAAAAGGCAAAAAACCGTGTTTTTTGACAGTTAAGAAGGGCTGGAAGCTACGTATATCAATTTGGAACCTTGAAAATTTGCGAAAGTGTTTTTGAATAGATGCTTTTAGATCTTTTACAATCACATGGAGGTGGGCCAATAAATTGGCCCAGTTTTGGCCCAAACGCGTTGGTCGTCACTCCGGTAGCACTATTCGATCGATTTCAATAAAAATTGGTAGGGAGGTGTACTTTAACCTAGTTTCATGTTTTACCGAACGAAATTTATCCAACATAATAATTATGGCCAATATTGGCATTATCGTAGGAAAATTTTCCAAAAATTGAAATCACGTTTTTGATTGGTTCAGACGGATTCGCAACAACCCTAATCGACAGATTTCCTTGAAAATTAGTGAAAGTAGTCTCAGATAGATGCTTCAAGGTCATTTTCAATAGATTTTCAATTACTTGAAAATTAAGGCCGTGACATGGAAAATAGAAAACACGTACTTTGCGCGTTGAACGACACTTCACCATTTGACGGATATGTTTGAAATCCGGTGAGTAGGTGCCTAAAATTATGTTCCAGTGTATGGCAAAATATTTTTTAGAAAAAGTTAAAATTTTGGTCCAAAAAAAATAAATTACGTAAAAAAAAATCAAAATTTTCGATACCGCTGGCGTAAAAATTGTGAGAAAGTCTAGTGCGACCATTGTCGGACCCTTTATTTAATTATTTTGGCGGTTTTTCGGCAACAGCGGCCGCAATTTTTAAGCAATTAAAAATTTCCCAAACAGTGATTTTAAATTAGGTCCATACAAAATTTCATCAAAATCGGGTGAACGGTACCTATGGGCTCTACAGCAGGGAACGGACGGACGGACGGACTGACGACTGACGGACGGACAGACTTTTTCCAGAAACCACTTTTTTGGACTGATGCAGGCTGCATGATGCAGGGGACCCCCAGAATCATGGGAAACCTAATATCTCAATTTCGAAATTTTGCACGAAAACAATACTTTCTCGCCTTATATGGCTAGCGAGAAAGTAAAAATATTCCGCGTGAGGTACCTAGTGTTATGCATGTTTTCGGGATCTGTCAAAAAAACATGTGGACTGGTAGTTGACTATTTAGAACCGCTCCTATGTGCTTATATTACCTACTCCATTTCATGCAAAAATACAACACAGCCTCAAGACAAAGAGTCTCAGGTTTATATTCACCAATAAACACCTTTGATTCGCCCTGTAACTTCGGAGAAGTACTTGAAGTACGTAGCATTGCAAAACAAGTATGTGTAGTCGACCTTAAATACTGCTAATAAGCGTCATGAAATATGATATGACGTAGGTATATTATATTATTGATTGTGTTTTTCTGTATTGATGCCTCCCTCCCGGGCTAGCTAGCTACCAGGATGAAGAGAGGACAGACGCCCAACCCCAACCCTTAACACATGCGCCTAGAAAGCAGAATCCCGGATGGTCGCCAAGGGATGAGATGATTGATCTGTGCTCAGAGCCCCTGCTCATCTGCTCACCTGCGCATCTGCTCATCTGCTCACCTGGACCCAGGGCCGGCGATATAGGGCGGGGTAGCGGGGTAACAATGTTTACAGATTGAAAACTGCAAACCGCTTGTCGCTTGTCCGACTATAATGAAAAATACGATTTTTGAATTATTTTTGCGATTTCTTGGCAATAGTGACAACAATTTGATATTGGAAGTAATGTTTTGGGAATTATTTTGACGACATAACTTCTCTGACCTCCCCGAGTATTTTGTATACCCACATGGCATATTTTGGAAACATGACAAAACTCACACTTTCAGGGGTCGTCATATCTTCCAAATTCGAGTTCTGCCAGATATGCCACTACCTACTGAGGTATTTTTACCCACAGTATGCACTGCATGTGATCTCTGAGAAAATGAACAAAGTCATAATCGCAAATTTTGATAAAAAATTTAAAACCTGATTTTTTTACTTTCTCGCCCGTATGTAATACATGGGCTGAGAAAGTTATGTTATCGTGCAAAATTTCGATTTTGAGATTTTCATTGCAAAAGGCGTTTCAGAGGTCCTAGATACCAAAAAAGTGGTTTTTAGGTCATGTCCGTCCGACGTACGTACGTCCGTCCGTCCGTCCGTCCGTCCGTCCGTCCGTCCGTTTGTCTGTAGCGCGGCTACAGGTCACACCAGTCAACCGATTTGGCTCAAATTTGGAATATAGATGTGTAAAATCAGTTCCGAGATACATTTTTAATATAATTTTGATTACTCAAAAATTGCGCCCACTATTGTCAAAAAAGTGTCAAAAAAAATTCAAAATCGTGTTTTTGTCTACTCAAGATGCATTTCACGGTACGGTAATAAAGTTAGAACCTTGAAATTTTGCAGTCGTGTTCCCACATAGATGTTCCAGGATTATTGTTATTTATTGTTTTGGAGATGGGCCTAAAATTTGGGCCAAAATTGGCCCATACGTGAAAATCTTGGCCCCATGAACAGTATTAGCCGGAATTTCACAAAAATCCATACACTTGTGCTTAATAACATTACTTAAAGGTCTGTCGAAGAAATATTCAATCATTTCAAAATTGCGGCCAATAAAGGCAAAATAAAGTCAAAAATAGGAAAAAAAACTAGAATCTCGTTTTTGATTGGTCAAGACGGATTTGGCACTACAGTTATTAAGTTAGATCCTTGTAATTTCGCAATAGTGTTCCCAAATAGATGCTACAGGATCATTTTTATTCTTTTTGAGATGGGCCAAAAATTTGGGTCAACATTGGCATTATCGTAGGAAAAATTTTCCAAAAATAGAAATCACGTTTTTGATTGGTTAGGTCACATTTGCAACAACACTAATCGACGGATTTTCTTGAAAATTGGTGAAAGTGGTCTCAGATAGATGCTTCAATGGCGTTTTGAATAGATTTTCATTTACTTAAAATTTAAGACGGTGACATGCAAAATAGAAAACATATACTTTGCGCGTCGAACGACACTTCACTGTTGGACGGATATGTTTGAAATTCGGTGTGCAGGTGCCTAAAAGTATCGCCCATTGTGAGGCAAAATACTTTATAGAAAAAGTTAAAATTTTGACAATTATTTACGTAAAAAAAAATCAAATTTTCGATAAAAATTGCGAGAAAGTCAAGTGCGGCCATTGTCGAACCCTTTATTTAGGTTATGTTATTGTGACCCCCCTATTTAACCGATGGGGACTAGACTCAAACGTAGCCGTAATACGTGCTTGCAGGGGGGCCCAGGCTGCCTCATCTCTTCTCCCCTCCTATACGTGTTTGCAGGGGGGCCCAGGCTGTCTCATTATTACTTATCCGGGTTTGACAAAGGCTGTGACTGGTCCTGCCCTGAACGCAGACTCAATCTAATGCGCAAGTCCAATGAGGGAGGCCTCAGTGCTACCGGGGCATTACCTCAGTTGTTGCACAACGTTGTCCTAAGTAGTTTAGTTTTTGTAACGACATTTTTGTGACCTATGTATAGTACTGATTAATGTGTTCAAGTTATGTCCTCGGTCCTAGCCGTATCCACGAGGGGATTTTTAGGGGTTAAACCCCTTCCATGAACGGATCATTTAAAATAGCACTGCCAACGTGAAGAAACTCCCCCCATCGCAGCTTTTTACTTTACCTGTATACGGAGTATACGTAAGGTAAAGTATTGTATTCGTGCGGGCCAATTTTCGGCAAACCTCAACTTTGAACCGTCATTGCTCCCAGACCTCAAAAGCGATTGAAACTTGCATATACATTTTGGAAACGTCCATTCCTTCGGAATATGAAAACCATCTCACTTTTTTCCTCCGACGAAAAGTTTGCCCACAGGAATTTTTAGAAGAGGTCAGGTACTCCGTGTCAGTACGTATGTATGTATGTATGTATGTATGTAGCTAGCTAGCTAGCTAGCTAGCTAGCTATGTATGTGGCATTGACCTGGACGGCGCACCTTTCAACCGATTTTCTTCAAAATCGGTAGTGACCTTTCTAAAATTGGAAGAAATAAAAATCCAGAAGCCCAGTTTCCCCCCTTTAAAATTAAGGGGGGTTACCCCCCTAAAACACCCCCAAAAAGTAGAAAAAAAATATTTGCTCAAAATCGGCTCTAACGATTTCGATCAAATTTTAGACAATTATAGAACAAATAATTACGAATCCAATGATACCACCCACTACCCCCGCATAACTCCCTGGCCGCTAAAAAAGGGGGGGAAGTCCCCCCTGAACCTGTAAAAGGGTGAAATCAGTGGATTCAGTTGTTTGTGGTATATGAGTAGTTCTGGATATGACACGTGACAACGGCCATACTCGTCACAAATGGTATATGGCTTATTTCGAGCCTCCCCCTCCCCCCCCCCCCCCCCCCCAGGGAGGGGGGCAATTTTAAGTGACTTTTAAAGTGCGGCTTATGGGGTCTCAAACTGTTCGGGGGAACGTTGTGAAGCAATTTTTTGTATCAAAAAGTTTTTCTGAACGTATCCAAGCACCCCACCCCCTAAGGGGGGTAGATTTGAGTGGTTTGTGAAATATGGGTTGTGTGGGCTCAAAATGATCGGGAGATCGTTCTGAGGCAATATATTTGGTCAAAATGTTTTTTCGCCCCCCCCCCCCCCCTCTTATGGGGGGAGTTTTGGTTATTTTCCAAAGTACGTTGTATGGGGTATCAAAATGCTCGGGGAAACGTTCTGAGGCAATTTATTTTGTCAAAAAGTTTTTCCGAGCTTCCCCAACCACCTCACCTCGTTTTAGGGGGTAGTTTTGGGTGGTTGCCATAGTACGTCGTGTGGGGTCTCTAAGTACTCGGGGGAACATTCTGGGGCCATTCCTTTCGTCAAAAAGTTTTTCCGTCTCCAATCATTTAACCAAGGGTTTTTTCTAGGAATCACGCAAGTAAGCAGGTAAAGTTTTGTCCGACCGTGTCGTACCGCTTGTTACTTTACCTGTATACGGAGTATACGTAAGGTAAAGTATTGTATTCGTGCGGGCCAATTTTCGGCAAACCTCAACTTTGAACCGTCATTGCTCCCAGACCTCAAAAGTGATTGGAACTTGCATATACATTTCGGAAACGTCCATGCCTTTGGAATATGAAAACCAACTCACTTTTGTCATCCGACGAAAAGTTTGCCCCCAGGAATTTTTAGAAGAGGTCAGGTACGCCGTGTCAGTACGTATGTATGTAGCTATGTATGTATGTATGTATGTATGTATGTATGTATGTATGTATGTAGCTATGTATGTGGCATTGACCTGGACGGCACACTTTTCAACCGATTTTCTTCAAAATCGGTAGTGACCTTTCTAAAATTGGAAGAAATAAAAATCCAGAAGCCCAGTTTCCCCCCTTTAAAATTAAGGGGGGTTTGCCCCCTAAAACACCCCCAAAAAGTAGAAAAAAAATATTTGCTCAAAATCGGCTCTAACGATTTCGATCAAATTTTAGACAATTATAGAACAAATAATTACGAATCCAATGATACCACCCACTACCCCCGCATAACTCCCTGGCCGCTAAAAAAGGGGGGGAAGTCCCCCCTGAACCTGTAAAAGGGTGAAATCAGTGGATTCAGTTGTTTGTGGTATATGAGTAGTTCTGGATATGACACGTGACAACGGCCATACTCGTCACAAATGGTATATGGCTTATTTCGAGCCTCCCCCTCCCCCCCCCCCCCCCCCAGGGAGGGGGGCAATTTTGAGTGACTTTTAAAGTGCGGCTTATGGGGTCTCAAACTGTTCGGGGGAACGTTGTGAAGCAATTTTTTGTATCAAAAAGTTTTTCTGAACGTATCCAAGCACCCCACCCCCTAAGGGGGGTAGATTTGAGTGGTTTGTGAAATATGGGTTGTGTGGGCTCAAAATGATCGGGAGATCGTTCTGAGGCAATATATTTGGTCAAAATGTTTTTTCGCCCCCCCCCCCCCCTCTTATGGGGGGAGTTTTGGTTATTTTCCAAAGTACGTTGTATGGGGTATCAAAATGCTCGGGGAAACGTTCTGAGGCAATTTATTTTGTCAAAAAGTTTTTCCGAGCTTCCCCAACCACCTCACCTCGTTTTAGGGGGTAGTTTTGGGTGGTTGCCATAGTACGTCGTGTGGGGTCTCTAAGTACTCGGGGGAACATTCTGGGGCCATTCCTTTCGTCAAAAAGTTTTTCCGTCTCCAATCATTTAACCAAGGGTTTTTTCTAGGAATCACGCAAGTAAGCAGGTAAAGTTTTGTCCGACCGTGTCGTACCGCTTGTTACTTTACCTGTATACGGAGTATACGTAAGGTAAAGTATTGTATTCGTGCGGGCCAATTTTCGGCAAACCTCAACTTTGAACCGTCATTGCTCCCAGACCTCAAAAGTGATTGGAACTTGCATATACATTTCGGAAACGTCCATGCCTTCGGAATATGAAAACCAACTCACTTTTGTCATCCGACGAAAAGTTTGCCCCCAGGAATTTTTAGAAGAGGTCAGGTACGCCGTGTCAGTACGTATGTATGTAGCTATGTATGTATGTATGTATGTATGTATGTATGTATGTATGTATGTAGCTATGTATGTGGCATTGACCTGGACGGCACACTTTTCAACCGATTTTCTTCAAAATCGGTAGTGACCTTTCTAAAATTGGAAGAAATAAAAATCCAGAAGCCCAGTTTCCCCCCTTTAAAATTAAGGGGGGTTTGCCCCCTAAAACACCCCCAAAAAGTAGAAAAAAAATATTTGCTCAAAATCGGCTCTAACGATTTCGATCAAATTTTAGACAATTATAGAACAAATAATTACGAATCCAATGATACCACCCACTACCCCCGCATAACTCCCTGGCCGCTAAAAAAGGGGGGGAAGTCCCCCCTGAACCTGTAAAAGGGTGAAATCAGTGGATTCAGTTGTTTGTGGTATATGAGTAGTTCTGGATATGACACGTGACAACGGCCATACTCGTCACAAATGGTATATGGCTTATTTCGAGCCTCCCCCTCCCCCCCCCCCCCCCCCAGGGAGGGGGGCAATTTTGAGTGACTTTTAAAGTGCGGCTTATGGGGTCTCAAACTGTTCGGGGGAACGTTGTGAAGCAATTTTTTGTATCAAAAAGTTTTTCTGAACGTATCCAAGCACCCCACCCCCTAAGGGGGGTAGATTTGAGTGGTTTGTGAAATATGGGTTGTGTGGGCTCAAAATGATCGGGAGATCGTTCTGAGGCAATATATTTGGTCAAAATGTTTTTTCGCCCCCCCCCCTCTTATGGGGGGAGTTTTGGTTATTTTCCAAAGTACGTAGTATGGGGTATCAAAATGCTCGGGGAAACGTTCTGAGGCAATTTATTTTGTCAAAAAGTTTTTCCGAGCTTCCCCAACCACCTCACCTCGTTTTAGGGGGTAGTTTTGGGTGGTTGCCATAGTACGTCGTGTGGGGTCTCTAAGTACTCGGGGGAACATTCTGGGGCCATTCCTTTCGTCAAAAAGTTTTTCCGTCTCCAATCATTTAACCAAGGGTTTTTTCTAGGAATCACGCAAGTAAGCAGGTAAAGTTTTGTCCGACCGTGTCGTACCGCTTGTTACTTTACCTGTATACGGAGTATACGTAAGGTAAAGTATTGTATTCGTGCGGGCCAATTTTCGGCAAACCTCAACTTTGAACCGTCATTGCTCCCAGACCTCAAAAGTGATTGGAACTTGCATATACATTTCGGAAACGTCCATGCCTTCGGAATATGAAAACCAACTCACTTTTGTCATCCGACGAAAAGTTTGCCCCCAGGAATTTTTAGAAGAGGTCAGGTACGCCGTGTCAGTACGTATGTATGTAGCTATGTATGTATGTATGTATGTATGTATGTATGTATGTATGTATGTAGCTATGTATGTGGCATTGACCTGGACGGCACACTTTTCAACCGATTTTCTTCAAAATCGGTAGTGACCTTTCTAAAATTGGAAGAAATAAAAATCCAGAAGCCCAGTTTCCCCCCTTTAAAATTAAGGGGGGTTTGCCCCCTAAAACACCCCCAAAAAGTAGAAAAAAAATATTTGCTCAAAATCGGCTCTAACGATTTCGATCAAATTTTAGACAATTATAGAACAAATAATTACGAATCCAATGATACCACCCACTACCCCCGCATAACTCCCTGGCCGCTAAAAAAGGGGGGGAAGTCCCCCCTGGACCTGTAAAAGGGCGAAATCAGTGGATTCAGTTTTTTGTGGTATATGAGTAGTTCTGGATATGACACGTGACAACGGCCATACTCGTCACAAATGGTATATGGCTTATTTCGAGCCTCCCCCCCCCCAGGGGGGGGGGGGGCAATTTTGAGTGACTTTTAAAGTGCGGCTTATGGGGTCTCAAACTGTTCGGGCGAACGTTGTGAAGCAAGTTTTTGTATCAAAAAGTTTTTCTGAACGTATCCAAGCACCCCACCCCCTAAGGGGGGTAGATTTGAGTGGTTTGCGAAATATGGGTTGTGGGGGCTCAAAATGATCGGGAGATCGTTCTGAGGCAATTTATATGGTCAAAATGATTTTTCGCCGCACCCCCCCCCCCCCCCCCTATGGGGGAGTTTTGGATACTTTCCAAAGTACATTGTATGGGGTATCAAAATGCTCAGGGAAACGTTCTGAGACAATTTATTTTGTCGAAACGTTTTTCCGAGCTTCCCCATCCACCCCACCTCCTTTTAGGGGGTAGTTTTGTGTGGTTGCCGAAGTATGTCGTGTGGGGTCTCTAAGTACTCGGGAGAACATTCTGGGACCATTCCTTTCGTCAAAAAGTTTTTCCGTCTTTAATCATTTAACCAAGGGTTTATTTCTAGGAATCACGCAAATAAGCAGGTAAAGTTTTGTCCGACCGTGTCGTACCGCTTGTTACTTTACCTGTATACGGAGTATACGTAAGGTAAAGTATTGTATTCGTGCGGGCCAATTTTCGGCAAACCTCAACTTTGAACCGTCATTGCTCCCAGACCTCAAAAGCGATTGGAACTTGCATATACATTTCGGAAACGTCCATGCCTTCGGAATATGAAAACCAACTCACTTTTGTCATCCGACGAAAAGTTTGCCCCCAGGAATTTTTAGAAGAGGTCAGGTACGCCGTGTCAGTACGTATGTATGTAGCTATGTATGTATGTATGTATGTATGTATGTATGTAGCTATGTATGTGGCATTGACCTGGACGGCACACTTTTCAACCGATTTTCTTCAAAATCGGTAGTGACCTTTCTAAATTTGGAAGAAATAAAAATCCAGAAGCCCAGTTTCCCCCCTTTAAAATTAAGGGGGGTTACCCCCCTAAAACACCCCCAAAAAGTAGAAAAAAAATATTTGCTCAAAATCGGCTCTAACGATTTCGATCAAATTTTAGACAATTATAGAAAAAATAATTACGAATCCAATGATACCACCCACTACCCCCGCATAACTCCCTGGCCGCTAAAAAAGGGGGGGAAGTCCCCCCTGGACCTGTAAAAGGGCGAAATCAGTGGATTCAGTTTTTTGTGGTATATGAGTAGTTCTGGATATGACACGTGACAACGGCCATACTCGTCACAAATGGTATATGGCTTATTTCGAGCCTCCCCCCCCCAGGGGGGGGGGGGGCAATTTTGAGTGACTTTTAAAGTGCGGCTTATGGGGTCTCAAACTGTTCGGGCGAAAGTTGTGAAGCAAGTTTTTGTATCAAAAAGTTTTTCTGAACGTATCCAAGCACCCCACCCCCTAAGGGGGGTAGATTTGAGTGGTTTGCGAAATATGGGTTGTGGGGGCTCAAAATGATCGGGAGATCGTTCTGAGGCAATTTATATGGTCAAAATGATTTTTCGCCGCACCCCCCCCCCCCCCTATGGGGGGAGTTTTGGATACTTTCCAAAGTACATTGTATGGGGTATCAAAATGCTCAGGGAAACGTTCTGAGACAATTTATTTTGTCGAAACGTTTTTCCGAGCTTCCCCATCCACCCCACCTCCTTTTAGGGGGTAGTTTTGTGTGGTTGCCGAAGTATGTCGTGTGGGGTCTCTAAGTACTCGGGAGAACATTCTGGGACCATTCCTTTCGTCAAAAAGTTTTTCCGTCTTTAATCATTTAACCAAGGGTTTATTTCTAGGAATCACGCAAATAAGCAGGTAAAGTTTTGTCCGACCGTGTCGTACCGCTTGTTTTATACAGGCCTGCCTTCTGTGATTATGGGTGAGTTTTGAACTGCAGCTCATTTGCGCGCCTTTGTGTGTTTGCTTTTATTAAGATGGGCTCGGTAGCAGCGGCAGCTGCTTCCCGTTGCCAATTCACAAGCAAGAGCAAGGGAAATTTAGCATTGTCTTAGGAACTAGTTAGGTAATGGGAGGTATTCCGAAAAAGTTCCCCTTCGTGCTTCAGTGGACAGTGCAGTGCAGCCATTGAAAGCCTGGCAAAAACTCGAAGCACCCCTGAGCTCTTCCGGAGGTGTTGGTAACTTCCCGAAGCACCCCCGAGCTCTTCCGAAGGTGGTGGGGGGGGGGGGGGGTAACTACCCGAAAAACCCCCGAGCTCTTCCGAAGGTGGTGGGGGGGGGGGGGTAACTACCCGAAGCACCCCCGAGCTCTTCCGAAGGTGGTGGGGGGGGGGGGGGGGGTAACTACCCGAAGCACCCCCGAGCTCTTCCGAAGGTGGTGGGGGGGGGGGGGGGTAACTACCCGAAGCACCCCCGAGCTCTTCCGAAGGTGGTGGGGGGTGGTGGTAACTATACCCGGCGCGCGGCGGCCGTCGATGACATTAATTCGTTCCTTCAACAATACTGACCTAGGTATATACGAGTCAACTACGAAGGAAAGGAAAGTGCAGTAAGGCATATACGTAATAGGTATCTTCGGTATATTTCGGTATTATAGGTATATTCGGAAAATACGCGAACGTTAGTGCTGGATATTGTATTGCACTATATAGACATAGACATGGCCGAATAGCTCCTGAAAGTGAGCATAGCCGTCAAATATTTGCTTTGATGATGGTTCGCTGTAGGTTTGCACCACATATCTCACTTGGTAATGGTCTGTTGGGATAGGTGAGTGGGGAAACAAGCTGGGAAGCTGCGGCATCAGAGGTGAGAGCTGAGAGCCACGGGGAGAGAGCACCAGCCTTCTCGGTCTTACATGAAAATAAAGGAGAAATGGGTAAGTAAATATTTATTCACGAGTCAATAATAATAATAATTACGAGCTAAAGCGCAGGCTCCGCCTGCTCTTCACCTCGCCACTGCGTGGGGCTAGACACCTTGGGCTTTGGACTCATGGTTCCTTTTGATTTACAATTGTTGAGGAGGTGTTTCAGACATTTATCAGACGAACGGCAGTAGGGTCTGTTGTGATTTTATTAAGATGCAGTTTGCCAAATGCGTTCCGAATTGCGACCATTCAAAAACATGGTTTCTCATTTGGAGCACTTTTTTTAAAAAAAAGAACGGCCATAATTACGAAATTCTGTTCAACAAACGTTTAAGTAACGTTGTTTTAAACAAAAGTACTAAATTTCAGAATAATTCGTCAGTAAGTAAATGGGATTGGAGCCAAATCGATCGAAATTCAGTCAAAGACTGCTCTGTAATTTTCTACTAATTGTACTTTCATTCCAAAGTAGGTACCCTCAATTTGCCAACATACTTATCAATTCCTAATGTTATAGATTGAAAACTGAGGTCTCAGCGCTTGTCCGACTATTCAAAAACACGAATTTTAAATTTATTCTTAAGTATTTTTCTACCCATCAAAAAATAAAAATAAACTTATAAGGATCCCTTGGCCATGATCTTAGACAGGTGCACATCAAATTTCATCAAAATCGGGTCATCAAAATACTTATATAGGCTGTGTGTTTGTTTTAGAGACGGAGTACCTATATGCTATTGTGTTTGTTATAGAGAATATTCGTTATAGAGAGCAGGGACCTCGGTATAGATAGAGTGTTGCAGATTATAAAGTGGCAGTGTTCGTTATAGAGAGAGACCTTGTTATAGAGAGAGTGTTGCAGATTTTAAAGTGGGAGTGTTCGTTATATAGAGATACCTCGTTATAGAGAGAGAGTGTAGTAGATTATAAAGCGGCAGTGTTCGTTATAGAGAGAGACCTTGTTATAGAGAGAGTGTTGCAGATTTTAAAGTGGGAGTGTTCGTTATATAGAGATACCTCGTTATAGAGAGAGAGAGTGTAGTAGATTATAAAGTGGCAGTGTTCGTTATAGAGAGAGACCTTGTTATAGAGAGAGTATTGCAGATTATATAAAGTGGGAGTGTTTGTTATAGAGAGATACCTCGTTATAGAGCGAGAGAGTGTTGTAGATTATAATATGGGAATGTTCGTTATAGAGAGAGACCTCGTTATGGAGATATTGTTGTAGATTATAACGTGATGTGTTCGTTATAGAGAGGGACCTCGTTACAGAGAGAGCGTTGTAGATTATAAAGTGGGAGAGTTCGTTATAGAGAGCGACCTCGTTATAGAGAGAGTGTTGTATATTATAAGGTTGTAGATTATAAAGAGGGAGTGTTGGTTTTAGAGGGTGAATGTTTGTTATAGAGAGAGTGATCGCCAGGACTTCCTCACCGTATATACCTACTTGCCAGTGAAAAAGAAAAAAATGAAATAATGTAAATAAAGGGTCCGACAACAGTCGCACTAAACTTTCTCGCCCCATGTGATTTTTTTTTTTTTTTTTTTGATTTCTTTGAGATTTTTTTGCGGGCGTAATTTTTAAGCAATCCAAAATCGGTTGAAAATGACCCAAGAGCATCTATCTGAGATCACTCCCACCAAGTTTCATGGCTGTCATTCTATTACTGTAGTCCCAAATGCGTTCCGACCATTCAAAAACGTGGTTTCTCATTCTCAACTCATTTTCGACCCTTTTTTGACTACAACGGCCGTAATTTTGAAGATAACAAAATTCTGTTCGACAAATATTTAAGTTACATGGTTCTACACAAATTTACCAAATTTCATGACAATCGGTCAATAAATGTAAATGGCGCCGAAACGATCGAACTTTGGTCCAGAACGGCCGTAATATTCAACCAATTCAATTTTAGTTGCAAATGACCTCGAAGCATCTATTTGTCAACACACTTACCAATTTTCAGTGTTATAGATTGAAAAGTGTACCGTCGGCGCTTGTCCGACTAACCAAAAACACGATTTTTGAATTATTTTGGCGGTTTTTTGACAATAGCGGCGGCAATTTTTGACCAATCAAAAAATCCTTGAAAATGTGTCTCGGCAGTAATTTTAGACAGGTCCATGCCAAATTTCATCAAAATCGGATGAACGGTATAGGCGCTAGAGCACTGCACGGACTGACGGACGGACTGACGGACGGACTGACGGACGGACTGACGGACGGACAGACTTTTTCCAGAAACCACTTTTTTGGACTCAGGGGACCCCCAGGATCATGGGAAACCCAAAATCTCAATTTCGAAATTTTGCACGAAAACAATACTTTCTCGCCAAATATGGCTAGCGAGAAAGTAAATAAAGGGTCCGACAACAGTCGCACTAAACTTTCTCGCCCCATGTGATTTTTTTTTTTTTTTTTATTTCTTTGAGATTTTTTTTGCGGGCGTAATTTTTAAGCAATCCAAAATCGGTTGAAAATGACCCAAGAGCATCTATCTGGGATCACTCCCACCAAGTTTCATGGCTGTCATTCTATTACTGTAGTCCCAAATGCGTTCCGACCATTCAAAAACGTGGTTTCTCATTCTCAACTCTTTTTCGACACTTTTTTGACAAAAACGGCCGTAATTTTGAAGATAACAAAATTCTGTTCGACAGATGTTTAAGTTACATGGTTCTACATAAATTTACCAAATTTCATGACAATCGGTCAATAAATGTGAATGGCGCCGAAACGATCGAACTTTGGTCCAGAACGGCCGTAATTTTCAACCAATTCAATTTTAGTTGCAAATGACCTCGAAGCATCTATTTGTCAACACACTTACCAATTTTCAGTGTTATAGATTGAAAAGTGTACCGTCGGCGCTTGTCCGACTAACCAAAAACACGATTTTTTAATTATTTTGGCGGTTTTTTGACAATAGCGGCCGCAATTTTTGACCAATCAAAAAATCCTTGAAAATGTGTCTCGGCAGTAATTTTAGACAGGTCCATACCAAATTTCATCAAAATCGGATGAACGGTATAGGCGCTAGAGCACTGCACGGACTGACGGACTGACGGACGGACTGACGGACGGACTGACGGACGGACTGACAGACGGACAGACTTTTTCCAGAAACCACTTTTTTGGACTCAGGGGACCCCCAGGATCATGGGAAACCCAAAATCTCAATTTCGAAATTTTGCACGAAAACAATACTTTCTCGCCATATATGGCTAGCGAGAAAGTAAAAAGAAATTACACCTGTATTCGATCCCTGACCTCCCGCACGATAGGCTACTGTTGAAACCACTGTACCAATGCCACACAGCTGAATTCGGAAGCCACAGTTCCATATAACCAATAGGCTACGTTTTTGGAATTCTCTATCTCATCTGTAACAAACTCAATTTTCTATGACGAATACTATCTCTACAGCGAACATATTCTCTGTTATGACCACTCTGTCTATAGGATTTTATAAACTTTGTCTATATTTTATTTTTAAATTGACAAAAATTTGATAGTCCTTTCTTTAGCAGTTTTGCCACTATATTATACTGAAAGCCCATTTTATTGTGAAAACAAATCACTTTTCACCATTCAATTCGGACAAATGGTTGAGCCACTCTGACTTTTTCCTCGAAGCTCTGTACTGGTTCTGGCAGTTGCCATTTGATTTTGAATTTTGGCGGGCAAATTTTAGTCGTGGCATCAGCACGGCAGCGGCCTTGACAATGGAGCATCGTCAGGACGCGTCCAAATCAAGACCGATTTTTCGCCTTTTTATATTTTCTTAAAATATTTTTTTACGCGATATATCTGTATAGTTTCTACATGTGTTTCATATCAAACTGTAGCTAAATTAATGGCATCCATTAATATGCCATTATTTCTCTTTCATCCTTTGAATCCAAAGAATTACGATAGTTTTTGTGCCGTATTTTCTGTGTTTTTTGACCCATAATCGCCTTTGAAGTCAATGAAATTGAATATTTCTTCAGAATTAGGAGGTAAGATTTGGTTTTTCTGAAAGCCCGCTTCATTCCGATTAAAAAGAGTATAGAAAACTATAATATTATTGCTTTTGGCGGTGTCTAAATTGTGAAAGTAGACATGCCTAAAACCCAAAATATTTTCATGGCTAATCTTCCTCACCCCAAAAGACCCTTATAATCTTTGATTTAAACGTTTTCTTTATAAGCGCAATGTAGCGCATTTCATGGGGAAGAAAATGAGCTATTTAGATCACGTGTAGCCCCAAAGGTAAAAAATCGCCCCACTAAAAGCCGAAACCCTACACTACCCCATTTTCTTACAGTGCGGCAACTCATTCCTTATGCACGGCCGTAAATGGTTTCGCAAGTTTTAGCCGAACTATAACTTGACAATGGAAATCTCTGTAGTGGCATAACTAACCCCTGTTGCGGGCGAGACGATTTTAATATAGTGGGACGAGCTAAAGCGCAGGCTCCGCCTGCTCTTCACCTCGCCACTGCGTGGGGCTAGACACCTGGGACTTCGGTCTCATGGTTTGTTTTGATTTTCTATAAAGGTCGTCCATTTAGCCGCGGCGCGCTGTGGCTAGATGGACGCCCTCTAATCATTTATTAAACGAACGGCGTTAGAGCAAATTTACCTCACCATACCTACCTACTTCCTAGTAAAAAAAAAAAAAAGGTCCTACAATATTAGCAATTAACTTTCTCACCCACTATCAAATTTTCGTTCTTTTTTTGTTATTTTATTAAGATTCAGTTTGCAAAATGCGTTCCGAGTTCCGACCATTCAAAAACGTGGTTTCTCATTTGGAGCAATTTTTTTAAAAAGAACGGCCATATAGGTAATTACGAAATGCTACTCTACAAATTTTTAAGTACCTACCTAACTGAACGTTGTTTTAAACAAAAGTAACTAAATTTCAGAATAATCCTTCAGTAACTGGGATTGGAGCCAAATCGATCGAAATTCAGTCAAAGACTGCTGTAATTTTCTACTAATTGTACTTTCATTCCAAAGAACCCTCAAAGATCTATTTGCCAACATACTTATCAATTCCTATAATGTTATAGAACTGAGATCTCGGCGCTTGCCCGACTAATCAAAAGCACGTATTTTTGAATTATTCTTAAGTAATTTTCTACCCATCGAAAAATACTTTAAACTTAAAAGGATCCCTCGGCCATGATCTTAGACGGGTGCACATCAAATTTCATCGAAAATGGATCATCAAAATACTTATAAGTATAGAGGCTGTGTGTTTGTTAAAGAGAATATTCGTTATAGAGAGTTTGTTACATGTGAAAGTGAATGTTCGTTAGATTGTTGTGGATTATAAAAGGGGGGTGTTCGTTATAGAGAGACACCTCGTTATAGAGAGAGTGTTGTAGATTATAATGTGGAAGTGTTCATTATAGAGTAGGACCTCGTTAGAGAGAGAGTGTTGTAGATTATAAAGTGGGAGTGTTCGTTATAGAGAGAGTGTTGTAGATTATAAAGTGGTAATGTTCGTTATAGAGAGGGACCTCGTTATAGAGGGAGAGTTGTAGATTTTAAAGTTGGAATGTTCGTTATAGAGAGGGACCTCGTTATAGAGAGTGTTGTAGATGATAAAGTGGGAGTGTTTGTTATAGATTGTTCGTTATAGAGAGGGACCTCGTTATAGAGAGAATGTTGTAGATTTTAAAGTGGGGGTGTTCGTTATAGAGAGACACCTCGTTATAGACAGAGTGTTGTAGATTATAAAGTGGTAATGTTCGTTATAGAGAGGGACCTCGTTATAGAGGGAGAGTTGTAGATTATAAAGTTGGAATGTTCGTTATAGAGAGACACTTCGTTATAAAGAGAGACCTCGTTATAGAGAGCGTTGTAGATTATAAAGTGGGGGTGTTCGCTATAGAGAGGTACCTCGTTATAGAGAGAGTGTTGCAGATTATAAAGTGGTAATGTTCGTTATAGAGAGGGACCTCGTTATTAAGGGAGAGTTGTAGATTATAAAGTGGGAATGTTCGTTATAGAGAGGGACCTCGTTATAGAGGGAGAGTTGTAGATTATAGAGTGTAAATGTTCGTTATAGAGAGGGACCTCGTTATAGAGAGTGTTGTTGATAAAGTGTGAGTGTTCGTTATAGATTGTTCGTAATAGAGAGGGACCTCGTTATAAAGAGAATGTTGTAGATTATAAAGTGGGGGAGTTCGTTATAGAGAGACACCTCGTTATAGAGAGACACCTCGTTATAGAGAGAGTGTTGTAGATTATAGAGTGGGAGTGTTGGCTATAGAGAGGTACCTCGTTATAGAGAGAGTGTTTTAGATTATAAAGTGGTAATGTTCGTTATAGAGAGGGACCTCGTTATTAAGGGAGAGTTGTAGATTATAAAGTTAGAATGTTCGTTATAAAGAGGGACCTCGTTATAGAGAGTGTTGTAGATTATAAAATGGGAGTGTTCGTTATAGAGAGGGACCTCGTTATAGAGAGTGTTGTAGATTATAAAATGGGAGTGTTCGTTATAGAGAGGGACCTCGTTATAGAGAGAATGTTGTAGATTATAAAGTGGGGTGTTCGTTATAGAGAGACATCTCGTTATAGAGAGACACCTCGTTATAGAGAGAGTGTTGTAGATTATAGAGTGGGAGTGTTCGCTATAGAGAGGTACCTCGTTATAGAGAGAGTGTTGCAGATTATAAAGTGGTAATGTTCGTTATAGAGAGGGACCTCGTTATTAAGGGAGAGTTGTAGATTATAAAGTTAGAATGTTCGTTATAAAGAGGGACCTCGTTATAGAGAGTGTTGTAGATTATAAAATGGGAGTGTTCGTTATAGAGAGGGACCTCGTTATAGAGAGTGTTGTAGATTATAAAATGGGAGTGTTCGTTATAGAGAGGGACCTCGTTATAGAGAGAATGTTGTAGATTATAAAGTGGGGTGTTCGTTATAGAGAGACATCTCGTTATAGAGAGAGTGTTGTAGATTATAAAGTGGGGGTGTTCGTTATAGATTGTTCGTTATAGAGAGGGACCTCGTTATAGAGTGAATGTTGTAGATTATAAAGTGGGGGTGTTCGTTATAGAGAGGAACCTCGTTATAGAGAGAGTGTTGTAGATTATAAAGTGGGGGTCTTAAAAAGAAAAAAATGAAATAATGTAAAAAAAAGAAATTACACCAGTATTCGATCCCTGACCCCCCGCACGATAGGCTACTGTTGAAACCACTGTACCAATGGCACACAGCTAATTTCGGAAGCCACAGTTCCATATAACCAATAGGCTACGTTTTTGGAATTCTTTATCTCATCTGTAACAAACTCAATTTTCTATGACGAATATTCTCTGTAATGAACACTCTGTCTATATAAAAAATTTCTAACTTTTTCTTTGAGATAGGATTTTATTAACTTTGTCTATATTTTGAGAAGTTCATTTTCAAATTGACAAAAATTTGATAGTCCTTTCTTTAGCAGTTTTGCCACTATATCATCCTAAAAGCCCATTTTATTGTGAAAACAAATCACTTTTCACCATTCAATTCGGACAAATGGTTGAGCCACTCTGACTTTTTCCTCGAAGCTCTGTACTGGTTTTGGCAGTTGCCATTTGATTTTGAATTTTGGCGGGCAAATTTTAGTCGTGGCACCAGCACGGCAGCGGCCTTGACAATGGAGCATCGTCAGGACGCGTCCAGATCAAGACCGATTTTTTGCCTTTTTATATTTTCTTAAAATATTTTTTTACGCGATATATCTGTATAGTTTCTACATGTGTTGCATATCAAACTGTAGCTAAATTAATGGCATCCATTAATATGCCATTATTTTTCTTTCATCCTTTGAATCCAAATAATTACGATAGTTTTTGTGCCGTATTTTCTGTGTTTTTTGACCCATAATCGCCTTTGAAGTCAATGAAATTGGATATTTCTTCAGAATTAGGAGGTATGATTTGGTTTTTCTGAAAGCTTGCTTCATTCTGATTAAAAAGAGTATAGAAAACTATAATATTATTGCTTTTGGCTGTGTCTAAATTGTGAAAGTAGACATGCCTAAAACCCAAAAAATTGTCATGGCTAATCTTCCTCACCCCAAAAGACCCTTATAATCTTTGATTTAAACGTTTTCTTTATAAGCGCAATGTAGCGCATTTCATGGGGAAGAAAATGAGCTATTTAGATCACGTGTAGCCCCAAAGGTAAAAAATCGCCCCACTAAAAGCCGAAACCCTACACTACCCCATTTTCTTACAGTGCGGCAACTCATTCCTTATGCACGGCCGTAAATGGTTTCGCAAGTTTTAGCCGAACTATAACTTGACAATGGAAATCTCTGTAGTGGCATAACTAACCCCTGTTGCGGGCGAGACGATTTTAATATAGTGGGAGGATAGTGGGAGGATTATCCCACTATATTAAAATTGTCTCGACCTAAAATCTTCAAGGGGGGTCAACTACAGAGATTCCGCATGTCAAGTTATAATAAAGGTAAAATCGCTGAGCCTTATGCGGCCGTGCAAAAGTTACGAGTTGCGGAACTCTAAGAAAATGGGGTAGTGTAGGGTTTCGGGGTTTCTTTGTGGCTTTTTGCATCTTTCGAGCTACATTTGATCTGAATAGTAGCTCATTTTATTCCTCATGAAATGCACTACAAGATTAACACAAACAAAACCGTGCCAGCTAACGAGATAAACGACTTTTTGATTGAGGAAAATGATTCTCGGAAATTTTTTGGTTTGTAGCGCTGTTTAGTTTTACAATTTAAACACACGCCAAACCGATAACATTGTAGTTTTTTATAAATTTCTTATTCGGAATGAATCAGGCTTTAAGGGCCACCATACATTCTCGACGAACTCCGCCAAAACCACTGTGCGAAAGTAAATATTCGACAAAATTTGAAAACGCAGGATTTATTTTTTTCCTTCAAAGGGTAAAGTTGGGAGTTATGTAAAAAGGGATTATACATTGCAGTTACATTATACCAAAATATACTAGTTATAAGGCAGATTTCTGCAAAATGAAGAAATAAATTGGACGTGTCAGGAAGTAGCTAAAATCGAAGATCACCAGGAAATTCAGTGTTTACTTATTATTCCCACATGAGGGAGGATTTTCAGCGTCCGTGGAACGCGGAGAGTAGTTACGAACTCAAAGGTTGGAAGGTGCATGGGTGGGAGAGGGGTGGGTAATTCCAAGGGTACTTGGATACCTACTCAGTAGTTACCTGCCTACCTTGTATTGTATTATTATTTTACGTACTCGGTAGTTACCTGCCTGCTTACTCAGGTCACAGCCGTCGAAGAGGTGAACTTGTTGTTTCCCTCTCCGTCCAGGAAGCTACCTTTATAAGTGCTATTATAGGTGGGTACCTACTACCTACCTTTGAAAAATTTTATTTCTGATTAAGGCTGAAGTCAGCATTGTAAAGGTTACGGTGGACAGGTTAATGAATAATTTGCAGGTTACGACATGTTACATTCGAATTTATAGACATGGACAAAAATTTGGAAATCCTACATTACTTACATAGGTACAAACATTCCACAATGTCAACATAGTACCATTTCTCCCCATGAATTTACCTCTCGATTCTCCAGAATCAGAGTTTTCAGAACTTGTATGCAACAACGAGAAAAAGAATCACAGTTTTGGATTCCATAACAACAAAAGAGCAAAAAAGGAACTACAACAAGATTTCTCGCAAGTGAGTCGCACAAAATATCAGAAAAATCGAAAGGAATGATCGCTACAGCTATTCGTAGAGATACAGGTACATTAATATTGGGTACAGTGGCAGGTAGTAGGAGTTAGGTAGTAAGATGCGACCATTATCTCAACCCTCCTTTCCTCGGTTTTGCAACAGTTTCCATATAATATTATACGGAAACTTCTCCCGGCTATATCGCCGTCTAGTTCACGTGAAAAGGCCATTAGGTACATATGGTAGGAAATTAGGTACTTCAAATTGAAAAATTCCATGAAAAGATTTCATGTTCTTGCATTATGCATCTCTACTACCTATACCTACTCTCTGGGGAAATTAACATTACTAGATGCATAGGTACAGTAAATATGCATAGACATATGACTCGTCGACATCCGGTCGGCATTTAAAAAAAAAATCAATTGAGAAAGTACAAAACCACCTGTTTTCAAAGTCGACCCGGGGGGGGGGGGGGGGGGGGGGGGGGGATGAGTCGGAACTGTAGAGAAACTTCTTGGCGAAATAATTTGCGTAAGGAAATGTCCTCGAGTATTATGATGGGCCGCAAGGTACCTCTCCAAAAACCTCTCACATGACACCTCGGGGGCTGCTCGGATAAAGTTTCCGAACACACAAATTGCATCTATGAGAAAGTCGCCTCTCTAGTATTTTCATGCCCTACTAGGCACCTACGAAGAAAATCTCAAAAGTCATCCCCTAGGGGTCACTGTGACAGCGGGGGAGTTGTGGGATGGTGGTATTGTGTTAAACTTGTAATTTTGTATCCTACATCGTACAAACGTGTTCCAATCCGTTATACGTAGCCGATTACAGACAACAGATGGGTAGGTAGGTATATCTCTTGTACTTATTGTTTCAAACGTGCTTTCGGGGGGTTCTTCCCCCTTTTGCAAAGTGGGGGTATTATATGCTTGGATTTTTAATACTTCCGGTTTCCAAAACACCCCTGAGGGTCGGTCTGATAGTGTGCCGTGTAAGGAGATGTCACGAACACAATACCAACGATTACCAATACGAATACTTTCTCGCACTTTATTACAGCAGCGACAAAGGAAACCTTGATTATTTTATCACTTTTCAACACAGTTGCGATTTAATCAACATATCGCTCCTTGAAAACAAAACAGTTATATCTGCAAAAAATCGATTTTTTTTTTATTACACCAAAAATTTTTATTTTTTTTTCTCTTTTTTTTGGTAGAAGTGTTATATCTGTAAGTCGGATATTTACCGCTTGGTAGCATTGCAACTCTTTGAATTTAGCGCGAAAATTAGGCCGGCTGAAGCAAAAGACAGTTGCATCCGCCGTTGGATCAGTTGCCTCGTAACAACCAGAGGGAAACGTCACAATTTTTGGTGAGTAAACTGTTGTATCATCGGATGTTCTGTTTTGTAGGCTAATATAACTCTTTACCGTAAATTCTGTGCTCCTGAGACCTCCCATAGTATATTGTAATAAGTGTTATATTGGTAGATGCAACTTTTTAACTTTCAATTCCCGGCCCCATGCCAGCATGAAAAAAATGTTGTATTGATAGATACAACTCTTAGACTGTCAATCTGTGTTTTTAGTGATAGTTTTGCTGCATGCTATTAAGGGCTGATCATTGTTATAACTAATAATATTGATAATAATTTATGTTTTCAGAAAATGAAACGTCGGACGGAGCTTATTTTAAAACTAGTAAAAAGGCAGCGAACATACGACAATGCCGATATGAGCACAGACGCTATCTAGAGTAGGTACCTATTCTGAATGACGAAGAGAAAAACCAAAGCCTTGAAGAGTGCGGACCTATATAGATACCTACCTACCTTTTCGCCGCCCATAAGATTAACACTGACAGCAGTAAATTTATATTCGACTTATTGATTTTTTCTGTTTAAAATAATTCACTACTCACAGAGTCAATGTTATGGGCGGCAATAGTTTATCTATCTATAAGAAAACAGAAGCCGATTAGACTTCTTTTTTTACGTTTTACTTATTTTCTAAGTGCCTATTGGTTATTTTATACTGTGGTTTCTAATTTCACCGTTACTTTGTATTACAAAAATTGATACCAGTGAATAATTCCGTATTATTTTCTACCCTCCAGGCCTCAATGCACAGAAAGTAGAAGTGTTGTATTGGCATTTGGGCCGATGCACGCGAGGCCTTTTTGAAGGTAAAACCGTTACAAGTTTTTTAAAAAATTAAATTGTTGATAAATATTGACTTTCTTGGACTAGTTAGTCAGACTGAATTAATGAAAAAGAAAAAAGCTTTTTTTCGGTAAAAAAAAATCTTTAAGATATTCCATACCAAAGTCGTAATTAAATAAAAAACACATCCAAAAACTTTGAAACGCTCTCCTGCGAAATCACCTTTTTGCAGATGCAACTGTTTTGTTTTCAAGGAGCGATATCATATTTTTCATACTCGTACCTAGGCAAATTATTTCGGGCAAAGTATGGCGAATTTCAATTAGAAATATCAACGGAACGGTGAAGTTTTGGCCGGCGGGCCAACTACTTGTTCATAGTTTTGTTTGAAACGACCGTGATTTTTAGAAAATCCAAATTGTGTTGAAATATATCTATGTGAGATCACTTTAACCAGTTACGACGATTATCCATCCATTACTATCGTGTCGTCTCGAACAATAAAAAAATCCCTTTCGGCAGCCCCGAAAGGCGTAGGTGGATTTCGAAGATTACTTCCATCCACTAAAAGCAGTCTAAAATCATTGAGAAAGACGGTTAAGAAGATTTTCAGTTGACCCAAATGCATTCTCTACAATAACAATGGAGGAATTGAGTTTTGAAATTTCACCCCCCCCCCCCCTCCCCCCTTAACGAGAAAATGAAAGTGATTTTACAAAAAACATTTTCAGACAAAAGTTGTAGATATTATTAATAGAAACTCATAGCAAAAAGAATAAACTCAATATCTCACTAAATAAGTGAGTTATGACGTTTTGCAAATTCAACCCCCCACCCCTTGCCTAAACGGTGCGTCGGACGAAAAACTTTTTCAGCCAAAAGTTGTAGGTAATATTGAGGCAAATGCATTACAAAATGAAAGAACTCGATAACACCCCTAGGACACAAGTTATGATTTTTTTGTGTGCAAAACCCTGTTTTTACACCCTTCTTCAACCATTAGGGGTGGGATCAAAAAACGTTACAAAGAAAAGTTGTAGGTAGTACTATTAGACGACCCTCAGAGAAAACCACGTTTCATTAGTTGCAATATTAAGGGAGTTATGGCCAAAAAACCAGATTTCGAAAAAGTCCCCCCATTTCCCCCCCCCCCCCCCCCCCCCTTCGTCTGATTTCCCCCATTAACGAACTCGACCGAGATTTTAGTCCCTTATATTTTATTAAATAGTCAAAACCAATTATTTTTCAAAAAGACGGCTCCTAGCGTGTTCACAAGGAAGTGAAAATGATATATATATATATATACAAGCCGCCTCGCGGCGCTTCGCGCCGCTCGGCGTCTTGTATTGGTCCGCCGCCGCCCCAGCGGCACCGCCGTTCCTGAAATTATCGGTGCCACTGTTCAGCGGCGTCAGTTTTTGCACAATATGAGTTATCCTGGGTACAGGATCCATTGCGAATTGGATTTGCCACCGTATTATCAAATATTCGTCATGGGGGCATTGTAGCAATATACCCTATGCCTACCTTCCGCCTGGCTAAATAAATAGTGAGACGTCTCGACAAATTTGAATCCTGGGTACGACCCTGTCTTACCTCGCTCATTTCCCCAATTTCCATAGATTTATTACTGGAGTAATTACATAAAGGATCGTAGTCAAAACCTGCACCCTTAGTCACGGAAAGTGTCTTCACCTTCCTTCGGTTACGCGTCTCGTCTGTTTTCGTTTTGGGGTACTTAGCGACTGCTTCCCTATGAGCCTCTGACTTCTCTTTCTGATACTTAGCTGCAGCTTGAAGATGGACCTGTGGGTTTTGTTTCACATACTTAGCTACTGCTTGCCTATTGACCTGTGGGTTTTGTTTCACAAACTTAGGTACTGCTTGCCTATTGACCTGTGGGTTTTGTTTCACATACTTAGCTACTGCTTGCCTATTGACCTGTGGGTTTTGTTTCACATACTTAGCTACTGCTTGCCTATTGACCTGTGGGTTTTGTTTCACATACTTAGCTACTGCTTGCCTATTGACCTGTGGGTTTTGTTTCTCATACTTAGCTACTGCTTGCCTATTGACCTGTGGGTTTTGTTTCTCATACTTAGCTACTGCTTGCCTATTGACCTGTGGGTTTTGTTTCTCATACTTAGCTACTGCTTGCCTATTGACCTGTGGGTCTTGTTTCACATACTTAGCTACTGCTTGCCTATTGACCTGTGGGTTTTGTTTCACATACTTAGCTACTGCTTGCCTATTGACCTGTTGGTTTTGTTTCTCATACTTAGCTGCTGCTTGTCTGTGAATTTCCGGTTTGGTTTTTGTATATTTAGCTACCGCTTTTTTGTGTACCTCTGGATTTTGTTTAGCGTAACGTTTGCTTGCTTCGGTTAGCTGTTGCTCTCGGGTTAGATTAGACAACTTAGCACGACCGCGCTTTTTAGGAGTTTGGCACTGTGAAGGTGTCACTGGAATGGTTTTTTGGCCGAGATCTCTACGTTTTTTTATAGTAATTCCTGACTGTTCAGATTGTTGCGTTTGCTTTTTCCTATAGTTAGATTTTTCACTCTGAGAATTGTCACCATACCATGAGAAATATACATAGCGACCTTCCTGTCTTCTTACTTTCTCGCCCGTATGTAATACATGGGCTGAAAAAGTTATGTCGTGGTGCAAAATTTTGATTTTAAGATTTTGGGTTTCCCATGATCCTGGAGGTCCCACGAGTCCAAAAAAGTGGTTTTTAAAAAATGTCCATCCGACGTACATACGTACGACAGTCTGTCGCCGTTCATCCGATTTTGCTCAAATTCGATATGTACTTAGGTAAGTACCTAATGTAAATATCTCGGCATGTTTTTTTTAATAAATTATGATCCGCCAGATCCGCCTACCACGTATTTCCATAAAATTTCCTCCTTTTCTTCATTAGGACCATTGGGGCACTACATGCTCCTACTTCCGTCCAGCTAGGTTGAAAAATGAGAAGTCAGAACTTTCCCAACCTGGCTACGCCTCAGTTAAACTCGTACACGCTTCTGCTTTAACGTATTCCACGTTAGTACCACCAGTAGAGAGCACCTCGTTACAGTGACAACGTCCGGTGCATCAACATCATGTATCGCACAATGTTTCGTAATCCTGGATGCTGCCCTGGCTTCCTTGAATTTGCGCCACTTTCCGCAACATATTCTTCCTCGGGGTCACTCCGGCACTACACCCTCCGACTCCCGTCCTGCTACGTCCATAAATAATTTACCAATCCTGGTGACGCCCCTGATTAATGCGCACTTCCTGTTATTTCGTCACATATTCTTCATTAGTACCACCAGTATATTACACCTAGTGAATATCATGACGATCGGTTGATGAACAGAATGTGAACAATCTGGGGTGCCCTGGCTACGGCCCTGGCTAATTGGAATTTCCACCACTTCTAAACATATTCCTCATGAGGGTCAGTAGGGCAATATACCCTGCGACTGCCGTCCGCGTGGCTCAATAAATGAAAAGTCCGAACATTTTTCATCCTGGCTACGCCCCTGAATAATGCGTCCATTCCGGTGGTTTCTCCATATTCGTCACTGGTACCAACAGTAGAGACCACCCTGTGACCATCGTAACGATCCGTCCATAAACAACACGCGGTCATCGAACTCGGTTAATCCTGCCTACGGCCCTGGCTAATTCGAATTTCCCCCATTTCGCACTATATTCGTCATTGGGGCCACCAGGCCTCTGTACCCTGCGACTGCCGTCCGCGTGGCTCAATAAATGAAAAGTGTCATGACCTTCATCCTGGCTACGCCCCTGAATAATGCGTCCATTCCGGTGGTTTCTCCATATTCGTCATATTCGTCATGGGGGCCATTGGGGCACTCTACCCTGCAAGTACCGTCGCGCTGGCTCAATAAATAGGACGGCTCAAAATTTTGATTTCGATTTTTTGCTGACTCAGCAATTGCTGACGGGGATTGCTTACCCCCCATTCAACTCCGTTTGGGACCCCCTACAACCTGCAAAAAGTTTCATTGCGATCGGGCAATTAGGAGCGAAGAAAATGAATTATGATAAATCAGTCAGTGAGTGAGTGAGTGAGTCAGTGAGTCAGTACACTTCAATCTTATAATATAGATAGATATATATATATATATAAACTTTTTAACTGACGGTGGTTTTGGGATCCAGGGGTCATAAAAAGAAGAACTGTGAAGAAATTTTTTAAAAGTGAGACTACTGGTACGACTACAATAGGTAGATTTTTCTTCGAAATCTACCTAAAATGCGATTTTCGATACCGGCACTTTTCGATTTTTTTTTTGCCAGTACTGATCACAACTTTCAGTCAACCAAAAACGATTTCTCCCCATGAATTTACCTCCCGATTCTCCAGAATCACAGTTTTCAGAACTTCAATGCAAGAACGAGAACAAGAATCACAGTTACTTTTGATTCCATAACAACAAAAGAGCAAAAAAGGAACTACAAGATTTCTCGCAAGTCTCTTGCATAGAGATGGGTTTAGAACGGTTTTTTATTCAAGTCAATAAAAAACCGTTTTTTTTAAACAAAAAAAAACCGTTTTTTTTGTTTTTTATTGTTTTAAATCAATTTTCAACGATGAATAATATACAATTCGGGTTTGTTTACGTTTTTTATTTTATTCATGTAGGAACCGTTGAATATTTATATGTTCTGAAGTATAATGCATCTTTTTAACGTCAGAAACTAATGCAGGTGCCTAAAGTTCCTCAGAAACCAATGCAGGTACCTAAGTTCCTAAGTACCTACCAATAGAATAGTGATTACACGATCGGGTATTTTTGCCAATAAAAAAATTGTCCAAAATCACTCGATCGCAAAATCGCTATTCTACACCTCAGCTTCGGACGTTAAAAAGGTCTATTATTTCAGAACAAATAGTATCCAAGAAGTTCAAGCCACTGAGGGGGACAAGACTGAAAGCGAGGAGGAACAAGATGCGATGAGTGTTGTATCGGTTGATTATTCATCAGACTCAGACTCTTCTGAGTCTTCTGACTAAAGACTTAAAAAAATTGCTCTAAATTTGTTCTTTTCATTCTGTTAGGTCAGTGTTTTATCAATATTAACTATCAAAAAAAAAAACCAAAAAAAACAAGGCCTCGTGTTTTTTTTGTTTTAAAAACCGTTTTTTTTTAAAAAAAACAGAACGGTTTTTTATTACCGCCCATCTCTACTCTTGCACAAAATATCAGAAAAATCGAAATGAATGATCGCTACAGCTATTCGTAGTGATACAGGTACCTACATTAATATTGGGTACAGTGGCACGTAATGATCGAGTTAGGTATAGTAACATGTCAAAACCGAGAACGAGGGCTGCGTACGCACTCGGAATATGATGCGATATGCTTACGACCACGTAGTATTGTTATACCTACTGGGACCGAAAGAGCTGGTTGCGACTAGGTATTGTCTTAACCCTCCTTTACTCGGTTTTGCAACAGTTTCCACATTGTAGGGAAACCTCTGCCGCCTACATCGCCGTATCGTCAAACGTCATGTTCTTGCATTGTGCATCACTACTATATTCGCGACGTTCAGAGAACATACGATATTATGCGCCGATGATTTGGTTTGTTACATGTTTTTTGGCCGAAGCCGAAGACGAAGTGTACAAAGCCGAATATGAGTGGGCCGAAGCCAATACATCCATGTCGGAAGCGGGAAATTTTTCTGTTCCGCCGGGATTCGAACCCGGACCTCTCAGGACACAAAGCGGATCCCTTGACCACTCGGCCACTGACAGGCACGCCCGGATGGCACAACTTTCCGGTATTTCGGATGCTTCGGTTCGTTCGTTTCGGTTGGTTTCGGCCCCATGGACGCGCAGCTTTAGTGTTATGCAGTCGCCCTTCGTACAAGGTCTAGAGGCCTCGGTAGATGAGGAGCGTACCTTTATCTTCTCATGACCCGGTGATGTAAAATTCCTTCCTGGAATAAAAAGACGCCATTATTACTTGAAATGAAGGTGTAATAAGGTGTCTACTAAATTTCATTACAACCATCTGAATGGGATGGGGGCAACAGCAGGGAACAGACTGACTGACACGCACTTTTTGCACAAACCTCTTTCTTCGACTGGCGGGACAAAATGAAATTAAGGGTCCGACAGTGGCCGGATTTGACTTTCTCACAATATTTACGGCAGAGGTATCGAAAATTTGGTTTCCCCCCACCCCCAATTTTGAATTATCCACCCTCCCGAAATCAACTACACCGAGCACCGTAATCCAAAATCACTTTCTTCAACTCTGAGCGCGGTTCCCGTCCCCCGACTGGATGCATTTCTATACTGATGGCTCAAAAATTCAAAGCCTGAATTTCAATATTAGGGCACCAACCTTTTTCCACATTCAAAAATTTTGCTTTAGCTAGCTGTCATCTTGAATACCCAGAGTTAAATGTCAAAATAACCGGAGGTTAAATTAACGTAGTGCAGAAAGTACTACTTAGCTAGTTACCCCCGGTTAACCGCAGGTTAAGGTAATCTGTGCCTCACAGAAACCGAATTATATATCTTCAATTTAACTGGAGGTTAAATATTGTGCTTAATATCGATGATTTAACCTCAGGTTAGGCACAGGTTAGGCCAAAACCAATTTTGCAGAATCTGTACATACTCCCTATAGTGGTATATAGAATATTTTCAGAGGTCCGTGGCGTTCATTTCCGTAATTCTAACTTAACCGGAGGTTAACTATGTTGCTTATTTTTCATATCAGTTGTTAATTGTAGCCTGTGTTGAACATACTTACTCTTACAGAATCCAATTTATGCTCTTTTTGTTGCTGTTTACGGTGTGATTCTAGGCATCAAGACCCACCTATAGTAATCTGGGACAGCATAGATACCTATAACCGAGTGGTGGTTGTCATTAGAGGAATAATGACAGCCAGGTCAAACTGGTTCAATCCCGATCCCAATCCCAGTCAAAGTTTTTTTGATCGGCATTTACCTCTGATACGGTCAGCATGTCGTGTGAAATATATACCGAGTCTGTGGTGGTTTTGAACCCACTTAAAACTGTAGGTCCCCTGTATTAATACGATGGTTGGGGAGTTGGTATTTGCCAGTGCTATACCAGCAGAGCACAAGGGATACTTCTGGGAATGGTCTAGTTGTTGAGCTTTGTCCCTCCTACTCCCCTACTAACTAACTCTAACTAAGCTGTGAGCTGTCAGCCATTACAATACCGCACTGTCTGCGTCAAATTCATCATTTGATTCAGCAGATTCTTGGGGAACACCTGGTCAATCAAGCAGCCGCCACATGGGCACCAGAGTTCACCTTTCTAACACTCACACGCCCGCTCACAATTGACTTTGTAAAATTTTAGCTGACGAGGTTGGCGAGGTTCTCTGGAGGAAGAGGAAAAGTAGATAGAATGGGCATCATTTCCCCACTTCTTTCTTCTGTCCACAGCAGTGTTCCAGAGCAGTACTCATACTTATAGCCATTCTTGGACTTGGTGCAAATTGTCCTCTCTGCGTGTACCCTCTACCCTCCGTGTAGTGCTATGAAGAAATCCTCCCTCCGCAGCGCAACCAATTTCCTCTCTGTCTGCATTATTCCGATTTAATATAACAGCTTTGTCACAATGATGACAAGAATTTTCTAATGTCTTACAAGCCTTTTCTGTAAGGTACCGATGTTGTGTCGCACATAGGGATAGCATGGAGGAACAAAAGGAAAGTTGTCTCTTTAGTTACCCAATGCCTTCTGTACCTTTTCAAAGAGAAATATTTTTTCTCCCATGCACTTCCAATGCTATTTTCCCTATATTTCGGTTATAACTTCGTGATCAATCGTGATTAAAAAATCCGCAATAGAGCTGCTGGAATCATCAATATCTTAAGCGCTCCATGACTATGCAGCAAGCAAGATCAGGTGGTGTCCTCTGACGAATGACGCAATGTCCTTCGGTATATCGTACATGTAAGGATGTCTCTTACTTTTTCCAAGCTCTAAAACAGTGGAAACGATAAACTGTAGGTATCAGTAACAAAAGGCATAGGGTAACTAGAAACGCGGATGGCAGGGCCTTACAGCTCGACTGTATAGGTACTGTAGGCTGCATAGCGGCTAGGCCTGTTACAGCCTCCAACCAACCAGATAATCCCAAGAATCAGTAGAATCAAGTGAGGAATTTGACGCAGACGCTGCTGTTTATTGGATGATTGACAGATCACAGCTTATATATAAATTAGTTTGTAAAGGGGTGAAGGGGATAAGCTGAAAGCTAGACCATTGCAAAAATTATCAGCTGGTAGCACTACCAAATACCAGCTCCCCAACACAGGATTAAAAACTAAGCAATATAGTTAACCTCTGGTATTATTGATGCTGTCCCAGCTTACTATATAGGTGGGTCTTGATGCCTAGAATCAAAACGTCAACAGCAACAAAAAGAGCATAAATTGGATTTTGTAAGAGTAGGATGTATGTTCAACACAGGCTACAATTAACAACTGATATTAAAACTAAGCAACATAGTTAACCTCCGGTTAAGTTAGAATTACAGAAATGAACGCCACGGACCTGTGAAAATATTCTACCACTATAGGAAGTATGGACAGATTCTGCCAAATTGGTTTTGGCATAACCAGTGCCTAACCTGAGGTTAAATCATCGATATTAAGCATAATATTTAACCTCCAGTTAAATTGAAGATATATACTTCGGTTTCTGTGAGGCACAGAATACCTTAACCTGCGGTTAACCGGGGGTAACTAGCTAAGTAGTATTTTTTGCACTACGTTAATTTAACCTCCGGTTAATTTGACATTTAACTCTGGGTATTCAAGATGACAGCTAGCTAAAGCAAAATTATTGAATGTGGAAAAAGGTTGGTGCCCTAATATTGAAATTCAGGCTTGAAATAGCCATGCGTTCCCATTGTAACACGATGGTAGCAGAGAACATGCCTCCGGTTAAATGCTTCTAGCTCTCCTAGTTTTTGCTTCAGGTGAATAAAAATTTAATATTTCTCTTGTTGCGCACTTTACTACTACTAAAATAAGCTATTTATATCATCTACACCTGAAAAGGTGCAAAAATACCCCAACTAAGTAACCATGAACATTGCGCATTATACATGGAAAGGTTGAAAGGTAGCTAGCCAAGGAAAACACAGCCTACAGCCGGTTCCCACAAGGCGACGTTGCCAAATTTTTGGAAGTCATGCAACACTGTGTGAGTCAAATTGAGGAAAATGCACATTTCCAGGATTCAAAATAAATCAAAACAATGTTGAAAAATATTTGAAAAATAAAACGTTTTATAACTTGGTTGTTCTCAAACAGATTGAAATCATCCATAAGAGTTATTTACTTGTAATAAAATTCCCTAGATTTTTTGTTTAGAAAATATTTTCTAACAATGGCAAATTTTTTTCCCTCGAAAATCTAGCTAGGTACTGAAGGAAATACCTCCAATCAGGAATTCGAACACCAACAGAGTGGCTGGAAGGTAGGTGCCAGTAGGCGGAATCCCTACACTATGTTCAACTATTTACCTACCTACGGGAAACTTTACTGCTGTTAAGATTCGATCCTCGGCCCTGTGTCTTACAGCACTGCTAAAGCACATATTAAGCAGTCAGAGACTGTTCTCTAAATTCAACTAAGCAATATAGTGTGGGGTGGTGAGGGGCCTGTTCGACAGAGCGACGCTTTTCTTTGGTGCAGTGTGCTGGATAGAGGAAACTTTACTGCTCTTAGGATTCGATCCCGGGGTTTGTGGCTCAAAACGCATGTACAGTAAACATTTAGCTGTCTAAGGCACTTTTCAATTTTTAGCTAGGGTGAAAAATGTGGAACCTAGGGGGTCGTATTTTAGATAGAGGAACAATTTTTTATGGAGAAAAACAGTTCTATAGTAGACGAAAGTCTACTCCCGCGTCGAATCGATCCTTCGGTTCCTGAGGTTTGATTATCATTTTCTGCTTTTGCTTACTACTGCTAGGCTTACTAGTGTGGGGTCTAGGGAGAACTGTCTACCTTCGAAGGTAGGACCTATTCTTTATGCAGAAAAATATTTTGGATAGAGAAAATTCTACACCCATGTCGATTCGATCCTGGGCTCTTTCGCTCCTACAGCTGTTAGAGCATGCATTTGGCTATCATTACCGGCTTTTGAAATTCAGCTAGACTCAATAGTCTGGGGTCTAGGAAGACGAATCGAAGGTTGGAACAATTTTTTATGGAGATACATACCTAGTCTGGCTTTAGGAAATTCTACTCGCGTGTCAACTCGATTCTGGGCTGTTAATCGGTTCTCGGCGTCTCACATACTAGAATAGTAGGTAATCCTAAAAGGTCCCAACGTAATAGGGTCCTTACGCTGCCCGTGAGGAATTTACAATTTTTTTTAAGCTCAATGTCTGGATTTTGGGTCTGGTGCCTAATTTGCCAAAAAAATACTGTTATTCGGTTCTGGAATGGTAGACTCCTACCCAGGGCCGTTCGCGGGCCCCCGGGCCCCCTCCACCCCCCCCCCCCCCCCCCCCCTCCTTCCCCCACAGTCATGGATGGAAATAGTTGATGTTTAATTAAGGACAATACTTTGGAAAAAAATCTGGGGGCCCGCGGGCCCCTTTGGGCCCCAATGCACCGCGCATTACCCGCATTATATGGAGTGTCCGGCCGTTGGACTGCCAAAATTTCAAAGATTTTTTTTTTTTACCTTTTTCGAAAAGCTTTCTTAGACAAAAGATGTAGGTAATGTTAATACAAACAAAAAATTGTAATATATTATTTCAACATATTTTATAACAGCTGAGTTACACTAACTTTACGTTTTCAAAAATTGATATCTCGGCTATTTTTAAATATTTTGGGTCGGTGTATTACACTTTTTTCTTAGCCTATCTACCACCTACAAGTCTGCTGTAATAACTCTTTACGAAAACCCAAAATATTTCCTGTGTAAACAAATCGGTGGTCCAGATTAGGTTATACGTACACAAACTATTATAAATATCTACTTGCGGTTATCTTACCTGTTTCAAAGGGTAGGGTCACTATGTGGTTGCAGTCTGTGTATGCGTATATCCCCGATGTCTGACTTATTGTGTGTTTCCTCCGAAAAGAGCACAAAAACAACACTTGAGGTTAGGTCGTAGGAATTTATCTTTTTAAAGAAATTGTCTCTCCTCACATTTTTTATTCCGCACACTTTTAATTAAATTAACACAGTGTTACCATTATGATCGTTATAACGAATATTATTCGTTCTCACAAAATTATTTTTCACTTTGTCTTGTAAACAATTTCGGTAAACAAATAAACATTTTTTCGATATTTGAAGTTTGACGTGGCAGCAGGATCGTGGCACCAATTCGATATGCTCGACAGTGGCGCTGCCTAAAGGAGAATTTGTCAAACTGAAAAAACATTTTTTAGCAAAAAGAAGGTGAAAAGACTGTAAACAAAAAAAATGGCGACGATAAACTTTACAAATATATATCAAGCTTTTCTACTAAATGAGATGATAAAATCTAGATGTATTAGCCGGAAAGTTGAAAAAAAAAAATTCCGCATGCGGTAGTGTTGTGTTTTCGCGATCTGTCAAGAAACAAGTAAACTGGTAGTGGACTGGTAGTTGGCTCTTTAAAATCGCTCCTGTGGGCTTATTACTCCATTTCATGCAAAAATAAAACACTACCTCACGACAAAGAGTCTCAGGTTTACATCCCCCTATAAACACTTTACACTCGCCCTGTAACTTCGGAATAGGGTGTGAAGTACTTAGCATTGCGAATCAAATGGGTGTATTTCCCCTTAAGACACTGCAAAGCTTACCCCAAACTTTGAAGAAATATCCATTTCTAAGCGCATTATTGACCATCATACGTTAAAAACCACTAAAAAAATTCTACAGAAACCAACATATCACACCGAATTCTAAAGATGAACGAAATAAAAAGGCATATTAATGGATGTCATTGTTTAAGCTACAATTTGATATGCAATACATGCATAAAATGTTTTGAGAAAATACAGAAAAAAAAAATATTTAAAAAATAAAAAAAAAACTGATTTATTTTCGGATATTTGATTTCGCGCCATTTCTAGCAGACGCCAAGGGCGGTCAAAGGAAATGCCAAAGGAATTTGGTAAACCTTGAATTATATTAAAATAACAACTATTTAATTTTTTATATTAGTTAATTAAATACACAATTAAATTTAATTAAATAAAGCTACTAAAGATAAAACTATTGCATTTTTGACAATTTATAAATTAACCTTTCAAAATTTGTCATAGAAAAGTGAGTTTGTTACAGATGAGACAGAGACTATTGGTTATATGGGACTGTGGCTTCCAAACTTAGCTATGTGGTTTTAGAGCAGTGGTTCCAACAGTAGCCTATCATGTGTGGGGGTCAGGGATCGAATACTGGCGGGACTTTTTTTTTTATTTCATTTTTTTCTTTTTCACCGGTAAGTAGATAAGTATATACGGTAAGGAAGTCCTGGCGATCACTCTCTCTATAACAAACACTCACTCACTATAACGAACATTCCCTCTTTATAATCTACATATCTACAAACCTTCTCTTTATAACGATGTCCTAATTTATAAAGAACACTCCCACTTTATAATCTACAACACTCTCTATAACGAACATTCCCACTTTATAATCTACAACTCTCCCTCAATAACGAGGTCTCTCTCTATAACGAATATTACCACTTTATAATCTACAACCTTCTCTTTATAACGAAGTCCTAACCTATAACGAACATTCCCACTTTATAATCTACAACTCTCCCTCTATAACGAGGTCTCTCTCTATAACGAATATTACCACTTTATAATCTACAACCTTCTCTTTATAACGAAGTCCTAATCTATAACGAACACTCGCACTTTATAATCTACAACACTCTTTATAACTAGGTCCCTCTCTATAACGAACATTCCTACTTTATAATCTACAACACTCTCTCTTTAACGAGGTCCCTCTCTATAACGAACATTCCCACTTTATAATCTACAACACTCTCTATAACGAGGTCCCTCTCTATAACGAACATTCCCACTTTATAATCTACAACACTCTCTCTATAACGAGGTCCCTCTCTATAACGAACACTCCCACTTTATAACCTACAACACTCTCTCTATAACGAGGTCCCTCTCTATAACGAACACTCCCACTTTATAATCTACAACACTCTCTCTATAACGAGGTCCCTCTCTATAACGAACACTCCCACTTTTTAATCTACAACACTCTCTATAACGAGGTCCTCTCTATAACGAACACTCGCACTATATAATCTATACAACATTCTCTCTATAACGAACACTCGCACTTTATAATCTACAACACTCTTTATAACGAGGTCCCTCTCTATAACGAACACTCGCACTTTATAATCTACAACATTCTCTCTATAACGAACACTCGCACTTCATAATCTACAACACTCTTTATAACGAGGTCCCTCTCTATAACGAATATTCCCACTTCATAATCTACAACACTCTCTCTATAACGAGGTCCCTCTCTATAACGAACACTCCCACTTTATAACCTACAACACTCTCTCTATAACGAGGTCCCTCTCTATAACGAACACTCCCACTTTATAATCTACAACACTCTCTCTATAACGAGGTGTCTTCTCTATAACGTACACCCCCACTTTATAATCTACAACTCTCTCTATAACGAGGTGTCTCTCTATAACGAACACCCCCACTTTATAATCTACAACATTCTCTCTATAACGAGGTGTCTCTCTATAACGAACACTCCCACTTTATAACCTACAACACTCTCTATAATAACGAGGTCCCTCTCTATAACGAACATTCCCACTTTATAATCTACAACTCCCCCTCTATAACGAGGTCCCTCTCTATAACGAACATTCTCTTTAACATGTAACAAACTCTCTATAACGAATATTCTCTATAACAAACACACAGCTTATATAATTATTTTGATGAAATTTGATGTACTTACACCTGTCTAAGATCATGGCCAAGGGATCCTTTTAAGTTTGAAGTAGAAAATTACTTAAGAATAATTAAAAATTCGTGTTTTTGATTAGTCGGATAAGCAACAAGAGCTCAGTTTTCAATCTATAACATTAGGAATTGATAAGTATGTTGGCAAATGGATCTTTGAGGGTTCTTTGGAATTAAATTACAATTAGTAAAAAATTACAGCAGTCTTTGACTGAATTTCGATCGATTTGGCTCCAATCCCAGTTACTGACGGATTATTCTGAAATTTAGTTATAGGTAGGTACTTTTGTTTAAAACAACGTTAAGTACTTAGGTACTTAAACATTTGTAGAGTAGAATTTCGTAATTACCTATGGCCGTTCTTTTTAAAAAAGTCCTCCAAATGAGAAACCACGTTTCTGAATGGTCAAAACTCGAAACACATTTTGCAAACTGAATCTTAATAAAATCACAAAAAAAACGAAAATTTGATACTGAGTGAGAAGGTTAATTGCGGATATTGTAGGACCCTTGATTTTTTTTTTTTACTTTCTCGCTAGCCATATATGGCGAGAAAGTATTGTTTTCGTGCAAAATTTCGAAATTGAGATTTTGGGTTTCCCATGATCCTGGGGGTCCCCTGAGTCCAAAAAAGTGGTTTCTGGAAAAAGTCTGTCCGTCCGTCCGTCCGTCCGTCCGTCCGTCAGTCCGTGCAGTGCTCTAGCGCCTATACCGTTCATCCGATTTTGATGAAATTTGGTATGGACCTGTCTAAAATCACTGCCGAGACACATTTTTAAGGATTTTTTGATTGGTCAAAAATTGCGGCCGCTATTGTCAAAAAAGCGCCAAAATAATTCAAAAATCGTGTTTTTGGTTACTTAGACAAGCGCCGACGGTACACTTTTCAATCTATAACACTGAAAATTGGTATGTGTGTTGACAAATAGATGCTTCGAGGTCATTTTCAACTAAAATTGAATTGGTTGAAAATTACGGCCGTTCTGGACCAAAGTTCGATCGTTTCGGCGCCATTCACATTTATTGACCGATTGTCATGAAATTTGGTAAATTTGTGTAGAACCATGTAACTTAAACATCTGTCGAACAGAATTTTGTTATCTTCAAAATTACGGCCGTTTTTGTCAAAAAAGTGTCGAAAATGAGTTGAGAATGAGAAACCACGTTTTTGAATGGTTAGAACGCATTTGGGACTACAGTAATAGAATGACAGCCATGAAACTTGGTAGGAGTGATCTCAGATAGATGCTCTTGAGTCATTTTCAACCGATTTTGGATTGCTTAAAAATTATGCCCGCAAAAAAATCTCAAAAAAATAAAAAAAATAAAAATAAAAAAATCACATGGGGCGAGAAAGTTAAGTGCGACTGTTGTCGGACCCTTTATTTTTTTTTACTAAAAAGTAGGTAAGTAGGTATGGTGAGGTAAATTTGCTCTAACGCCGTTCGTTTAATAAAAGTTTAGAGGGCGTCAATCTAGCCGCAGCGCGCCGCGGACGACCTTCATAGAAAATTAAAACAAACCATGAGGCCGAAGGCCCAGGTGTCTAGCCCCACGCAGTGGCGAGGTGAAGAGCAGGCGGAGCCTGCGCTTTAGCTCGTTATTATTATTATTTTTACTTTCTAGGTATAGCCCTTAGGTAGGTAACCTATATACCTAGGTACTACACTAAGTGATAGACAGGCATGAAATTGGGCGAGAGTGATCTCAGATAGATGGTCTTGGGTCTTTTTCAACCGATTTTGGATTGCTTAAAAATTACTCCCGCAAAAAAAAAAAAAAAAAAAAAAAAAAAAATCATAGGGGCGAGAAAGTTAAGTGCGACTGTCGGACCCTTTATTATTGTCTGCATGAAAATGTTTGTAGGACCCAAGTTTATCTTTCTTGTTTAATCCAGCACTGCGTAAGGAGTTGATATTAACATCCAGCCCAAGTCTAGTGTATTGTTTATGGGTATACCTACCTATATTGTGTCGAATAGCAGCGTAGGTATATCCTCATTCCTGCAGTCTGTTGGGTTGAATTAGACATTAGACGATAGGTACTTAAATAAATGCCATTTATACACACATTTCTATACCTATACACGCACACATACTTATCCCTTATCCCAGTTCTCAAATATCTGTTGCAGATGTTATCCTATGCCAGGGAAGAGCGGCAAATGAATTGGGCGTCATCAGGCAGTCATTACACCGAACTTCCCCTCTTGCCGGCACCCCAAACATCTAGGAGGCGGTGGCGTCGCGCCTCCTCTGCCTCCACTGCCTCCACTGCCTCCAATGCCTCCACTGCCTCCAATGCCTCCACTGCCTCCATTACCTCCTCTGCCTCCTCTGCCTCCTCTGCCTCCTCTGCCTCCACTGCCTCCATTACCTCCACTGCCTCCATTACCTCCACTGCCTTCATTACCTCCACTACCTTCAGTGCCCCCGCTACCCACTACCCACTAATATGCACAGAATGTGGGAGGAAGTGTCTCACGAGATCGGGGTTAGGTAGTCACATGCGCGTCCATAAAAGCAGACGAAAACTTACAACACAGACAATGACAACAACAATACCCCTGACAATGACGCTTCGAAACAAAATTTCAACTCTGAAGTCACCCCTGACGCCCAGGTATCACAAGGGCAACTACAACTGTGCCATTTGTGGTCTCAAATTAAAAAAAAAATCCCATATACGCAGTCATATCGGGGAGTTCCACACTGTTAGTGTGTGCCTTGAGAGACTGCCGGTGGTGAAGACTTCCCTCACTGCCAACACACCTTCACCTCCTGCCCCCAGCCATGGCACCACCTTGCTGCACTCCGAATCGACTATCAGTAGTCATAGGAGCTTGCAAACCGTTGGCAGGACTGCACTGGACATGTTGTCAGAAGTAGCATGGCAGCGATGGCAGGTAATAGAGAGAGACAGTGGTAACATGGGGCATCTAGAGCCCCTCACACCTTCCCCTTCTACCCATAACCATGACACCACCTTATTGCTGCACTCCCAATCGCAGACCTCTGACCCTAGTCTGCTAGAGCCCCTCACACCTTCCCCTTCTACCCATAACCATGACACCACCTTATTGCTGCACTCCCAATCGCAGACCTCGGACCCTAGTCTGCTAGAGCCCCTCACACCTTCACCTTCTACCCATAACCATGACACCACCTTATTGCTGCACTCCCAATCGCAGACCTCGGACCCTAGTCTGCTAGAGCCCCTCACACCTTCCCCTTCTACCCCTAACCATGACACCACCTTATTGCTGCACTCCCAATCGCAGACCTCGGACCCTAGTCTGCTAGAGCCCCTCACACCTTCCCCTTCTACCCCTAACCATGACACCACCTTATTGCTGCACTCCCAATCGCAGACCTCGGACCCTAGTCTGCTAGAGCCCCTCACACCTTCCCCTTCTACCCATAACCATGACACCACCTTATTGCTGCACTCCCAATCGCAGACCTCGGACCCTAGTCTGCTAGAGCCCCTCACACCTTCACCTTCTACCCCTAACCATGACACCACCTTATTGCTGCACTCCCAATCGCAGACCTCTGACCCTAGTCTGCTAGAGCCCCTCACACCTTCCCCTTCTACCCCTAACCATGACACCACCTTATTGCTGCACTCCCAATCGCAGACCTCGGACCCTAGTCTGCTAGAGCCCCTCACACCTTCCCCTTCTACCCATAACCATGACACCACCTTATTGCTGCACTCCCAATCGCAGACCTCGGACCCTAGTCTGCTAGAGCCCCTCACACCTTCACCTTCTACCCCTAACCATGACACCACCTTATTGCTGCACTCCCAATCGCAGACCTCGGACCCTAGTCTGCTAGAGCCCCTCACACCTTCACCTTCTACCCCTAACCATGACACCACCTTATTGCTGCACTCCCAATCGCAGACCTCGGACCCTAGTCTGCTAGAGGAACCTCACGCCTCACGCAGTGGTGAGCATGGTGAGGAAACGTCAACTCCTCTTAATAACAGCACGCAGCAACCCGCGTCACCCAACCGTCGTACCGTCATAACCTCCATATCGTCTGTGCGCAGTACCCAATCCACATCCCAATCCCAACCTTCCACGTCTGCCAACACAGACAGTGAGGTTTTACCTTCCCTCGTTCTAGGAACAGACTCATCCTTGCAACCCTGCCTGCATACCGGCCCTATTAATTGCATGGTGTACTTCTCTTGCCCCTGCTGTGGGATGATTTTCAGTAGTGAATTGACATCTTTACTTCCTTCTATCATTAACGTATCGGCACTCCAGACTTCACATAGAGATGACATACTTACCAGGGCGTTAGATGGTCTGGACTTGCAGGACTTGCAGGACTTGCAGGACACTCAGGACAGTGACTCGGAACTGACAGACTGACTTTTTCCAGAAACCACTTTTTTCGACTCAGGGGACCCCCATGCAGGATCATGGGAAACATAAAATCTCAATTTCGAAATTTTGCACGATAACGTAGGTACCTACTTAACTTTCTCAGCTCATGTAGGTAGGTATAGGTATTATATACGGGCGAGAAAGTCAAGACAAAGACCCCATGGCTCACTGCGTGGCTTAGGTAAAAGACGCAGTGGTTACGGCAGTACGCGCAGTGGTTACCGATTGAAATCTTGAAAATTTCAATCCGATCCGATCTCGTACATGCATGCGGACACGTCCTGCACATCCTGACTCACCACTAGATCCTCGGCTTCTTTTGCTTTATAGGTACCTACCTAATAGGTATCTCACATAATATGTCATTGTCATATATGTACCTAAGGTATAAGTAGGTATGTAAGTATCGAGAAATAATTTGGATGTACTTACCGACCTATATAGGTTACTTAAGTACCTACCTAGCTAGAGTTGTGCTGTGCTGTTGGTACATAGATGTTAGGCTATAATATATAGGTAGTTACCTAACTGGAGTTGCGCTGTGCTGTAGGTAAATAGATGTTAGGTTAGGTATACATAATATATATAGGTACTTACCTGGAGTTGCGCTGTGCTGTAAGTACCTAGGTACATAGATAGTTAGGTTATATACCTAAAGATATTTTTGTACCTTTCCATGAAAATGAAATGATACCTTCTATGGCTGTGTTTTTTTCTGTTGTATAGTTTGCGGTATGAGCAATACCTGTTGTCAGTGTACCTAACTAGTTATCTACGTGAGCAGTACTTGTTGTCAGTAGGTACCTATACCTAACTAGTTATCTACGTGAGCAATACTTGTTGTCAGTGTACCTAACTAGTTATCTACGTGAGCAGTACTTGTTGTCAGTAGGTATACCTAACTAGTTATCTACGTGAGCAATACCTGTTGTCAGTGTACCTAACTAGTTATCTACGTGAGCAGTACTTGTTGTCAGTAGGTATACCTAACTAGTTATCTACGTGAGCAGTACTTGTTGTCAGTAGGTATACCTAACTAGTTATCTACGTGAGCAATACCTGTTGTCAGTGTACCTAACTAGTTATCTACGTGAGCAGTACTTGTTGTCAGTAGGTATACCTAACTAGTTATCAGCGTGAGCAATACCTGTTGTCAGTGTACCTAACTAGTTATCTACCTGAGCAATACCTGTTGTCAGTGTACCTAACTATAGTTATCTACGTTAAGTAAATGTGATTCATCGCTGTTATATGTAATGAAAATGAATGTCTGTTGAGTAGAGGTATGTATACCTATCGTATTAATGTCGTCAGGCTGGAAATGGAAATGGAAATTTTCCGACTAGAAAGATATTATGTTTTGGGATAGGTATTGCCTCAAAAACTCTATTTTTTCACAAATGTACAGGGTTTTATAAGTACTTAGCCATTTACCTATACCTAATTTCATTTTTTTTTTGTTGCGACGCGACGTGTCCGGTGTCACAATAGGTACCTATAGGTAATGCTTATTTACTTAAAATGGTGACGTTAAGACTGAAACTTGACTTTTTTTTAGTGACACTTCTATTCTTAGGAGACTTGGTTATTATTAGTTATATCATATTACTTTGTAATACCTTTGTACCTACCTACCTTCTATATTTATTATTGATGTGACAATAACAGAATTTGAAGTCAGTCTGGCCAAACCCCGGGGTGTAGACAGGTATAGGTACCTATCTACCTGTCTCACAACCCCATACCCCATATGACAGATAACTATATTAGAAGACAACCCACCTGACAGACGAAAGGGTTAAAAGTAGCTACCTACCTATACAGGTAGGTACTGCAAATTACATTGTTGTTTCTCCCACCTTTTTTGTTTTTCTCTTATACCCATTTTCCACAAATAGGTAGGTACTTAATTACCTAGGTATATAGGTTGGTAGATTGAGAGATTTTGAAAAAATGGAAGTTAAATTACATACCTAATAGCTACTTGCTTACCTAAAAACTTCAAAAAAATATTAGTAGATAAACGCCTAGGTAAATACTCTTTCGCCGAAAAAATAATAGGTTATAAGTATAGGTACCTAGGTAGGTAGGTACCTAATAGCGTGGGAAAAAATGAAATGTGGAAGGGAATGAATGGCCTAATATGGGGAAACGAGTTACAGAACGCCACAATCAATAATCTAACTCAATCATTCAATTATATAAGTTATAAGGGTGCGTCCCACCATAGCCGTATCCACGGGGGGGTTAGGAGGTTAAACTCCCCCCATGAACGGAAAATTAACGTGGTAAATAATGCCAACGTGAAGCAAAAAAAATATTGGCTAAAACCCCCCCTTGACACAAACCCCCCCCCCCCCCCCCCCCCCCATGACCGCTTTCTGGATACGGCGGGCCTGCGTCCCACCATAGTCGGTTGAGAGAAAAACGCCGATTTTCTCGGAAATTCAAATGGGAAAAAATGTGCAGTTATTTTCCCTTGGGCATGGTGGGATATGCACCAATGACATGGGTTTCAAAAATTCCAAGGACCTAGGTACCTAGGTAACTGAACGCACCATATAATAGGTAATCTAAAAATTCATAAAATTGAGCTTTTAGAAAGTTTGAAGTTGCAAATAGTCATTATTACGCGCAAAAACTACCTATAGAGGAAGCAGAGAGCCCCATCCACTCCCTCCTCTGCGAGCTGTTCCGACTATACTAAGTAAGTACCTATAGGTACCTATATTACCTAATATTTTAAATAGGTATCATCCCAGTGAGCACAGACAGTTGGGCCAACGTTGGGAAAGGGTCGGCATCGTTGGGAGATCGTTGGTTAGTGTGCCAACGGTTTGCCAACTAAGGGCCAATGTAGGCATACTGTTGCGATCCGACAGTTCAACGGTTGGGAAATGTTGCAGTTGGCCCTACGTGTTTTTTTGTTGGCAAGAAACAGTAAAAATTGAGTTTGAAGGGCCAACGAAAGGCCTCAGTAAGAATGTAATTGTTGGGTAATGGTAGAAATGAGGATGTATAGGGCCTACGGTGGGATATTGTCCGAAAACTATGGTTGGTAAAACGTCCTCTATTTCTCCATCAGCCAACCGTAGGGGTTTCGTTGGCAAAAGCACATGCGCATTTTTTTAGGTAGAGTTCGAAGAAAAATCTAGGTACCTATTGTAGTCGTACCAGTAGTCTCACTTTTGAAAAATTTCTTCACAGTTCTTCTTTTTATGACCCCTGGATCCCAAAACCACCATCAGTTCAAAAGTTTATATATATATATATATATATATCTATCTATCTATCATTTTCACTTCCTTGTGAACACGCTAGCAGCCGTATTTTTGAAAAATAATTGGTTTTGACTATTTAATAAAATATAAGGGACTAAAATCTCGGTCGAGTTCGTTAATGGGGGAAATCGGACCAAGGGGGGGGGGGGGGGGGGGGAAATGGGGGGACTTTTTCGAAATCTGGTTTTTTGTCCATAACTCCCTTAATATTGCAACTAATGAAACGAAAATTTGTCTGAGGGTCGTCTAACAGTACTACCTACAACTTTTCTTAGTAACGTTTTTTGATCCCACCCTTAATGGTTGAATAGGGGTGGAAAAAGAGGGTTTTGCGCACAAAAAAATTCATAACTTGTGTCCTAGGGGTGTTATCGAGTTCTTTTGTTTTGTAATGCATTTGCCTCAATATAACCTACAACTTTTGTCTGAGAAAGTTTTTCGTCCGACGCACCGTTTAGGCAGGGGGTTGGGGGTTGAATTTTCAAAACGTCATAACTCACTTATTTGGTGAGATATTGAGTTTTATCTTTTTGCTATGAGTTTCTATTAATAATATCTACAACTTTTGCCTGAAAAAGTTTTTTGTAAAATCACTTTCATTTTTTTGTTAAGGGGTGGGGGGGGGGGGGGGTGAAATTTCAAAACTCAATTCCTCCGTTTGTTATTGTAGATAATGCAATTGGATCAACTGAAAATCTTCTTATCCGTCTTTCTAAATGATTTTAGACTGCTTTTAGTTGATGGAAGTAATCTTCGAAATCTACCTACGCCTTTCGGGGCTGCCGAAAGGGATTTTTTAAATAAAATATCACGCTATAGGTATTTTTGTGGCTGCTCTACAAGCTAAACATAGTGTGCATGCTATTCAAACGCAAAACAAATGACTGACAGTAGGACACTAGGGGTGCGTCCCACCATGCCCAGTTAAAATTTAACTGGAGATTTGCCATGTTAAATTTAACTCTGAGTTAAATTTAACATGGTAAATCTCCAGTTTAATTTTAATTGGGCATGGTGGGACGCACCCTAAGTATGTTTAGCTTTCACTTTCACGGAAGAAAAATTATCATAGAACGAGAGAAATGGTGTTGCAAATTTCCGGTCTCTATCTCTATCGAGAATTGATAGCACCAAAAATAGGAGCAGGAAGGCCCTGAAAATGTGAAAAGGGCTTTGAAATATAGGTAGGTACTGTGGCCGCCATTATCCACATTCAAAAATTTCCACCTGTCAGCTATTTTCCCACCATTATAGGTAGGTAGGTAGGTACCTACTTACTTATTAAATTCCATACATTTTCTTCGTTTTGCTTTGGGAATTTCATAGCCAGGAATAGTCAGTGATCATTAGAAAGTGCAGCAACAACCATTGGAAGAGCGAGAGCAAGGTTAGCTGATGTACTGATATGTAAGTATACCTATGGGTACGATAGCCCCATATGCATAGGTAGGATAGCCCCATATGCATAGGTAGGATAGCCCCATGCATAGGTAGGATAGCCCCATGCATAGGTAGGATAGCCCCATGCATAGGTAGGATAGCCCCATGTATATGTAGGATAGCCCCATGTATAGGTATGTAGGATAGCCCCATGCATAGGTAGGATAGCCCATGCATAGGTAGGATAGCCCCATGCATAGGTAGGATAGCCCCATACATAGGTAGGATAGCCCCATGCATAGGTAGGATAGCCCCATGTATATGTAGGATAGCCCCATGTATAGGTATGTAGGATAGCCCCATGCATAGGTAGGATAGCCCCATGCATAGGTAGGATAGCCCCATGTATATGTAGGATAGCCCCATGTATAGGTATGTAGGATAGCCCCATGCATAGGTAGGATAGCCCCATGCATAGGTAGGATAGCCCCATATGCATAGGTAGGATAGCCCATGCATAGGTAGGATAGCCCCATGCATAGGTAGGATAGCCCCATGCATAGGTAGGATAGCCCCATGCATAGGTAGGATAGCCCCATGCATAGGTAGGATAGCCCCATGCATAGGTAGGATAGCCCCATATGCATAGGTAGGATAGCCCATGCATAGGTAGGATAGCCCCATGCATAGGTAGGATAGCCCCATATGCATAGGTAGGATAGCCCCATATGCATAGGTAGGATAGCCCCATGCATAGGTAGGATAGCCCCATGCATAGGTAGGATAGCCCCATGCATAGGTAGGATAGCCCCATGCATAGGTAGGATAGCCCCATGCATAGGTAGGATAGCCCCATGCATAGGTAGGATAGCCCCATGCATAGGTAGGATAGCCCCATGCATAGGTAGGATAGCCCCATGCATAGGTAGGATAGCCCCATGCATAGGTAGGATAGCCCCATATGCATATGTAGGATAGCCCCATGCATAGGTAGGATAGCCCCATATGCATAGGTAGGATAGCCCCATGCATAGGTAGGATAGCCCCTCTTATGGGGTTTTCTCATCACTTAAGTCCCTGCGATAGTCAAGTTTTTCTCAGAACTGACAAGTTCCACATTATTTTTCTGGATATAGTCATTTTGATCGATAGGTAGGTAACGTAGGATTTAATGGAAAATTTGAGCGCGCAATCTACCTATCGATACCTACCTAAGTACTCAATCGAGTTCGGTAATAGCAACGCTTAGGCTGAATTTCACCACTTTCCGATAGTGTCTGTCTGTAACGAGAGGATTTAACGAACGGATTTACGTTATCTTATGTTTAGCTTACGACAAGTGCGATCGCAGAGAATCAAGTACAAGCGCAATAAGGCATTTGTCATAAGCTAAACATACGATAGCTTAAATCCGTTCGTTAAATCCTCTCGTAAAAAGACACTATCGGAAAGTGGTGAAATTCAGCCTTAGTCTACTATAGGTAATTCTCCAGTGCAAGCTAAACACAGTGTCCTAGTTGCAGTCATTTTGTTTCAATTTCGGATATCACACTAGGCCGGTACCTACTATGTTTTGCTTTTAGAGCAGCCACGGGCCTTAGCGGTTGTGAACGTCCCAGTGTCATGTAGAAGTCGTGCCTATACCTAGTCTCAACTCGGGAAAATTAAACCAGCATCCAGCATCCAGCATCCAGCATCCAGCATCCAGCATCCGGAGTAAGGCCCGAGGGCCTCCTCTCCGTTCGATAACAATAACAGTGCCAGTCCTGTAAGTCACGACTATGGCGGAAGAGAATAACGATAAAGAGAAGAGGAAGAGATAGATTGGAAATATAGATTGAATAGCTTTGGTGGTGACCCTGAAAGATTAAACCTAGCCCTTCGCTAATCTGCCCTGCCCTTTGTCATGTTTGCGGCTTACTTCCGCCGGCTGATTCCGTCCCACACCCGTCCTAAATGCCTATCTGCACCTTTGCCTATGGGAAGCTACTGCCGTCACTGGACAGGGAGGTTGGCATGGTTCTTTCGCTTTCAGCCTGGTCGTATAGGGATGCCGTCATGTCATTGAAAGGTCTGCGATTGTCCACCGCCTGTTCCCAGTGTTCCTGGTGGAAGTTTAACTGCTAAGACTTGTTCCATGCCGTCCTCCCATGTGAAGCACTAGCGCCCTTCCTGTGAGGTGCCAAGGTTTCTACCACCCGAAGAATATGGCCTAGTTCCCGTCTGCGAATATGTCCCAGTAACGCAGACGGAGCAAATGAATTATTTTTGTGAAGACTCTCCCAACCAACAGCGGGGAGACGCTGAATCGGACCAGCCTGCCCCGGGAATGCTCCTAGATTGGTCATAGTATCTCTCTTCCTTCTAGTCTTGGAGTCGACCGTTTCCCTTTTTGTTATCGCGGCGTGTTTGAGTCCAAAAATTCCGTTGGCCCTTTTGTACGGCCGCAGCGTCATTGGCCACTAGATCTGGTTATTCCGAACTACTCCGTCATCGCTCTTTGACCCACTCCAATGTGGTCCACCACCTTGCTGGGCGGCGATGGAGATTGGTATGGACCCCACACTGTCGGTTCAAGCTTTACGAACCCCGCCGTGTCACTGAACGTCTTCGATTACCCACTGTCTGTCTGTCCACAGTGACGACATGAGAAAGGTAAATTGCGGGTATCTGTTCCACGCTGTCCTCCCATATCAAGCATGGTCGTCCAACCTTCCATGCGAGGTTCCATGCCTTCGCTTCACGGATGAGACGTTCCTGCATGCTCTCGTCTGTAGATGTGCCCCCGGTATTCAGTCTGCCCGACCCGTCCCCCTTGCCGCAAATTGCCTCGCCTATTGCCACCCAGCCTTCTTCGCCTCCCTTACCGGGTTGAATCATTCCGGCAGTCAACCTACCGATCTCAATTGTGATTGGAGCTACCTGATGTCTAAACCAATCCTATATGCGATCCTATTACTTCTAGGGAGACTAACAATTGTGGAGAGAATACTTATCTTGCACAGGGGCCGTGAATGTTGGTGCAGTGTTTCCAAACCAGAATCTGGCCCGGTTCCCTTGTATGGGTCGGGTGAGGTGTATCGCAGTGTAGTAAAGGGGTTAGTCATCATACTTACCATTCCCCTTTCCCTGAAAAAATGCAAGCAGAACAGCAGAGACCAAGAAAGCAAGCATTACAATACGCAGAGCAACGTTACAAGCAATGATAACAAGCGACAGGTAAAGAAGAGTTGTTCTAAGTGTTGTAAATGTCAAAATGCAATTGGTAAAAGCCGGGTCCTGATGTGCACCCCCCGCGGCGAGTAGTACAGCTATGAGGAAGCTGCCCACCTGCCTGGCCCTGTCATGCTCCCACCCCCCGGGATCTATGTCTCCCCCGTGGCAACCTATCAGAGACCCTCTGGCGTGTCAGGATGGCTATAAGGGAACCACCTGATCGCCCTACAAGCTACAGGTCTATTCCGGATCTGTTAACTCATAGGTAGCGACGAAACAAAGACGGAGTGGATTATTTTCAGCCCAATATTAGCGGCAGGAGCCCAACTTGCAATCAGCGACCAAAGATCCGGAATAAACCCTTTTGTTACTCATTTCGCACCACCCGGGAGGCACGTGTGGGTTAAGGATGCCGTGGCCGCGAGTAACTTTACCTCCCCGAGTAACTTTACCTCCCCAACTCGGGAAAATTAAACATTTATAAAAATCAAAAATACTTTTAATTTTACCAACAATGAATACCTACCTTTTTATAAAAAATGGTCTGGTGTTCAACTGCAGGTACCTAGGTACTTCCTACTTAGCTACCTATAATACATACCTACCTGATTAGGGGATAATCAAGCATTGTTCAAGATGAATCATTTTTACATGAAATGCTCTGCTCTGTATGTTCGGTCTTAACATGGAGGCAGTGAGGCCAACAAAGGGAGTTACAGCGTAACAAGGCGATCCTCCTACACATGCTGCTATGCCACTCCCACACATGCTGCTATGCCACTAGGACGTCAGAGGCAGCACGGGCATGTCATTCCTACAGCGCGGCACATCTAGCTGCATCGCTAGGACGTCAGAGGCAGCACGGGCATGTCATTCCTACAGCGCGGCACGTACAGTGTAACACAGCAATGCTCCCACACATCCTGAGGGTATTTCTCTTTACTGCTCCAGCTGTTCGTCTCAATGTCATAGCAGTCCACGAAATCTGAAAACAGAACCCAATTATTCGATTAATATATCTAAAGCTAAAATGCTGTTTGTTGACAATTTTCTGAACTTTTGTGTTTTATTTGCCCTCTGTTGGCTCTGTCAAACTTATGCTATGACTCACCGGTGGCTCTGGCAGAGATATGCTATGACTCACCGGTGGCTCTGGCAGAGTTATGCTATGACTCACCGGTGGCTCTGTCAAACCGCGTGTCACTGTGGAATCCCCTTATGCTATGACTCACCGGTGGCTCTAGCTCTATCAAACTGCGCGTCACTATGGAACCCCGTATGCTACGACTCTCCGGTGGCTCTATCAAACAGTGCGTCACTGAGGAATCCCCCTATGCTATGACTCACCGGTGGCTCTATCAAACAGTGCGTCACTGTGGAATCCCCCAATGAAGTAGATCCTGTTGTGCACGTGCACGATGCCTGTATGGTAGCGCGGGCTGGGCACACGTGTGACAGCTTCCCACGTGTCAGTCTCTACGTCATAACGGTCGATCGTGTCGACCAGGGTGCGAGCCCCGAGCGCTTCGTCGTCACCCCATCCCCCACACACGTACATGTAGTTACCTAAGGACAAATACTCATTTTCACAGCTCGTCCCTATTTGCATGCAAAAACTCGAAATTCTGACTACGCGGATCCTCAGTTATGCGATAAGGTAGAGAACGCAAGTACTGGTCCCAACTTACTGAGACTTTCCCTGGCTTTCTCTGGGTAAGGGCAAACTCGACTTTAGGGTGTGGTACTGACAAAATCATCCCCTTGTGTACAGAGGGTACGAAAGGGGGAAAGCGGGCTTGAGCTCTACGGGGTTAGGGGAACCAAGCTCGGTTAGGGCTGGCTGCATCGCTCACCTATAGTAAGCATGACGTGGTCGGCTCGTGGCATGAGCATAGGCGCCCTCTCCTGCCACGTCTGGGTCCTCGTGTCGAAGCACTGGACAGCAGAGAGCACCAGCTCACGGTCCAGGCCTCCGCAGACAAACAGGGAGTGGGGAGAGGAAGCAGGCCAGGCGGCAGCAGCGTGCTGAGTACGGTGACCAGGGGCAGAAGGCAGCAGGTCCCAGCAGTCACGCGACGGGTCGTAACACTCGCACAGGCTTACCTCCTAGGAACAAACCAAGTTGTGTTTTCATTTTGTTTTGTTTGCTATAACCTATAACAATGACTGACTGAGGAATATTATTTATGGTGGTGCCTAGATCTACCATACAGATTTCTATGCATTTTTTAAAAACTAGCTTAATCCAGAAATATGTGAAATTTTCGGCTTTAATCTTCTAGTTGGCTCACTGTCACCCATCTATCCTCTGTTTCTCTCCCCTAGCTCAGCTCATCTATCCCCCCTCCTTCCTCTCACTTTGCTCACCTCATCTATCCTGGACTCCTCCTCCTCAGTGTTTCCTCCTACAGCGTAGAGCTTCCCCGCTACGACGTTAAGGGAGAAGCGGCATCGCTCCCGGTGCATGGGAGTTATCGTGTGCCACTCATCCGCTTGCGGGCAGTACCGGAAACCGAACGGGTGGATATCCTCCTGCAAAAACATCATCAAATAAAGAGTGGTTAAGTTTCCTTGTCTGTACGATTACCTGCAGAGAGACAGTGGGTGCTCCCTGTCTGTATGATTACCTGCAGAGAGACTGGGTGCTCCCTGTCTGTATGATTACCTGCAGAGAGACAGTGGGTGCTCCCTGTCTGTATGATTACCTGCAGAGAGACAGTGGGTGCTCCCTGTCTGTATGATTACCTGCAGAGAGACTGGGTGCTCCCTGTCTGTATGATTACCTTCAGAGAGACACTGGGTGCTCCCTGTCTGTATGATTACCTGCAGAGAGACTGGGTGCTCCCTGTCTGTATGATTACCTGCAGAGAGACAGTGGGTGCTCCCTGTCTGTATGATTACCTGCAGAGAGACTGGGTGCTCCCTGTCTGTATGATTACCTGCAGAGAGACAGTGGGTGCTCCCTGTCTGTATGATTACCTGCAGAGAGACAGTGGGTGCTCCCTGTCTGTATGATTACCTGCAGAGAGACAGTGGGTGCTCCCTGTCTGTATGATTACCTGCAGAGAGACTGGGTGCTCCCTGTCTGTATGATTACCTGCAGAGAGACACTGGGTGCTCCCTGTCTGTATGATTACCTGCAGAGAGACTGGGTGCTCCCTGTCTGTATGATTACCTGCAGAGAGACAGTGGGTGCTCCCTGTCTGTATGATTACCTGCAGAGAGACTGGGTGCTCCCTGTCTGTATGATTACCTGCAGAGAGACTGGGTGCTCCCTGTCTGTATGATTACCTGCAGAGAGACTGGGTGCTTGCTCCCTGTCTGTATGATTACCTGCAGAGAGAGGTTAAAGCAGCCTCCCACGACAAATAGCTTGTTGTCGAGCACGGCTGTGCCAAAGTTGCACTGCTCCACATGCGGGATGGAGGTCAGGTGGCGCCATTTGCCCCCGCTCGCCAGGTGATACGTCACCTCATTCGTCACCCCTCCAACCCCAAATCCCCCCACCTACACACAAACGGCAACATTATCATAAGAGAAAAGGCGGCAACTGAGGCTGCTGCAATATCTCAGTTATTGGTTGGTTGCTCAAATTTCTCTGAACATCGGAAGAACAATAAACAAATGCCGCAGGGAAAAATCGATTTTTTCTTTGGTAATAGAAACGTGTACATACAAAGAGAGTAGATTACTTATACAAAGAGAGAGTAGATCAGATACGTATACAAAGAGAGAGTAGAGTACTTTTACTTTTACAAAGAGAGAGTAGAGTAGATGCGTATACAAAGAGAGAGTAGAGTAGGTACTTATACAAAGAGAGAGTAGAGTAGATGCGTATACAAAGAGAGAGTAGAGTAGGTACTTATACAAAGAGAGTAGATCAGATACGTATACAAAGAGAGAGTAGAGTAGGTACTTATACAAATAGAGAGTAGATCAGATACGTATACAAAGAGAGAGTAGAGTAGGTACTTATACAAAGAGAGAGTAGAGTAGATGCGTATACAAAGAGAGAGTAGAGTAGGTACTTATACAAAGAGAGAGTAGAGTAGATGCGTATACAAAGAGAGAGTAGAGTAGGTACTTATACAAAGAGAGTAGATCAGATACGTATACAAAGAGAGAGTATAGAGTAGGTACTTATACAAATAGAGAGTAGAGTAGATGCGTATACAAAGAGAGAGTAGAGTAGGTACTTATACAAAGAGAGAGTAGAGTAGATGCGTATACAAAGAGAGAGTAGAGTAGGTACTTATACAAATAGAGAGTAGAGTAGATGCGTATACAAAGAGAGAGTAGAGTAGGTACTTATACAAAGAGAGAGTAGAGTAGATGCGTATACAAAGAGAGAGTAGAGTAGGTACTTATACAAAGAGAGTAGATCAGATACGTATATAAAGAGAGAGTAGAGTAGGTACTTATACAAAGAGAGAGTAGATCAGATACGTATACAAAGAGAGAGTAGAGTAGATACTTATACAAAGAGAGTAGATCAGATACGTATACAAAGAGAGAGTAGAGTAGGTACTTATACAAAGAGAGAGTAGATCAGATACGTATACAAAGAGAGAGTAGAGTAGATACTTATACAAAGAGAGTAGATCAGATACGTATACAAAGAGAGTAGATCAGATACGTATAAGTACAAAGAGAGAGTAGAGTAGATGCGTATACAAATAGAGTGTAGAGTAGATACTTATACAAAGGGTGACTTCCACCAATCCAACTCAACGATAAGATAAATGGAAAAATATTGCAAGGATATGTTTAGCTTACAAGAAGGGGCAAACCATCCTCTAAACTCTAAAGTCTAAACAGTCTATATCCTAGTGACGTAGTCAAAGCCACCCCTAGCGTGTTATATCCTAGTGACCTAGTCAAAGCCACCCCTAGCGTGTTATATCCTAGTGACCTAGTCAAAGCCACCCCTAGCGTGTTAATCCTAGTGGCCTAGTCAAAGCCACCCCTAGCGTGTTATATCCTAGTGGCCTAGTCAAAGCCACCCCTAGCGTGTTATATCCTAGTGGCCTAGTCAAAGCCACCCCTAGCGTGTTATATCGTAGTGACGTAGTCAAAGCCACCCCTAGCGTGTTATATCCTAGTGGCCTAGTCAAAGCCACCCCTAGCGTGTTATATCCTAGTGACCTAGTCAAAGCCACCCCTAGCGTGTTATATCCTAGTGACCTAGTCAAAGCCACCCCTAGCGTGTTATATCCTAGTGACCTAGTCAAAGGAGTAGTAGGTAGGTAAAGATACCTTAACTATAGCGAGTTCCATCCCGCGGGAGTTGACTAGAGGCGCTGAAGGAGTCAGACCTGTTCCTCTCCTACAGATTCCAACTTCTAGCATTAATTTCCTGCAACAAAAATGCAAATAACGACTAAGGGTGCGTCCCACCATACTCGGTTAAAATTAAACTGGAGATTTTGTCCTATGTTTACCATGTTAAATTTAACTGTTACTAGAGATTTTCTCCGAGAAAATCTCCAGTTGTTTTTTAAAGATACAAATACAACGTTAACACTTTTTTGTCGCGCCGTCGAAAGTCATCCAAAAGCAGTCACACTTCAATCAAGTCCTCTTCATCACGAAAAGTGTTTTTATATCGAAGAGATAAGAATTGTCACCCTGTGCTCCGTATAAGCAGGCCATGTACGTTACTGATAAGAACAACGTATATACGGAAAAATTTTCTACTGACAGGAATCGAACCTGGGTCGTACGGTTTAGCAGACCGGCAGTGGGCCACCGTACCTGTATATGTAAGGGTCTAACGACTCTAACGCTGCGTCGAGAGCTGGGGCGGGGATTTCATGGAAGTTGACGTGACGCAGAATGTTGACCGCCACAGCCACGCTGAGTGAGCTGGAGCCATCTCCTCCAACCCCCAGCCACTTCATCACTATTTTAAGAACCTGAAAACAACAATTATTATTTATAATCGTATATTACAGGATATACAAAACCTGGGTAGGTTTAAGACTTAAGGGTGAACACACAATCGTGTTTGTTCGGCATCATTTTTTCCGACCATTTTTTTCTTGTAAAAATATTCTACCTGAGTCACAAGTTTGTCTCTATCTCACTTGTCACTCACCTCAGCTTCAGTACAGTTCACCTATCTCACTTGTCACTCACCTCAGCTTCAGTACAGTCCACCTATCTCACTTGTCACTCACCTCAGCTTCAGTACAGTCCACAGGGAAGTCACAGGTAAGAAGATGGTCCAGCTGAGCAGGCGCCAGGCGCAAGAAGTCAGGAGTCTGGGCAAACTGGCGCAAGTTAGCGCTCATGTAGCGGTAGACTTCGTGCCTGAGCTGTGTGAGAGAGTACGTCTCTGCTAATGTCGCAATATCGATGCAGTTGTCCAGATCGATCTGCGTCTGCGCCGGAGACAGTCAAATTACGTTAGTTTCTTCACATTTCTTTGGGACTAGTAAACTAACTTTGATCTGTTCAACTAATTTTTGTTCCTACCTACTTTGGCCTTGAAAAAATTGAATAAATGTTACATACTTTCTGACAATACCCCATTACCAATTACGTAGTACTAAAGAAAGCGAGGCGTCAAATCTGGCTGTAATGGAATTTGCCACTGTAGAAGAGAGGTTACCTGAAGGTATATGGAGCAGGCTTCCACCACAGACGTTACCTAAAGGTATATGGAGCAAGGTTACACCATAGACGTTACCTGAAGGTATATGGAGCAGGCTTCGACCACAGACACAATCTGAACATGACTTGCGACAGACAAGACATCGTGCACATTAGCCAATGTGAGGTGCAGCCTGGCGCAGTACGCGTAGTCCAGGACCAGTCCTACTCCTGCTGCCGGCACACCATTCAGATGGATATCATTCAGCCGGGACTCCTGAAACAGTAACACCAGTCAGAAGAATGTCCCTCTGCCGGGACTCCTACAACAACACTATTCAGATGGATCTCACTCAGCCGGGACTCCTACAACAACAAACAGCAGGTTCATCTTCGTCGTGGCTTGCTTACCTTCATGGCATCAGTGAACATGGCGCGGAAGTAATCACTTACAGCGGCTAATACCGCTTTGTGGGCGCTAAATGTCTCCCCGCCCACATGTAACGTTACGTCCTGCAGCAGCCCGTCCCTTCTCAGAGCCTGCAGACCCGTCATCAACCTGCCAGCGTGCGAGGAGCACGAGAACCGAGCAGAGCTCTCCTCGAGCTGAGGCATACCTAATACCTGCAACCAACAAGCAACGTTAGCCCTCTGCCTGCTAGCATTAGCAGATCAACTGTATGGTAGATAGGTGGTGACCTACTTTGGCAGGATCGTGACTCAATGGAGAAATTCGCAGAGCCCTAGCTCCACAGTGCCCGCCATCATCTGGTCAGAACCATGACACTTTGCCTACACCATACATACACTAGGCACACAGTACGCACCCAACACTCAATCACTGATATTCACGTTTTTTGAAAATCAAACACAACACACAACTACCCACAACAAAAGATCATGCGTACCAACCAAAAAGCCAACCAAGTTCATTTTTTACGGCCCCTAAACCATTACCAATGTTTTCTAATGAGGCCCTAAAAAAGAAAACAACTCTGAAAGATGGCGGAGCAAGAGGTAAGGTTCACGTGGATCGGTTTAGCGTATAATAGCTTATAATAGTGATTTATTACGAGGTTTGACGAATGTTTCAGCTAGCAAAAGCCTTAAAGGATCTATCGACCCGAATTCAGACATCCAGCAAGCAGGAAAGACGGGAATTAGTCGAGAATGTGTTGGGTGTGGTGGGGCAGCCCTCCATCACGGAATCGATAGTCCGGGGGCTGTGCAGACTCCTCATGATGACCATACCACGATATAGGGACAGCTTTTCGCAAGGACTCGTGCGCCGGTTTGTACAGGCCCTCACACTCAGTCATACGGAGTGGACCCTCAAACATCTCACGCCATTGCTGCATCACTTTGCCAGCAGTCACAAGACCATCGCCGCAGGGTACGCTATACAAGTCGTTGCTACAAATTTGGCCAGAATGGGCCCAGGCGGGTCTCAGTTATCCTGTAAAATGTTGCTGGGTCCCATTATTGTGACCCCGTAACCAAAAGCCGTCTCACGTGCCACTTGGCACCATGCTCGGTTAACAATTAACTGAGGTTTAGCTGTTAACCGGGCATGGTGAGACGCAGCATAAGTGATACTAGGTGAAATGAATTCTACCAGAGAATAGGTACCTAGATACTGGCAACTTAGAATAAGAGATATACCTACCTAAGGACGTTACCTAGAAGTACTTAGGTATTATCCAGAAGTTTCCTTCACTGTGTGGCATATTTGTGTTTTTGTTGCTATACTTATCCCCTTATCTTATATTAGAGAACTTCCACAGCATGTGGATTGATTTTAAAACACAAGTTCATATTTCAAAGAAATTATATTATTAGGTATATTATATTTTCATGTTCTGACATACATTAAAACTATGCCTCCCAGTGTTGACTGCAAGGGCCAATAACTTCGTTAAAACTTTACAGTCTGCCAGGCGATCGGACACCTAGTACTAGTGCTAGTGCTGCGTACCTAACCTCTTTGCTTAATCCGTCTCCCCTTCATCATTCGAAAATCGAAAGATCGTTGGTGCGAATAGGTGAGAATAAGCGCCGTGGTACCTCTATTTCACAACTTTGTTGATATTTTTGCAGGAGAAACACTGCCGACACAGCCCTGTTTGTCCTCTCCTGGACGTCCATCTTGCTTCGGGACGGGTTAAAGGAGAAAATCTCGCCTGCGGAGGAGATGACGCAGCTGATCGAGACGCAGACAATGCTACTGTTTGCTGTCTGCGCAGGCGGGAACCCCAGGCAGCGGCGGAAGGCAGAGAGGGTGGTGGGCGGAGTGTGGGCCGCCTCCCTACCTCTGCTATCTGCTGCCACGTCTCACGTCAGCGTCATCAGAGCTGACCCGTCTGATGACATGCTGGTGTATGGAGCGCACTTGATTCACTACCTGCATGAGAATAAACTCACTGATCAGCTCGCCACCGTTAAAGTAAGTCATTTAACTGCAAGCGTTGTTTAACCCCTTGTTGGTTATCGCTTTATTAAGGTGACCACATACGATGCGTTTTGGACGGCGGCGTCCAAGGCTTCCTGGCTGGGATGTGACCTCAGGGATGGCTGGATGTCGCGGGATGCGTCGACAATTTTCCTGGCCCTTCTTGGGCTGTGATTTATTTGAACCCACACAACTTGATTAGTTTGCAAAATGTTCGTTTTGTGGTTTAGCCCGCTTTGGTGGACGCTTTGGTGAAAATCAGCATATCCTGTAAGAAGAAGCCGGATGTGACGGTGGTGCCTGCGTGCCGCGGCCTGCTCAGGCTTCTCACGCACGAGGACTTCAGCTCCACTGTCCTGCCTGCGCTAGACAAGGCCATGCTGCGCGCGCCCGAGATTGTGCTGCCTAACGTGACGCTGCTCCTTAGTCAGCTTACGCTGGACCTCAGCCAGTACGCCATGCCGATTGGAAAGCACCTTGTGGGTAAGAGAAAACATGTGTTGCGCGCTCACAGCCGGGTGCCGGGTCTTGTCGATTCGATCACAATCCTGTCAAAGTTATTCTTATCAGCAGTCTAGAGGCTGTGGTAGGTAAGCACCCCTTCGGGGATCACGCGATTGTTGGGGAGATGTGTTAACGCGGCTTGTCTTGTGTCTATAGCTAATCTCCACTCTAAGGAAGACATGTGTCGGGAGGAGGCAGAGGCAGCGTGCCGCCAGCTCGCAAAGCAGTGCTCGCATTCTGCTCAGCTGCTCGCTGTGCTGGAGCATCTGTTCGCTGTCCTCAACGGCTCACAGGGAAAGCTCACTGTCGCTACTCATAAGATTAGTCTGCTACAGGTCAGCATTCTTAAAGCTAACAAAATGGATAGTCTCCACGATGACTTGGTGATACTTAGACATTTTTAAAAACGGAAAATAAACTTGGCACTTGTATCACAGAAACACTATAATGCAACCGGTTTATTTATAAGTTTATTTTCCGTTTTTAAAAATTCTTAAAACTAGCTTGGCATACCCAAGGAGGTTCTAAGAACTATTGTTTCAGTACCTCGAGGTCTGGGCCTGAGGGATGAGTTCCTCAGAGCTTGCCACTCTATTTCCATGTTCAAAACTACCATCCCCCCGAACTCGATACGTCCTAGAGTTGCCTTGGTAGAAGGTGACATTATGATTAACAGTTACCTTGGTGATGTGTTGCAGGGTGCAGGGGCCATGGCAGATAACGGAGTGACGGGCAGCAGCGCTCAGACGCTTGCAGAGAGCGTCATTCCACATCTGACTGCCGTACTAGAGACGGAGGTGCACGAGAAGACCTTGGTCACGGCCCTGCTGGTGATGGCTAAATGGGGCGCCAGACTGAACAATGTGCCGCACTCTCTCATACAGAGCTTCCACAAGGGCATCGGTATGTTCCCTCCCTTCATGTTCACTGAAATCGCAACAAATGAGCATCGATAGGATTGAGTACCGTAGACTAGAGAAAAACAGCAGTTACCTCGCGTTTTATACTTTAATCCCACATTTGTTTTGGGTGGGACAAGGAAACCGTAGGGTAAGTTTGGACGTTGTCCATTGGTAATTGCGATGTGGTGGGGACGTACCGGTATCCTATCGCTAGGCATCGAGGGCATTCTGTACTGTTCACTGTTCACAGAATGCCCTCGGGGCAGACAGGTAGCCTGGCGCTACTATATCTATCATGATATCATAGTTTTTACAACCGAGCATCTACATCTACTAATTTTTCTCCGTAACTGGTGTTTGCAGGACTGAAAACTTCAACGTCAGCCGTGCGTACTGCGTATATCGACTGTATGTCGCGTTGCTTCAGTGGCAACACCCTGACGCAGGGCGTGGCGGTACTGGGCCTGCTTACCACTGCTATAGATCGAGGCTCTACCGCAGGCGCTACAGTAGCGCAGCTGGAGGCGCTATCTGCCGCCTGCTTGCTGCTGCGGCTCTCGGTGTCAGGTGCCGGCCCTGCTGAGCCCGCTGTAGCCTCACTGCGGGCCGCCATACTCGATCCGGACCGGCAACTCTTCCTCAATGACAAGTTTCTCAACTCCGCTCCGGAAGACGGTTTGTTGCTTACTGAAAATTATCTGTAGCTAACTCATACGATTGTTATAGTACTTGTGCAAAAAGAACGCGTTCTTACACTGGATTTAGTTAACCTTTCACTTGCGTTACTTCATGATGGCCGCTAATGGTGGTGCACGTACCTGTAGGTATCAATCGAGATATCATAGTTAAATTATGAGGCCTCGCAAAGCAAAGTCATGACTTTTTTTGTGTACAGGGCTCGCAAAGGTGGTGGAGCTGTGCGAAGTGCTGCTGCTGGATCAGCAATGTCAGGCTGCTAGTGCCGCTGCGCTCGCCTCCCCCCTGCGTGCCCTCCTCATCTGCGTCACGTCACCGCTGTCTGCTGGCGTGCGCGCGCAGGCTCGAGTTGTCATCAAACGCGTCGTGTCCATGCTGGGCGGGACGTCTCTCGCTTTAGCGCTCATCGACCACTTTCAAGACTTCCTTGACAACAGTGAGCCACAGGGATAGGGAAGGGAAGGGACTCTTTTGCCGTTCCTCTGCCTACCAAATAAACAATTGAAATACTGCTATGTGGCAAAGTTTATTTGAAAAAAAAAAAAAAAAAAAAAAAAACCAGTAGGAAAAAAAGGCCAGCTGAGGAAAGGCGGAAGTTCTCCCGACTTTTCTCATTGTTTGTTATTTCTTGAGATCTCCGAAGAAATGATAAAGAAGTGTTGACCCTGCAAGAGCCTAGCGAGTAGCCATGTTTGTGAAGATGACGTGATGTTGTATGTTGTTGTTGCAGGAGTAGTGGGGAAGAGTGATGAGGGAGGTGGAGGGGATAAGGAGGTGACGTCGCACATTCTGTGTGACGCGCTGATGAGTGTGTGCAGTGGTAGTAACCTCACGCAGGAGGACAAGCACCAGCTCGCCCTCGCTTCGCTCTCTGTAGCTCACCATCCCAACCTAAGTGAGTATCTGCCTACGTCCTGTACCCTACCTGTGTTAACTCTTTTCTGCCAAGACGTATGGTAACGAAACTGCACTGAATCGACAGAATAACAATCAGAAGCCTTAACCGCTGCCGGTTTTTTCTGTAGCTGGCAGCTGTAGCCACCTCTGGCTGAAGATCCTGAAGCAGCTGTCAGTGGACCCCACGCAGCTGATCACGCAGCACTCAGCGCGCGTTGTGCGCGAGGCTGTGACGGAGTTCCGCCCCCAGCCCGCCCACGAGGCGGCGCTCGCCACCCTCGTCCGCCTCGCGCCGCCCGTCCTCATCCCCCGCGTCATGGACGCCGTCACGCCGCTCCTGAGTGAGGCGGCCGCCACACACGTCAGCAGGGACGAGTACTTCGCTTACCTCATGCCGGAGGGAGAGCTCTACGACAAGTCCGTTGTTGCAGGGTACGGAGATACAGTGTTGGTCATTTATATTTGTTTTTGCTCGATGTGATTTCATAGTTATAAATGTTTCCTTGTTGCAGAAGGGAAAACGAGCAAAATATGAAGAATTTGAAGAGAGAAAGCAAGCTGTACTCTTATAAAGAGCAGATGGAGGAGTTGCAGCTGCGCCGTGAGCTGGAGGAGCGGAAGCGTAAGGAGGGGAAGCTCCAGGAGCCGCAGCTCACTCCCAAACAGAAGGAGGTCATCCGCGTCCAGCTGGAGAAGGAGGCGGCCATCAGGGCCCGCCTCGCCAGCATACACACCAAGGTAGCCGATAACAACGTAACCTAGCGCCCATATATGCGGTAACCGTTCTAATTACTTTTATTGCTGAATTGCTTTTCTTCTCTTTTATTTAGAATCGAATATTTACTCGATATTTTTGTTTCGAGTTTCCTAGCATGTGTATTGTTTCAGGTGACAAGGTGCGTGTCGATGGTGTCGGCCGCCATGTCTGGAGACATAGTGAGTGTGTCTCGACACCTGAATAAGCTGGTGCCGCTCCTGCAGGCAAACCTGAGCTCCCCCGTGGCGGCGCCACTCATCGCGCAGCTCTTCCTCCTGATTGGGGACAAGGTGCTGGGGCAGCAGCAACAGCAGCCTCTCATTGGCCAGCTTGTCGGTCACGTGACACTCCGCGTGCTTAAGCCGCAGTGCGACTTAGACCCTGCATGGGAGGTGAATTATCAAAAAAATCAAACTAACGCTGCTTGTTTTCTCTGGCCCATTTCCTGCTTTTCTTACTGAAATTTTAATATTTGTGTTGTAGCACTTTCCAGCTGCAGCAGTGAACAAGGTATTAGCTAGGTCTGCAGCAATAGAGAGGACCCTGGACAGGGTGTCAGTGATGTATTGTTGTTGATGTCAGGTTGAGCCGCTAGCTGCAGCAGTAGAGAGTACCCTGGACAGGGTGTCAGTGATGTATTATTGTTGATGTCAGGTTGAGCCGCTAGCTGCAGCAGTAGAGAGGACCCTGGACAGGGTGTCAGTGATGTATTGTTGTTGATGTCAGGTTGAGCCGCTAGCTGCAGCAGTAGAGAGGACCCTGGACAGGGTGTCAGTGATGTATTGTTGTTGATGTCAGGTTGAGCCGCTAGCTGCAGCAGTAGAGAGTACCCTGGACAGGGTGTCAGTGATGTATTATTGATGATGTCAGGTTGAGCCGCTAGCTGCAGCAATAGAGAGGACCCTGGACAGGGTGTCAGTGATGTATTGTTGTTGATGTCAGGTTGAGCCGCTAGCTGCAGCAGTAGAGAGGACCCTGGACAGGGTTTCAGTGATGTATTGTTGTTGATGTCAGGTTGAGCCGCTAGCTGCAGCAGTAGAGAGGACCCTGGGCAAGGTGTCCGCATTAACGTCTGGCCCGAGCCTGTGCTTCTGCTTCCCGTTCCTGCGCGCCGCTCTGCTAGACCGCCTGCAGGACGAAGCATTTGCTCTGCGGGCGCTACAGATCCTGCTGCGCCACTCCAAAATGCGGGGCCGTAATGATGAAGACCTGAATCATCCGAAGCTGCTCCCTCGCCCGCAGATCATCACCTTGCTCGTCGATGTTATCGGTATGTGCCTAGGTATATCGGCGTTGATAAATATCTTTATTTTCTGGTTTTCACAAACAAAAAATGCATTCTATTACTGGCGATTTCGCTCCCTCATATCTGCATATACCGCAGCAGAGGGGTGGTGAAAGACAAGCGCAGAAACTAGGTCATTCCTTGGATAATAGTGCTCAGATTTCGTACTGAACAACCATAGCTTCGATTCGATACACATTTCACTCGACATGCTGAACGTAGCAGAGGCGAATCCCAGTTAGATAAACTTTCATAGGACCGGGATCAAAGGTGTAACATTTATTATTGTAAAATGTTGTTTTAATTTTTAATGAAGTAATCCATCAAATAGTTAGGTATTTATTTTGACTACTTGTTTTATTCTAAAAATTTTGGTGTGGTGAAGGAGGTTTGTTGTTGTTGATTTTGGATGTTTTTGGTTGGAGGTTTGATTTTGGAAAAGTGGAGATGATTTTCATGATTTTATTTGTTTCTGTGAAACTGGTAAAGAAGATCATGGCGTAAAAGCTTAAAGAAGGCACGGCGGTGCCCCGCCCACTATTAAATGAGTAACATGAGACCAAGAGATGTCAAAAATACAAAAAGTATTCCTCATTGGGGCTGTTGTCCCTTCATAGCTGCTCACGTCAAGACATATATAACTTTTCTGGTTATTATTCTTTGGATTTTTGGGGTGTGCAGGAAGAGGTTCCAAGCTAGTCGAGACATCAGCGAGTGAGGTCCTCCTGGAGACATGTATAGCGGGCAGCGGCGCCCCGGGTGCCGCGCGCGCCTCACCGCAGGAGTTGGCGGCGTTGCTGGCGGCGCTGCAGAGCGAGGCTGCGCCGGTACGTGAGGCGGCGTTAAGGGGACTCCAAGCCCTGCACAAGGCGCTGCCGGCCATGAAAGATGATCCCGAGCTACGCACGGTAACTTGATTTTTATTCCATTAACCGATAAATGAGGAAAAATCTCAGCCCACCAGAGTTTGAACTTGGAAACTTCTTTCCCGAGACTGAAATTTAACTGATAGGCCGTTGTGCTTCCCCAGTTCCCATTTATGTCGCTTATTTAGGAGCAGTGAGCTTGTCACCGCATACGGGTAGCTCGGAGTGATCCAGAACCTGTAGGTCTATTCTGAAACTTATGGTCCTGATGCCTTCCCACTTATGGTCCTGATGCCTTCCCACTTATGGTCCTGATGCCTTCCCACTTCTGGTCCTGATGCCTTCCCACTTATGGTCCTGATGCCTTCCCACTTATGGTCCTGATGCCTTCCCACTTATGGTCCTGATGCCTTCCCACTTTGGTTGTTATCTCGTAGTTATCTTGGCGTTAGATTCGCGTTAAGAGAATGGTATTAGCGCTGCAGCTGCAGAGCTATCCCGCCAGGCGTCCGAGACGTAGAGCCAATGCTTGGCTTGGTTTGCAGGCAGTTTGCCGGCGTGTATGGGTCGCCCGAAGTGATCCTGAATCTGAGCTGTCCCGCCTGGCCTCCGAGCTGTGGAGTTCTGCTCGGCTAGAGTCTATCCCGCACGTACTCAGCTCTGAGCTGATGAAGGACGTGGTGCATCCCGTGCCGGTCATACAGCAGTCCGCCGCTAAGGCGCTGGCAGCGCTGGTGCGCGCTCATCCCGACCTGCCCCTCGTCACGGGAATCCTGGATACCCTACAGGTAGACTCTTCTTCTTCTTCATTTTACATGTAGACTCTTGGAGGACAAAAATCCGAAGATTACAGAAGGGCCACAACTCAATACTTCTTCTGATCTCTTTCTAATGGGATAGAGCAGAGCCGGATTAACCATCAATGAGGCCCTAAGGTAGACTCGATTTCTAGGCCCTTTTATTATTTTATTATTTTTGTCATTTAGTGGCAAACGAAGCAGAATGTAGGGGAAAAGACAAAAAAGGAACCGAAAATTTCACTAATCTCCGTAAAATCTCCATATTTCCTAGTTGTTTATTACCTACAAGTGTAGGCCCCTTCAGAGCGTAGGCCCTAAGCTATAGCTTATTTAGCTTAATGGCTAATCCAGCACTGGGTAGAAGACAGACACTGTTAGACACTTTGTTTAGGGAAGACCACACAGTTTTAAAAAGACGCATTCTATTCAGAACAAAGAAAATTCAATAGTTCCCTCAAAAAATGTACAAGATATTCTAGTGTGAATTTTTTGCATGACTACCTTCAGGACATCTACACGTCCCGCCTGGCCATGACCCCTCCTAAGCTGGACAGTCTAGGACGGGTCACGGAAGCCCCCATCGACACATGGGAGCCACGCAGTGGCGTCGCGCTGGCGTTCCAGCAGCTCGCCCCCTTCCTGCAGCCCGCCACTGTCTCCAAGCTCGTATCATTCTTCGTAGCGACCGGGCTGGCAGACAGGAACGCAGAGGTGCGCCGCAATATGCTGGCTGCTGCGCTCACCATGGTCGATTTGCACGGGAAGGATACGGTGAGCCTAATAACGTAAACTTTATAAACAAGAAGGAAACTCCACAAAACCTCCCCTAGTAATAATAGATCCGACCAAAAACACTCCGTGTAAAAAAAACAGCCAAGTTTATAACCCTCCAAAAATTAGCCTATCTCAACAGCCCTTAAAAGGGTTTGATATAAAAAATGTTGGCCAAGTTCTCCACATTCCAGCTATCACTCGGCCCCCAAAATTAGTGATATCACTTATTACAGGGCCAAGTCCTTGGCGCAAATCACGTAAGCGTCACAGCCGGTCATAGACACAGGCTTTAAGGATGGATGGGGGCTGCGGTCCGGGGGTATTGGAAAGCAGGTATATGACAAAATATGTCGCCAACATCCTTGTGATTCGCGCCAAGGACTTGGCCCTGTAATAAGTGATATCACTAATTTTGGGGGCCGAGTGATAGCTGGAATGTGGAGAACTTGGCCAACATTTTTTATATCAAACCCTTTTAAGGGCTGTTGAGATAGGCTAATTTTTGGAGGGTTAAAAACTTGGCTGTTTTTTTTTTTACACGGAGTATTTTTGGTCGGATATCATATAATTTTTGTAAGGTGGTACAATAGTTTCTACCAGTAGGTAAAACATCAATTGGCTGTCGAATGGACTCAAGCTTTCTTGCCACACCTGGAAAGTACCTACCAGTACCTGAAAACTAGTTCCCTGTCAACCATACAAAAATTACCAATCTCATACCTGAAATACCTGAAAAGTACCTACTCGTACCTGAAAATGAGTTCCCTGTCGAATCTCCACAAATTACCTTCCCATACCTGAAATGTACCTAATCGTACCTGATAACAAGTTGACTGTCGAATGGAGTCAAAATACCTTACCATACCTGGAAAGTACCTCCCAGTACCTGAAAACCAGTTCCCTGTCAAATCTACACAAATTATTATCCCGTACCTGAAATTTACCTACTCGTACCTGAAAGTAAGTTGCCTGGCGAATCTACACAAATTACCTGGAAGGACAAGAAGCAGGAGGCAGTATTTGTTTTGTAAATATCTGCCATAAGTTAGTATGGGAACTATGAATCGAACCTGAACCTATAATACTGTAGGTACTTCGGGTTTGCGATTTTTCTGGGTGTTTTGGGGATGGTACCTACAAGTGTGCCGAGTTTCAGCTCTATCGTACCGCTGGAACATGCTTATAATTTGTATAGGTGAGTGAGTGAGTGAGTGAGTGAGTCAGTCAGTGAGTGACCCTCAAAAACAGCTAAGTTTGGGATGTCACTGCTCAGGTACGGTTGGACGTAGAAATTTGAAATTTAATTTTGGAGGTCCCGTGGGACCCTACTACAGGAGAAGGGTACCCACTGTTCGAGCCACGCCCCCTTGCCTCCTGTAGAGAGGCACGAAAAGTGCACAACTCTGGTTCCTGTATAACATGCTGGCAGTGCTCGAGGCTTTGTCGCGCTTTCTTTTTCTTTAAAACTTGGCTGCATGCACTGCCGTGCATGTTGATATGTGTAATTTGTGGAGATTCGACAGGGAACTCATTTTCAGGTACGAGTAGGTACTTTTCAGGTATTTCAGGTATGAGATTGGTAATTTTTGTATGGTTGACAGGGAACTGGTTTTCAGGTACTGGTAGGTACTTTCCGTGTATGGCAAGAAAACTTGAGTCCATTCGACAGCCAATTGATGTTTTACCTACTGGTAGAAACTATTGTACCACCTTACAAAAATTATATGATATCCGAACAAAAACACTCCGTGTAAAAAAAACAGCCAAGTTTATAACCCTCCAAAAATTAGCCTAACTCAACAGCCCTTAAAAGGGTTTGATATAAAAAATGTTGGCCAAGTTCTCCACATTCCAGCTATCACTCGGCCCCCAAAATTAGTGATATCACTTATTACAGGGCCAAGTCCTTGGTGCGAATCACAAGGATGTTGGCGACATATTTTGTCATATACCTGCTTTCCAATACCCCCGGACCGCAGCCCCCATCCATCCTTAAAGCCTGTGTCTATGACCGGCTGTGACGCTTACGTGATTTGCGCCAAGGTCTTGGCACTGTAGTAAGTGATATCACTAATTGTGGGGGCCGAGTGATAGCTGGAATGTGGAGAACTTGGCCAACATTTTTGATATCAAACCCTTTTAAGGGCTGTTGAGATAGGCTAATTTTTGGAGGGTTATAAACTTGGCTGTTTTTTTTACACGGAGTATTTTTGGTCGGATTTGTTTTGTAAATATCTGCCATAAGTTAGTATGGGAACTTTGAATCGAACCTGAACCTATAATACTGAAGGTACTTCGGGTTTGCGATTTTTCTGGGTGTCCACGGGATGGTACCTACAAGTGTGCTGAGTTTCAGCTCTATCGCACTGCTGGAACATGCTAATAATTTGTATAGGTGAGTGAGTGAGTGAGTGAGTGAGTCAGTGAGTGAGTGAGTGAGTGAGTGACCCTCAAAAACAGCTAAGTTTGGTATGTCACTGCTCAGGTACGGTTGGACGTAGAAGTTTGAAATTTCATTTAGGAGGTCCCGTGCGACCCTACTACAGGAAAAGGGTACCCACTGTTCGAGCCACGCCCCCTTGCCTCCTGTAGAGAGGCACGAAAAGTGCACAACTCTGGTTCCTGTATAACATGCTGGCAGTGCTCGAGGCTTTGTCGCGCTTTCTTTTTCTTTAAAACTTGGCTGCATGCACTGCCGTGCATGTTGATAGGTACGTCAATAAGAAGCATTTTATTCTAAAGAAGAGTTTTTTTTTCTGGGTAGGTGAGCGGTTTGCTTCCGGTATTTGAAGAATTCATGGATAAGGCGCCGGACTCCAGCAGCTTTGACGCCGTCCGTCAGTCTGTCGTTATTCTCATGGGGTCCCTTGCGAGGCATTTGGAGAAGGATGATGCGAGGATCAAACCTATCGTAGAGCGGCTTATTGACGCCTTATCCACACCCTCACAACAGGTAACCATACCATCTGCTGCTCCGCTACAGCTATTACCTTACCTACCTTATCCACACCCTCACAACAGGTAACCATACCATCTGCAGCTCCGCTACAGCTATTACCTTACCTACCTTATCCACACCCTCACAGCAGGTAACCATACCATCTGCTGCTCCGCTACAGCTATTACCTTACCTACCTTATCCACACCCTCACAGCAGGTAACCATACCATCTGCTGCTCCGCTACAGCTATTACCTTACCTACCTTATCCACACCCTCACAACAGGTAACCATACCATCTGCAGCTCCGCTACAGCTATTACCTTACCTACCTTATCCACACCCTCACAACAGGTAACCATACCATCTGCTGCTCCGCTACAGCTATTACCTTACCTACCTTATCCACACCCTCACAACAGGTAACCATACCATCTGCTGCTCCGCTACAGCTATTACCTTACCTACCTTATCCACACCCTCACAGCAGGTAACCATACCATCTGCAGCTCCGCTACAGAACTACAAGGGCGAGGGCCTAGTGATATATGTAAACACTACCGACCAAAAACACTCCGTGTAAAAAAAACAGCCAAGTTTATAACCCTCCAAAAATTAGCCTAACTCAACAGCCCTTAAAAGGGTTTGATATAAAAAATGTTGGCCAAGTTCTCCACATTCCCGCTACCACTCGGCCCCCAAAATTAGTGATATCACTTATTACAGGGCCAAGTCCTTGGCGCAAATCACGTAAGCCTCACAGCCGGTTATAAACACAGACTTTAAGGTTGGATGGGGCGGCGGTCCAGGGGTATTGGAAAGCAGGTATCCTGCAGAGCAGGCATTTCCGTGACAAAATATGTCGCCAACATCCTTGTGATTCGCGCCAAGGATTTGGCCCTGTAATAAGTGATATCACTAATTTTGGGGGCCGAGTGGTAGCGGGAATGTGGAGAACTTGGCCAACATTTTTTATATCAAACCCTTTTAAGGGCTGTTGAGTTAGGCTAATTTTTGGAGGGTTATAAACTTGGCTGTTTTTTTTACACGGAGTGTTTTTGGTCGGATATCATATAATTTTTGTAGGGTGGTACAATAGTTTTTCTACCAGTAGGTAAAACATCAATTGACTGTCGAATGGACTCAAATTTTCTTGCCATACCTGGAAAGTACCTACCAGTACCTGAAAACCAGTTCCCTGTCAACCCTACACAAATTACCAATCTCATACCTGAAGTACCTGAAAAGTACCTACTGGTACCTGAAAACAAGTTTCCTGTCGAATATTCACAAATGGCCCTCCCATACCTGAAATGTACCTACTCGTACCTGAAAACAAGTTGACTGTCGAATGGAGTCAAAATACCTTGCCATACCTGAAAAGTACCTACCAGTACCTGAAAACCAGTTCCCTTCAAATCTACACAAATTATTATCCCAAACCTGAAATTTACCTACTCGTACCTGAAAATAAGTTGCCTGACGAATCTACACAAATTACTTTCCCATCCCTGAAAGTATAGTACCTACTCGTACCTGACAGGAACAAGGAGATATATACACATTTCACAACTCTGTACGTAGGTAGGTATTTATTGTTAGGACAAGGAGCAGGAGGCAGTATTTGTTTTGTAAATATCTGCCATAAGTTAGTATGGGAACTTTGAATCGAACCTGAACCTATAATACTGAAGGTACTTCGGTTTTGCGATTTTTCTGGGTGTTCACGGGATGGTACCTACAAGTGTGCCGAGTTTCAGCTCTATCGCACTGCTGGAACATGCTAATAATTTGTATAGGTGAGTGAGTGAGTCAGTGAGTGACCCTCGAAAACAGCTAAGTTTGGGATGTCACTGCTCAGGTACGGTTGGACGTAGAAGTTTGAAATTTTATTTAGGAGGTCCCGTGGGACCCTACTTCAGGAAAAGGGTACCCACTGTTCGAGCCACGCCCCCTTGCCTCCTGTAGAGAGGCACGAAAAGTGCACAACTCTGGTTCCTGTATAACATGCTGGCAGTGCTCGAGGCTTTGTCGCGCTGTCTTTTTTTAAAAACTTGGCTGCATGCACTGCCGTGCATGTTGATACAGGGTCCTACCACAGAAAGGGTTGATTGTTAGTGATGCACGAAAATTTGCTGATTGCTGCGTCCTGGGCTGGGGGGTGATTGCTGTCGAAAATTGGTTTTTCCTGTTTCTTCATCTTCTACTCCATGATTAGGTTCAGGAGGCCGTCGCGAACTGCCTCCCACCCCTCGTGCCCGCCATCAAAGACGACGCGCCGCTCATGGTGAAGAACCTCCTGCACCAGCTGCTCGAGTCTGAGAACTACGGCGAGCGTAAGGGAGCGGCGTACGGGCTGGCAGGTCTCGTCAAGGGGATGGGTATCCTGGCCCTGAAGCAGCTCAACATCATGACCATCCTCACCGACGCCATCCAGGACAAGAAGAACTACCGGCACCGTGAGGGCGCGCTCTTTGCGTTTGAGATGCTGTGTACAATGTTGGGGAGACTGTTTGAGCCGTACATCGTGCATGTGCTACCGTTCCTGCTCCTCTGCTTTGGTAAGTGTTCAGTTTTTGCTGCTGACCACAATTAGCGTCCTGCCATTGGCCATTTCCCAGTTTCGTAATCAAATTATTATAACTTCATAAAATGTTTTCAGTTATATTTGAAACATCATAGCAACAACGCGTTGGTATTTCTCATGATATAAATGTTTCTTCCGACAATTTCTTGCGGATACTGTTGGATATTGAAATGTTCTGAAATATAATATGTCTTAATTATTAAGTAATGACCTATGTTGCGATTAATTTAGGAAAAAAAATTTAGGGTGCGTCCCACCATGCCCAGTTAAAATTAAACTGGAGATTTACCATGTTAAATTTTTACTTAAAAGTTAAATTTAACATGGTAAACATAGGACAAAATCTCCAGTTTAATTTTAACTGGGCATGGTGGGACGCACCCTTGTGTCAAAAAATCACTCACTCGATTGTAAAATCACAATATAGCTGGTTAATTTCTGACGTTAAAAAAACATATTATATTTCAAACCATTTAATATCCAGCAGTAGGTACCTACCTTCAAAAACTAGTCGAGAAAAAACGTAAACAAATAGGAAATGTATATTCCGAAGTTACGTGACGATACGTTACAGGTGACAGCAGTCAGTTTGTGCGGGATGCAACCGACGACACGGCACGCGTGGTGATGAGCAAGCTGTCGGCGCACGGCGTCAAGCTCGTCCTGCCCAGCCTCCTTGCCGCGCTTGAGGAGGACTCATGGCGCACCAAGACAGGCTCAGTGGAGCTGCTTGGCGCGATGGCCTTCTGTGCGCCCAAACAGCTCTCGTCCTGCCTCCCCAGCATCGTGCCCAAGCTCATCGAGGTTCTCAGCGACTCCCATGTGAAGGTGCAGCGAGCGGGCGCACAGGCTCTCAAGCAAATCGGCTCTGTCATTCGTAACCCTGAGATCCAAGCCATCGTGCCTGTCCTCCTCCAGGCTCTACAAGTAAGTCCAACTTACGAAACGTTTTTGGCGCTAAAAAATTTGTCTAGAATTACTCCTTCGTGCAATCACCATGGCCATTTAAAAAGACGTTAAAAGACATAATTTAAATATCCAACTGTGTCCTCAAAAGAAACGTAAACAAATAGTAAATGTGGTAAGTAATGACAGTAGGAGTAGCTTTCCCTGTCCCGATGAGTTTCCAGCTAATTTCTGATTGATGGCGCCTAGGACCCAGCTACCAAGACCGCGACAAGTCTGCAGTCACTACTCGACACCAAGTTTGTCCATTTCATCGATGCGCCGTCACTGGCTCTCATCATGCCGGTGGTGCAGAGGGCGTTCATGGACCGATCAACAGAAACTCGCAAGATGGCGGCGCAGATCATCGGCAACATGTACTCTCTTACTGACCAGAAGGACCTCTGTCCCTACCTGCCGACCATTATACCTGGTCTCAAGACTTCCCTCCTTGATCCCGTGCCGGAGGTAAGCACTCAAAGCCTAATGAGATACAGGGCAGGAATCATCTTGCTTCATAGCATACTAACTGTGTACTGTGATGTCAGGTGCGGAGTGTCTCTGCCCGCGCTTTGGGCGCCATGGTTCGAGGTATGGGCGAGACCAGCTTCGAGGACCTGCTGCCCTGGCTGATGCAGACCCTGACGTCAGAAAGCAGCTCTGTGGACCGATCAGGAGCTGCGCAGGGGCTGAGCGAGGTGGTGGGCGGGCTGGGCGTGGAGAAGCTGCACAAGCTCATGCCGGACATCATCGCCACCGCCGAGCGGACGGACATCGCCCCCCACGTCAAGGACGGCTACATCATGATGTTCATCTACATGCCCGCTGTCTTTACTAACGAATTCACCCCGTATATCGGCCAGATCATCAACCCCATACTCAAGGTATTGTCACCCCGTATATCGGCCAGATCATCAACCCCATACTCAAGGTATTGTCAGATCATCAACCCCATACTCAAGGTATTGTCAGACCATCCCCTCATACTTTTCTTTTATTATAAACCTCTTTGATAGTTCATTTTTGAAAATCGACGTTTGCAAGATAGCAGGGTGCAATTTTAGTCGGCTTGATCGACCGTTTTTGAAATTCAATGATATTTCAGGCCCTTGCTGATGAAAACGAGTACGTGCGGGACACTGCCCTGAAAGCTGGCCAGCGGATCGTTAATCTATACGCGGACAGCGCCATCATGCTTCTCCTGCCTCAGCTCGAGTGCGGCCTGTTTGATGACAACTGGCGCATCCGCTACTCCTCTGTCCAGCTGCTGGGTGATCTGCTCTACAGGATCTCCGGCGTCACGGGCAAAATGAGCACCGAAACAGCTGACGAGGACGACAACTTTGGGACAGAGCAGTCGCACAAGGCCATCATTGAAGCTCTCGGTGCGGAGCGGCGGAACCGCGTCCTGGCCGGCCTTTACATGGGCCGCTCTGACGTCGCGCTTATGGTACGCCAGTCCGCCCTCCACGTGTGGAAGGTGGTGGTAACCAACACCCCGCGCACCCTCCGCGAAATCCTACCCACGCTATTCAGCCTTCTTCTGGGGTGTTTGGCTTCAACCAGTCTGGACAAGCGCCAGGTGGCCGCGCGAACTCTTGGGGATCTAGTCCGTAAACTCGGTGAACGCGTGCTGCCCGAGATAATTCCCATTCTGGAGCGAGGGCTGGAATCTGACGCTCCGGATCAGCGGCAGGGTGTCTGCATAGGACTGAGCGAGATCATGGCGTCCACCAGCCGCGACATGGTGCTCACGTTTGTGAACTCGCTGGTGCCCACAGTGAGGCGAGCTCTGTGTGATCCACTGCCTGAGGTGCGGCAAGCTGCCGCCAAGACGTTTGACAGCCTCCATGCTACAGTGGGAGTGCGGGCGCTCGATGACATCCTCCCTGCCATGCTCCATCAGCTCGGCTCATCCGACCCAGCTCTCGCCGAGTCCACATTAGATGGACTCAGACAGGTGATTAGTCATTTTGCCTAAAACGGGGTTTTTCACAATTCCCTGCAATTTCAAGTAAAAAGTACTTTTTGAACGAGGTTCTTTAAGTAATGAAATGAAGACGAAATTTTCCATTTTTCTCTTTTTTCTCGTTTGGCATTTTAAAATTTGAGTTGACTGACAAAAACTCAGCTGGCACGAATTTTATCTGAATGTTTTCTCACTTTCTGACTAAAAGCGTTGTCTGTTGTAAACACAGGTGATGGCCATCAAGTCGCGCGTGGTGCTGCCGTACCTGATCCCGCAGCTGACAGCTCCTCCCGTCAACACGAAGGCCTTGTCCATGCTGGCCTGTGTAGCAGGCGAGGCTCTCACCAAGTACTTGCCCAAGATCCTGCCAGCGTTACTGGCCGCCCTCAGCGCTGCTCAGGGCACTCTGCAGCAAGCCGAGGAGCTCGAGTACTGTCAAGCTGTCGTGCTTTCCGTCACCGATGAGGTGAGAACACAGGGTTTTTCAAAACATGAAAATCAGGTAAAATGTGCAATGAAGTATCTTTACTCACCGTCCTGTCAGTAGTTAATGTAAGCAGCTGAGTTTCTAATTTTGAGACTAAGCTCGGTGCAATGATAAGTTTCTGAGGATCCTGTTCTGTGATACAACTTATATGTGTAGGTGCATCTAAGTTGTGGTCTGACCAAGACTTTCGTCAGTTTTTGGTCCAAAAATCATCAAGCGTAAAAAAGCGGGAGTTTTCATAACAACTGAAAATAGTGATTTTAAAAGCCACGGACCACTTTTTACATTGCATCGTGATCGTGATCTTTCTAAAAAAAAAATTTATCGCTAGGTGGGAATCCGAACCATCATGGATCAGCTGATGGAAAATACGAAGTCGGAGAAGGTGGAGCTACGCAAGTCCGCCACGACGCTGCTGTGTGCTTTCTGTGCCAACACGCGCGCCGACTACTCGCAGTACGTGCCGCAGCTCCTGCGCGGCCTCATACATCTCCTCACAGACACGGACAGCGAGGTAAACTCATTTCAGAGAGGAATATCCAGAATTGCCAGAATAGGCCTAACCTGCTGCTCACAGGTAAACAGCTAAATGCTAAAGGTTCGAAGTAAAAATATTGCTTGTTGTAGGTGCTACTAATGGCGTGGGAGGCGCTGAGCGCCGTCACCAAGACGCTGGACCCCAACCAGCTGGCAGCACATGTGGGTGATGTGCGACAGGCTGTCCGCTTCACCGCCTCCGATCTCAAGGGGCCCGAACTGTTGCCCGGCTTCTGCCTGCCGAAAGGAATTGCCCCCATTCTACCCATCTTCCGTGAGGCGATCCTTAACGGGGCCCCTGAAGTGAAGGAGCAAGCGGCGCAGGGTCTGGGGGAAGTGATCCGCCTGACCAGCGCTCAAGCCCTCCAGCCCTCAGTGGTCCATATCACCGGACCTCTCATCCGCATTGTCGGGGACCGATTTAATTCGAGCGTTAAGGCGGCTGTGTTGGAAACTCTCGCCCTTCTACTAGCCAAGGTGGGCGTCATGCTCAAACAATTCCTTCCCCAGCTCCAAACCACTTTCGTCAAGGCTCTCAATGACCCGAACCGGACAGTGAGACTGAAGGCGGCAAACGCACTGGGTCACCTCATCGTGATCCACACGAGAGCGGATCCGCTGTTTCAAGAGTTGCACAACGCTGTCAAAACGGCCGACGATCCATCGATCCGTGAGACTATGCTGCAGGCGCTGCGGGGAGTCATTACGCCCGCAGGGGACAAGATGGCGGTCGCTCTTCGTAAGCAAGTGTACGCTACGCTGACGGGGCTGCTCAGCCATGGCGAGGATCCGTCACGGCAAGCAGCTGCTGCTGCGGGCTGCCTGGGAGCTCTCGTCCGCTACCTTCCTCCGGAGCTGCTAGCCACCACAGTTAATGAACATCTGCTGAACGATGACGCGACACTGGAGTGGACGCTGCGTCACGGCCGGAGCTGCGCGCTGTACGTCGCACTGAAGGAGGCGCCGGAGGCTGTGTACGCGGCAGAGTGGCGGGACAGGCTGGGGAAAGTTCTCCTCGCGCAGCTCGCCGTGGACCGCGTCCCCATCGTAATGAACGCTGTGCGCGCATGTGGCTACCTGTTCCAGCACCTGATGCTGACAGGGCAGCCTATACCCCAAAACCTCCTCACACCCTTCGTGCGGACAATGAATCATAGCAGCAATGATGTGAAACAACTTGTGGGCCGAGTGTGTTCCTACCTAGCACGCGTCGTCCCGCCCGAGCAGACCTCTGCCGAGTACCTGCGGCTGGCGATACCCATGCTCGTTAACGGGACCAAAGAGAAGAATGGATACGTGAAGGCGAACAGCGAGCTAGCGCTGGTGTCTGTGCTGGGGCTGCGGCAGGGTGAGGAAGCGTACACGCGCTGCGCCGGTCTGCTGGACCCAGGCGCCAAGGAGTCGCTGGCGGACGTTGTCAGCAAAGTCCTGAAGAAGGTCGCGCTCATGCCGGAGGGAAAGGAAGAGGACTTGGATGAAACGATTATGACTTGAGGCGTGTAGCGTGCTGTTGTTTGTCTTGTCTGTTGTACTACTTGTCAAGTGTCTCGTGTATTTCCGGGAGTCGCAATAAAATTTTATGATGCAGTCGTATAGCTACAGCTCACTTCATTGTCTGCCCACCATAACTATCGCAGGGAAAGACCAAATACAAATTATCATTTAACAAAATGGTTTATACTGACTGACAGAACTGCAAACGGTTTGAATTATGACGTAATGAATGGTGAACAATACAGTGGTAATGTAAGTTAACAAGGCAGAAGCTACGACGACACGTCACCTTGAAATAGCCAGTAAAAGGCGTAGATACTGTTTTCAGTCTGACAGTGATTCAGAGCAATCCTTCTTTATTCGTAACAAATCAGAGCTCCCAGCTCGAGTTACAAAACATTACATAAAGCGTGCAAACTTCTTTTTTTCTCTCTCGAAAAATCATAGCTAACAACCAGTAATGAACGAGAGCTCTGGTTTTTCGCAATAAGTAGGTACTGAAATAAGAATGCTTTATACCACAACAGAGTGAAAAAATCAGTGAATAAATGCCAATGTTGACTGTAAATAAGCTTTTAAAATTACTAGCTTCCAACAGTCACTGTGAGAGTCACTTGTAAAAACGTAGGAGTCACCCCTTGGATCGCCCAAGCTTCAAGCGGTAGCAGAGGTTAACAGGGCCTCGATATCTCCCTCGATAGCGCCTCGTTAGCGCCTGCTTCCAGTCCCAAACACTGCTCATCTGAAACTTACAATCAATTCACTAACAAGTCTTACAACAAATTATTTTTCTAGATACTTCGAGACTGAGGATACAACACTTGTTTCAAAGTAAATTGTTGGATATAATATATATATTTTTTTTTTAACGTCAAAAACCATGACTTGTGACTTTTCGATATTTAACTGATAAAAATCACTCGAATGTAAAATCGCAACACCATTTCCTCTCGTGAAAAAAATACATTTCAGAACAAACTAAGATCGAACAGTTTCCTTAGAAATGACAATAAACCAGCCTAGCACAGGCGACTGAAACAGTAAATATATTTGTATAGTTGGTATTCTGTTACCTTAAATGCCGTAAATCTTGAGCGTTCTATCCATGCTGGTGGAAGCTATGAAGTGGGACAGTCGCCCGAACCGAACTCCGGTCGCCATCGCTGTGTGGTCATTGAACACCTTCAGTTCCTGCCACTGCTTACACACGTACACCCTGAAAGATTTACATTCAAATTGTTTCAAACTTATGGTAACCTGGGAATTCTGCAAATCTCTCCTAATGGACAGAGCAGCGGAAGAAGAAAGGTATTTTGTCGGGGTAAAAAAACAATTTTTGTGTCTTATAACAATTACAGCGGAGATGGCTATCTCTCAGTTCTAGAGAGCAATGAAATACCTGACGTCAGTGCCCGCGACGGCGAGGTACGTCCCGCTCTGGTCGAAACACAAGTCCTTGATCTCATAGCGATCCTCCAGTTGGAGCGTCTTGAAGTTCTTGAGCTTGCGCAGATCCCACAGCTTGACGCAGGCGTCCTCAGCAGCTGTGGCTAGGTAGTAGCCATTCTCACTGAAGGAGATGGCCGTGATGGGCCCGCTATGCCCCGGGAAGTTGGCGACATTACTTTGCTCCTTCAGGTCCCAGATCTTCACCTGCGAGTCTGATGTCCCCGTCCCGAAGATAAGACCGTCAGGGTGGAACTGGGCTGTAGTAAGCGCTGCACCTCCGCTACCGCTCTCATCAGCCACCTGAAAAACACACGATGGTTATAGGACAGTGGCAGGCCATTGAGCTATCAAGCAACATCATCTAGTCTTAACTTGTAGAAAATTTTCTGGCGAATTCTTTTTTTTTGTGTGCACTGAAACCAATATGCTTTTTGTGCCCCCTTCTGGTACTCGGCACGTCCTCGAGTCCCCTCTCCTGCGGAGGTAATGCGGTTCAAGGGGATTCACGGTGGGTGTGCTCCCTTCTTGTGCCTAAATCACGTCTTCAAGTCCCGTCTCCCTGAGGAGTTGTGGCGAATTCTTGCTCTTCTAGCCTTCACCTGCAGGGAGAAGACTTTCGAGCGCCGCGCCGTTCTGACATAATGACCCCGTTGTGTACAGAAAGGTGGCCGTGGCCCCTCTAGACAGTACATAGTGACGAGCGTACCTTAGTGAGGAGTTTCCCCGTGCGAATGTCTGAGAAGGCCCAGTGCTGATCAGTGGATGTGGAGAGGACATAGTCGCCTGTAGGGTGGAGGGACAGCCCCGTGACAGGCTCGTCATGAGCATTCACCATCTGCACCGTCTGAGCCGTTCCGACGTCCCACACCCGGATTGTCGTGTCAGGAGAAGCCGTCAGTACAATATCCTGCAACGTCACAACAATCAGAGGAATTTTGCGGTTACTGGATTTGTCGTTACCTAAATTACGTTGGTCCAGCAATAGCCTTATTCCAGAACGTACCTCTTCAGGGTGGTAGATGACCCTGGTGACCTTCTTGGTGTGACCCTTGAGGATGGCTACCACCTGCTCCGTGTCCTTGTTGAACACGGTCGCATTGCGGTCATTCCCGCCCGTCAGGATCTTGCTGGTGTCCGCAGCATGAACATCCAGTGAGAGGATACCGGGAATGCTGGCACTGTGCAGACCCTACAACAACACAGAGTAAACAAATATCCAATTGTTTCCTCAGCATGGCGAACAAACAGCACTGAACCAGGAAATTTCAGTGAATAGTCACTTTTACTGCAGATTCTACTTTAAACGAAATCGGAGTTCCAGGGTTACTTGCAGGGTGTGAGGATAACGTGCAGAACTTACAGGGTGTGAGGATAACGTGCGGAATCCCCTGAGCGCCTCCACCGTGACCAGGTCCTCAGGCACAGTCCTTCCCTTGCGCTTCCTCTCCTGGGTTAGCACTGTCGCTTTGTCTTGCAGCTTCTGGATCACCTCTTCAGACATTCCCGCGGTCTCTGCAGGCTGCTGAGCCACGCCCGGGCCGGCCTCCGCTCCGATGGCCTGCAAAACGGACAACACATTCACACAAGAGGGCAGGTCTCGTTCGCAAGTAAGTATTGGACTAACGACTCCCTCCCCTGGCGTAGCGCTGGTCACCCCTGCCAGCGGTTTGAGGGTGGCACGTGATTAGCTATACAGTACACAGGTACATTAATGGCATAGGCACCCCTGGCGCAGCACTGGTCACCCCTGTCTGCGGCTTCAGGGTGGCACGTGACTAGCTATACAGTACACAGGTACATTACCGGCATAGGCACCCCTGGCGCAGCACTGGTCACCCCTGCCTGCGGTTTGAGGGTGGCCAAAGCTTCGCGCGCCGCCGTCACCTCCTTCGTGAGACGTGCGATGACTCGACACGCCGCATCATGCTGATACAAAGCGTGGCTTAGCTCCTGCAAACAAACACATAATTATGTTCAGCTCATACAGACATAAATAGTGGACTAATTTCAGAGAAAATAAATCAAACAGCACTCACAGAAACATGTCATAAGAAACTTAACCAAACATCGACACCGTAAAAATCAGTTTTCTAGTAGGTAGCTACCTAATTGCTAAGTCATATTTTGGGCTTTAATTTGGCATAATTATCTACATGCATATTTTGGCAGTAAGGTTACCTGTCGTGCAGTCTGGAGTTGCTGCCTCTGTGTGAAGCTGTGCAGCATGACGGCATCCCACTCATCCTGCAATGTCTTAAGTATCGCGGGAATGCTGGTTGCTGACGGCGGTTTAGGTTTGACCACAGGCGGCGTTTTGACCTCGATCAACTGTTCTATGGTCAACTCTTTCCCACTGATCGGATCCACGCCATTCTCGATGACAAACTTCTCAATGAGACGCTTCTCAAATATCGAGCCCGACACCGGCGACACCACAGGCTGCTCCGGCACTTCGTTTGATACTGAAACATGCAAAGAATTTACCCAGTTAAGTTGAAAAATACACTATTAGTTCCATTTAACAGAATTTCCGCAAAAATGAAACAAAAAATAATAATGAAGTAATATAACAAGGAATACTGACTTGCACAGCAGAGCGCCATTTTGCGGTATTGAGTCACCGCCTTTTGTTGTTGTTGTTGTTACGGAAGTGCGGAACGATCATTTGGACTGGTGTTGTTGGCTACTCTGGAGTTGATCAAAAAACCCGCGAAACACTTTCAAACTTTTTCAAAGTTATCAAAAACTGTATTGTGAAACTTGTGGGCTTTATAAAAGAATTTTTATAGTTAAATTAATTCATTCTAGAAATGTTTTGAAAATAATTCAGAAAAATTCAGATATCGATACGGTCTCTTACGTAAAAATAATAGTGTGAAGAAACGAATCTTAGATTTTTTGTGGAAAATATTTCAGCCAGGTTTTGGATCAGTAGTTATTTGGTTACGAAATGTATTCACCATCGTTAAATTGAGTTAACTTCAGATAGTTAATAAGCCAAAATAAAAAATATTACACAATATTAATTTCTATTGGTTTCCCTATTTTTCCTCAAATAAAGCAAAATGAAATGCATGCATGCACTGCCCTACCGTGCGTAGGTAGGTAGATAGGTAGGTATACGTGTTAGGGGTGACTGGTGGGCTAAGTTTGTATGGAGGTGTGTCTATGTGGCAAATGTGCTGCAGCATGCGGTTGAATGAGAGGAAGTGCATTGACACTGAAAACTTGAATGATAATGTCAATGATAGCAACTTCTCTGTTTCCTGCCCATATAGGTACCTACTACTAGCGCCCGATTAACCTTCAATGAAGCCCCAAACTCTATTTCTAGGCTCTTTTATTTTATTATTTTTGTCATTTACTTAGTGCCAAACAAAGGAGAACGTGGAGGGGGGGGGGGGGGCGGATCAAAAAGGAACCAGTTTTCGAGCGAGCGGAGCGAGCGAGACGAAAATTTCACTAGGCCAGGTAGGTACCTACCTTTACTATCTGGATACAATACCTACCAGCGAAATAAGCCAATTCAAAAGGACAGGAGAAATGTTTAAACAGTGTATACCTATAGCAGGTACCTACCTATAGGTATAGGATACAATTATTATGTGTCTCGTTTCTAAGAAATCTGCCTGATCAGCAGAAAAGTGATAGGTAGGTACCTACCTAAGTACCTATCACCTACATCTAGGTATATCAAGGGAAACTATCAAGGGAAAATTGTCAATAATTCTCAGAAATAATCTAGGTACCTAGGTAACTATAAGCAGAATATGTAGGGTCCACATAATATTATATTATTTGAAGCAACCAGCTTCTGAAAATAACGGGAAGGAAAATGCCGGCTGTTTCACCCCTAACTTATGGAAACCACCTCGCAGTCAGCTGTACACTGAACATGGCGGCGCCTGAATGTGCAATCAATAACCTCCCCCCTCCCCCACCCTCAACACTTTCTGTTTGGAGCCGAGTGTGCGGCAAGTGAGTGGATGAGTGTGAGTGTGAGTGTGGTGACTCGGTGCTCACTATCCTCAGTTGCTGGTGCGGGCTGGAGGCTGGAGGACGTGCCGTGCACGCACCGCTACCCCACTACTCTACACTACACTCGTGCAGGAAAATAATACAACTCTGGTCTGCTTGTCAAGGTGTGTTTACCGCTTGTTATTTGGGTTGGGGGTGGGTCGGCAACACCCTTCCGGTCAAACCTTATTGCATGATCATCATGGCTGCCGTTTTGTTTCAGAGTATAATATAGTGACTGTTTAGGGGAGGACCCTGAGGATCTTTCCCTATGATGGATCTTGGCCGGCCCTTGTGATAGTTGTACCTACCTGCTGCTGCTGGTTTTAACCATGCAACTGATGACTGTGATTCTATAGAAAAACAACGTTGTGTACTGAGGTCACTAAGGCCCCATGCACCCGTGAGAAGGATGTATTGAGCATTGAACGTTCTGCATGCATGGCCACCAAACAGTAGAGGAGTAGAGGTCACTGCAGGGTCAGTCCATCACCGCAGCAGTGCACATGCACATGCACGTGTGGTCCCTGCTCCCTGCTCAAGTGCATTGCTCTGCCCGTGTGAAGAGATAGATAGCACACGTGGCTTGAACGTTTCTCACGGCAAGGCTAGCAAGACATTGCATGGCCAGCCTCAGCCAATAATGGCCCATCACTTAGCCAATGGCAGTAACCATCTGCCCTCTTATGTGCATGTGCCTAATAGAGATCTCTACAACTCTAGTGCCGCGTCATCTCAGCTCATAATTGCAGCTTTTATCATTCGTCAATTGTTATGTCTGCGATTTAGCAGAAATCCCTCGAAGACCGAGGGATTCAGGTATAAGATTGTATACCTATTTACCTGTCTATAGAGCGGCTTCACCACCTATAGGTACTTAGGTACCGCGAAAGCGCTCACACGACTGAGGTCTCATGCAGGGCTCGAATCCCGGTAACAGCTATTTTCTATTATAGTAGCATGAAGATTCATTTAGCTTCGGCCAACAATCAGGCATCATGCAGTTTCTCTAATTATTAATATCTTCGCCTCCGAGCCAAGAGCAGGGTATATGTATAAGTGTGTATATAGGTATAATATGTTAGGTATATGGGCTGCTGTAACCACCAACACAAGAGCAGGGTATATATTTATGTATAGGTATATGGGCTGCTGTAACCACCAACACAAGAGCAGGGTATATAGGAATATGTATAGGTAATGGGCTGCTGTAACCACCAACACAAGAGCAGGGTAGGTATAATATATTTATGTATAGGTATATGGGCTGCTGTAACCACCAACACAAGAGCAGGGTATATAGGAATATGTATAGGTATATGGGCTGCTGTATAACCACCAATACATGCGTGGGCATCGCATTGGCAACTTAAAATAAAGGGTCCGGCAACAGTCCCACTTAACTTTCTCGCCCCGTCCGTACCTAGGTAGGTACCTATATCAATTTTTTTTTGAGAGATTTTTTTTTTGCGGGCGTAATTTTTAAGCAATCCAAAATCGGTTGAAAGTGGCCCAAGACCATCTATCCTAGATCACTATTACCCAACCTCATGCATGACTGCCACTCATTAACTGTAGTACCAAATGCGTTCCGACTATTCAAAAACGTGATTTCCATTTTTCGAAAATTTTCCTACGATAATGCCAATATTGGCCACAATTATTATGTTGGATAAATTTCGTTTGGTAAAACTTCAAACTAGCTTAAAGGTCACCTCCCTACCAATTTTTATTGAAATCGAACGAACAGTGCCACTGGAGTGACGACAGTTTTGCCAAAACTGGGCCAAGTTATTGGCCCACTTCCAAAAGGTTAAAAACGTCAAAAAATCATCTATTCAAAAACACTTCTGCAAATTTTCAAGGTTTCAACTTGATATACATATAGCCTCCAGCCGTTCCTACTTAACTGTCAAAAAACACGATTCTTTGCCTTTTTTGACCATATGGGCAAATTTTGGCCCAAATTTTTGGCCCATCTCAAAAATAATAAAGTGATCCTGGAACATCTATCTGGGAACACAACTGCGAAATTTGGACGTTCTAAGTTTATTACCGTACCGTCAAAAGCGTCTTGAGTAGACAAAAACATGATTTTGAATTTTATATGACACTTTTTTGACAATAGTGGGCGCAATTTTTGAGTAATCAAAATTATATTAAAAAATTTTTCTCGGAACTGATTTTAGACGTCTATATTCCAAATTTGAGCCAAATCGGTTGACTGGTGTGACCTCTAGCCGCGCTACAGACAAACGTACGGACGGACGGACGTACGTACGTACCTACGTACGTCGGACGGACATGACCTAAAAACCACTTTTTTGGTATCTAGGACCTCTGAAACGCCTTTTGCAATGAAAATCTCAAAATCGAAGTTTCGCACGATAACATAACTTTCTCAGCCCATGTATTACATACGGGCGAGAAAGTAAAAAAATTCTTTTTGTTTCTTACGTAATTTTACACAAATGTACCAAATTCATGGCAATCGGTAAATGTGAATGGGCCGCATCTATTTTTTGTCAACACATGTACCTACCAATAATTGTCAATGTTATACATATATATTGAAAAGTGTAGGTACCGTTGCGCGTCCGGTGACTACCCAAAAACACTATTTTTGAATTATTTTGGCGGTTTTTTTGCCAATAGCGGCCGCAATTTTTGACCAAGCAAAAATTTTCTTAAAGTAGGTACTTACCTAACTACTTAATTAATACCTCTGCTAGGTTTTATAGACAGGTGCATACCATATTTCATCAAAATCGGATGAACGGTATAGGCTCTATAGAACCTGGAATGAACAGACGGACGGACGAACAGACCGACAGACAGACTTTTTCCAGAAACCACTTTTTGCGACTCGCAGGGGACCCCCAGGATCATGGGAAACCTAAAATCTCAATTTCGAAATGTTGCACAATAAACATAAGTACCTAACTTTCTCAGCCCATGTTTTACATACGGGCGAGAAAGTAAAAATAATGCGAATAAGTCCAACAAAAGGCACCGGGCAGACTCGCCAGATTGGCCAGACATAGAGTAATGCAGAGACGGAGACCGGGAGACATGCAGATCTTCTTGAGCAATTAATTTGGCCTTGTTGCGGCGTCGCGGTCAGCTGTCTAGTGCAGTTAACCTTTCCCATTGGTAGACGGCACTAAGCACTAGACCTCTCAATTATAGCAAACTTTTACACCCTCTGGCGACAACTTGTGGAGTAGGTAGGTACCTGCTTTTAACGAGGGCCAGTAGTGATGCACGAAAATTTGTTTTTGTTTTGTTTTATTTCCTGTTTCGTTTTTGTTCTTGCAGTTCTTATTGCATGCAAGAACAAGAACTAGACTTGATTTTGGCTGAAGTAGGATAGTAGGCGCAGTAGGTACCTAGTATTGCCAGTAGGATAGCAGGCGCAGTAGGTACCTAGTATTGCCAGTAGGATAGCAGGCGCAGTAGGTACCTAGTATTGCCAGTAGGATAGCAGGCGCAGTAGGTACCTAGTATTGCCAGTAGGATAGCAGGCGCAGTAGGTACCTAGTATTGCCAGTAGGATAGCAGGCGCAGTAGGTGCCTAGTATTGTCAGTAGGATAGCAGACGCAGTAGGTACCTAGTATTGCCAGTAGGATAGCAGGCGCAGTAGGTACCTAGTATTGCCAGTAGGATAGTAGGCGCAGTAGGTACCTAGTATTGCCAGTAGGATAGCAGGCGCAGTAGGTACCTAGTATTGCCAGTAGGATAGCAGGCGCAGTAGGTGCCTAGTATTGTCAGTAGGATAGTAGGCGCAGTAGGTACCTAGTATTGCCAGTAGGATAGCAGGCGCAGTAGGTACCTAGTATTGTCAGTAGGATAGCAGGCGCAGTAGGTGCCTAGTATTGTCAGTAGGATAGTAGGCGCAGTAGGTACCTAGTATTGCCAGTAGGATAGTAGGCGCAGTAGGTACCTAGTATTGTCAGTAGGATAGTAGGCGCAGTAGGTAACTAGTATTGTCAGTAGGATAGCAGGCGCAGTAGGTACCTAGTATTGTCAGTAGGATAGTAGGCGCAGTAGGTAACTAGTATTGTCAGTAGGATAGTAGGCGCAGTAGGTACCTAGTATTGCCAGTAGGATAGTAGGCGCAGTAGGTACCTAGTATTGTCAGTAGGATAGTAGGCGCAGTAGGTAACTAGTATTGTCAGTAGGATAGTAGGCGCAGTAGGTACCTAGTATTGCCAGTAGGATAGCAGGCGCAGTAGGTACCTAGTATTGCCAGTAGGATAGTAGGCGCAGTAGGTAACTAGTATTGTCAGTAGGATAGTAGGCGCAGTAGGTGCCTAGTATTGTCAGTAGGATAGTAGGCGCAGTAGGTACCTAGTATTGCCAGTAGGATAGTAGGCGCAGTAGGTACCTAGTATTGTCAGTAGGATAGTAGGCGCAGTAGGTAACTAGTATTGTCAGTAGGATAGTAGGCGCAGTAGGTAACTAGTATTGTCAGTAGGATAGCAGGCGCAGTAGGTACCTAGTATTGTCAGTAGGATAGTAGGCGCAGTAGGTAACTAGTATTGTCAGTAGGATAGTAGGCGCAGTAGGTACCTAGTATTGCCAGTAGGATAGTAGGCGCAGTAGGTAACTAGTATTGTCAGTAGGATAGTAGGCGCAGTAGGTAACTAGTATTGTCAGTAGGATAGTAGGCGCAGTAGGTACCTAGTATTGCCAGTAGGATAGCAGGCGCAGTAGGTACCTAGTATTGCCAGTAGGATAGCAGGCGCAGTAGGTACCTAGTATTGCCAGTAGGATAGCAGGCGCAGTAGGTACCTAATATTGCCAGTAGGATAGTAGGCGCAGTAGGTACCTAGCATTGCCAGTTGAGTAGGATAGTAGAATAGTATTGCCGGGCTATCGGAATGTTTACGCTTTCAATGACGAATGAATGAACGGAGCACAGAGCACATGCACTGTGCATAGATAGCGATATATGCAAGTTCAGGGTCAATCTTGGAATGTTAAGGGGGTTACAAAGTCGCTGGAGAGTCACTTTTACAAAACTTGACATTGTAAAATTTGAAATTTAAAGGAAACGTCAAATAATTAAGAAAATGCGCTTTTTTTTTCATTTGAGACCAATCCCTAGGTATAATAAATTTTCTTTCGGCCTGTCAAGGAGTCAAAGGAGGGCTCATAATGTCTCAAACTGTCCGGAACTCACTGCCGCAGAGTCAATTTTGAATTTTTGGTTTGGTTTTTGTATAGAGGAACGGCAACAGAGTCGCTGCGTTACCTCGGTAACATTCGAAACCCTACGTTGTAGCTGTGGTTGTAGCTACAATGGCGCGGATGTTGGGTTGGGTTTTATAATGACGAGTGGCGGCACACTACACAGACGACCCATGCAGAGCCTGGAGTGTTGGAGTGCATTATTATCAGTTTACCACTCTCTTCTGAGAACTCTTCAACTGCATCCTGCATCCTTATATATTCCTTACGTGACCCTTCATGTACCTTCCCCCAAGCATGGCTGCTGTACAATGCCAAGTCCCCCCATCTAAAGTATAGGGACAAAAACCTGCGTAGAGCTAAAGATGAAACCGTGTCCGGACACTTCGCCGACAGACATTTGGCCGACGGACACTTCGCCGACACTTTTATGCCGACCGGACACTTCGCCGACAGGACATTTGGCCGACTTTTTAGTTTTATTTTATGTAGATTTCGAAGAAAAATCTACGTATTGTAGTCGTACCAGTATAGTCTCACTTTTGAAAAATTTCTTCATAGTTAAAAAAATGAAAATACCTACATAAAACATTTAAAAAAGAATACGTTTTTGGAAGTGATGTTATTCCGTTAAAATGTGGCTCAGGGCCACCTTGCTCCGCTAAAGCCCATGCAGAAATCGATAGTGTGAGTGATGCGACTACTGGGACTGCTGTTTCAGTACTATATCCCATTAGCCCCGGGGCCTCAGAGCCCATTAGGCGGCGCATTAGTCCCATGTTAAGAGAGGTCAACGCCCATCGCCCATATACCTACCTACCGTCAGACCGTGACTCATGTCAAGGATTCGCCATGCCACACTAATATATAGGTAACGAGACCTCCCTCCTCCTTGTCCTATTTCTACAGTCTACACTATGATGGGGCAGCACTCATGTCAAGGATAAGGATTCACAGTACCTCCCTCCTCCCTGTCCTATCTCTACACTATGATGGGGCAGCACTTATGCCAAGGATTCACAGTACCTCCCTGTCCTACACTCTGATGGGGCAGCACTTTTGCCATGGATTCACAGTAATACCTACCTCCCTCTCCCTCCTCCCTGTCCTATCTCTACACTATGATGGGGCAGCACTTATGCCAAGGATTAATCGTACCACCTCCCTCCTCCCTGTTCTATCTCCTACAGAACACTATGCTGGTCTAAGTGGAGTGCCATGTCATGAGCATTTACTGACATACTCGTACCTCCCTCTGCTCCTTCGCATGTCCTCCTATAGGTATATTATATTTATATGTGCACCAGATAACTGAGGTGGAGCTGGCATGGCTGGGGATGGCATCCTTTCAAAACTGGGCTTCCATAGCAATGCCAAATGTGGCAGGAAGGGCACTGTCGGAGACATCGTGGGTGGTCACATTAGAAGTAATGCGTGCATGACCGAAAATAGTAAACACTGAAACGTCTGGCAGGAGTTCAAATCACCACCAAACACCAAACACCAGTACCTATAGCACCACCATTATTCCCTGCACTATGTGAAACAGCTTTTGTTGTTGTCACACTCAGGAAACACGCACACCTATTCAGCTTCCCACAATGATAGACAAAGTGCCTGCTTAATGCTCACTGCTCACAATGTTAGACAAAGTGCCTGCTTAATGCTCACTGCTCACAATGTTATAGACAAAGTGCCTGCTTAGTGCTTACTGCTCACAATGTTAGACAAAGTGCCTGCTTAATGCTCCCTGCTCACAATGTTAGACAAAGTGCCTGCTTAGTGCTTACTGCTCACAATGTTAGACAAAGTGCCTGCTTAGTGCTTACTGCTCACAATGTTAGACAAAGTGCCTGCTTAATGCTCACTGCTCACAATGTTAGACAAAGTGCCTGCTTGACCCATTACTGCTCACAATGTTAGACAAAGTGCCTGCTTGACCCATTACTGCTCACAATGTTAGACAAAGTGCCTGCTTGACCCATTACTGCTCACAATGTTAGACAAAGTGCCTGCTTAATGTTTACTGCATGCTCACTGCTTACGCCTGTTATATGTGGTAGCGTGGTGGCGTTATTGTTCTTCTGTACCTACATTGTCCTATACCTACCTATACCTACCTAATTAAAGATACTAAACTAAAGGGTATAATAAATATATTTTATACAACTTACATTATCATAATCGTGGTAGGCGCACTCGTCCAGCAGTCCTTCTTCAAGAGGCAGGTCCTCGAGTCAGAGTCAGAGTGCTGCTGCTCAAGTCCTAGTCAGGTCAGCAGGCAACCGAATACGTCTCAAGGTTGCTGTGACCTGACATACTCAGTCTTGAGCAACACTATGATAGTGGAACTTATTCACAATATTTAATATTATATTTTCCATAACATCCGACCCCTCTAAAAGAAAAGGTCGAAGTGTCGGAGGCACTGAGGCCTTAAAAAAATTAAGTTCCAGTATCCTAGGCCTATATACAGTAAAAAGACCAAAGCAGAAGTAATTTATTACAAATACAGTTAACATAAAATAAAATCAAGAATTTACACATTAAAAATAAAAACACTAAAGTCCGTCTGCACTGGCTCTTCACGGAGTAGAGGGGGTAGAGTAATCCCCAGCGGGACGGCATGGACGCAGGGACGCGACGCGCGAGGCCGTGGACTCCTTGGGACGCCTGGCACCCTCATCCTCTCGTCGCAGACACCGCTTTTCCCAGGAGATCACCAGTCCATGGAGAGTTCGTCAATGCTCCTGGTTCTCCTGAGACGTGGAGGCTGTTGCTGACGACTGCCTCCAGCGGTGGGTTGGGCTCTTCGTATAGTGGGATGCCCAACTCTGCGACTCCCGAACTCCGCCTCGGTCTCAACTCCGCCTTGGCAGTCTGCAGGGCGACGCTTAGCGCAGACGCTGCTCCCTGCGACGAAGACTGCTTCAACAAGGGCGGAGGAGGTGGTGGTGGTGGTGCCGGCATTTTCAGGGTGGCCCGCGGGGTGGTGGTAACAGTGATGGCACCCCGCGACGTTGGCTGTGGCAGTACCGGCATTGGAGGCGGTGGCGGCGTTTGGAGAATGGTCCCCACCCTCCTGGTGACTTGAGGGGTGCACCGACAAAGGATGGCGTGGGGCTCCTTATCCGCCGTGGTCGGGGGTAGAGGGGGAGGTACCGGCGCGTGTCCCAGCAGAGGAATGTCCACCGTGGCCGCGTCGCTCCCTGAGCCGTCGGGGACATCTCCAGGACCCTCGGTTCTCCTGGCGCCAGCCGACTTTCGAGAAAAGATTTTCGAACATCTTAACCTATACATAATAAAAATACAAAATATTAAGACAATAACTGGTAAGACACTTAGGCTGCTATAGGATAAAATATTAAGCTTACGAGACTCCCTTTCTTTCGCTTGTACTAGTGTTATCTTGTCTTCGAGCTCTCTGATATCGAGGTGAAATTCTTTTTTTAAATTAACTGTATTGGTCAGGTTTAACAAGTTATTGAGGACTGGAGAAAAATAAGAAAAGTTAAGGGTGGGGAAATGTTCAAAAAGTGAGATATTTACATAATAAGTATGACTTCCCTTTCCCTTTATCTGATAAAGTCCAGCAACGTTGAAAGAGCAGTTACTGGGGACCTTTAGGATCCCCGATGAGTTATCGTAAGTTGTGACTAGGGTGTTTTCCACACCATTACAAGTCTCTGTTATCTCACTGCCACTTTCAACGTTATACACCCAAACATTATCGATAATGGGCAAGAGTATGGGACGAAATTGATTGGTAAGAATGGGATTGCAGAGGGTTGTAGAAGTAGAAGAATTTGTGAGAATGGCATATTGACAGGACGCATTGGAAGGTTTGAGAGGGGGGAATAATCGACAAAGGTATTTCGGTGATAATGGGTTAGAGATTAAGTGACAGTCCAGGTCTTGGAGAGCTGAAATGTCGCTCACCCATTCCTTGGAGTATGAAACTGCAAAGAAAGGCTCCGCTGGTTTAAGGAATTTATAAATTTTTGGATGAGAAGTCGGCGTATAAAAAGGATTTACGTGATACAGATTGAATCGTTCGGATGGGTTGAGGAGGGGTAAGGAAACGGCCAAAATAATTTGGTCATTGTTCACGTAAGCCTTTTTTACCGTGAGAAAAGCATAACAATTGGTGACACTATCATTAAGGTCACATGGGGGAGATTGATGTGTAGGTAAGTGGGTAGAAAGATCTCTTAGACAGGAGCTAAGAGCCACTGGTGGGAGGAACCAGGTTGACACCTTCCCACTAAGAGCTTGAAGCAATTTATTTGTAAGCTCCTCGAAGTGAGTTTTCACATCAATTATTTCGGAATTTATGATACTGAGAGCAGATGCTATAAGCTGAAGTTTCTGGACCTCACCAAGTTCCTTACTGAGATAGCGTTCGAGGTGAGCAGTTCTTTCTAAAGTGACATTCAATCGAGATTCTAACTCTGTGGTTTTGTCAGAAATCTTAGACATTATAGACAGCCCAGCTTTTATAAAATGAGTGTTTTCCTCAACGCTAGCTTGCTGAGCCTGCAGAGCAGCTTGTACTTGAGAATTATCTGAAGAAAATGAGAGCCCTGTGAAAAATCCGATTAAGGATGTTATTAGAGGTACTATAAACCGCCTGCTTTTGTTTTGATGAGGTGCGACAAACGTTTCGAACTCCTGACGAGCTGCACGGGAATCGCTGACTGACGAGGCCGTGACCGCCAACTGTGACCGTAGTTGCGGGAAGGTCGCAGAGGCGACCCGCACAGCTGACCACTGCTGCAGCAGCTCGTCATGTCGCTGTCGAATCCCCGTGAATTTGGTTGTAAAGATCATCAGCCAGTCATGGTTGGCTTCGATGACCTCTCCTTTTCTCACGAAGAGAAGCCCGTCCGACTTGATGACATTCTCGTCTGCCGACCACGGCAGAGCTCCATTGGCGCATAGGGCCAGAATTATTAAAATTGCAAATCTATAACAGACATAACCATATTAATATTCAAATTGAAACTTAATATACCCTATAACGAAACATTTTTCCTATTTCTAAGATTATAATTATGCGAGTGTCTCTCAGGGGGCTTGTTGGCCTGTTCAGTTTCAGATTCAGATTCTTCTTTACCAAGATTCACCCCGTCCGAATGGTTGGACCATTTCAATTGAGACACTACCGCATTAGTTTCTTTCCCCGTTTTTATACATTTTAACCTAACATTTGAACCCTTTTTCGATATAACTACATACGGTCCTGAAAACCTTGGAGTTCTCAGCTTATCCGTGTTGGTTTTCAGATTCTCGTTTTTATAGAAAACTTCTTGACCAACCACTAACTCGGGACAGTGTGTTTTACGGTCATAAGTCTTTTTCATATTAAGGGAATGTTTCTTGAGATTTTCACGGGCTGTTTTCCAGACTTCCGCAAAAACATTTAAATCAAATTCAGCTTCATCTTCTAAATCATCTGCATACATACGTCTAAATTTCAAAATTTGTTCCCCTGGCAATACAACTTCCCTGCCATACATTAACTCATAGGGTGTATGCTTAGTACTAGGTGCTACAGAAGAGTTAATAGCGGCTTCTACAAACATAGATAGCTTATGCCACGGAACATTTGGGTACATAGCTACATAAGTTTTCATTAGCTCCTTCGTTATTTTCACAGCTGACTCAGCTTGTCCGTTGCTTTGACTGTGATAGGGTGTGATTGTCCTATGTTCTATACATAAATTCTTACAGAGCTCCTGAAATTGTTTAGATATCATACAAGGACCATTATCGCTGATCAAAAATTTTGGGCAACCTAGTTTAACTACTATTTCTTTCACAAATTTTCGGGTCAATTCCGAAGAGTCTAAAGTTTTGCAAGGAATTATTCTTATTAGCTTTGAGAAAGCGCAGATAACGATTAGAGCGTGTTTGTATTTATTCTCGGAATCTTTTCTCCCATCGAAAGTGAGATGATCCATATGGACCCTTTCCATGGGTGCACTAGGTGTTTCATAAGGCTTTAAAGGTGCGCGAACTGTCCTGTTCTGAATCTTGCTCCGATTGCATATGACACATTCATGGATGACCTTTCTGACTATACGCGTTACGCCTTTCACCCATATCAGCTTTCTCAATGCATTCAATGTTTTATGGAAACCTAAATGTCCACGAAAAAGAGAGTTATGAAATTTCTTAACAAATTCCTCCGTTTTTCCAAGTGGTATACACAGTCTTAGCTTGCCACTTGCTGGAACCTTTCGAAACAAAATTCCATCTTCGTCTAGGAAAAACAATGTACTATTTTCGCGACCGTTCCTTATTTCGTTAATAATTACTTTCAGTTTGGGGCAATTTCCCTGCATTTCCTTTAGTTCACTCTTGGTGTAGTATGTTTCTATTTCCTGAAAATTCGCAAAACAGACTGGAACTGATCCCTTCTTTTTATCTGCCAATAGTTTAACCTTTACATCGGAAGAAAACCTAACTTGTTTGCCTACGGCTGTCTTTTGCTGCTGAGCTGTTGTTTGATTTGTGACTATATTTTCGTTAACAGGAATAGGCACGCCCTGAGCTTTAAGGCGTTTCATGCAATCATCGAACGTCTCTACCTTGTCTGTCGGAATTTCATCTATGTATTTCGGTGGATCCTGACTAAAGTCAATTCTAGATAGAAAATCAGCAATTCTGTTGCGTTTCCCGCTAATGTGTTCCACGTCAAAGTTATACTCCTCAAGAAGAATAGCATTTCTTTGGAGTACCGGTGATAATTTTCGCGCTGACTTTAAATAGACCAGTGCTCTAGAATCCGTTCTAACCCTGAAATAGCGCAACAACAAATAGTTCCTGTATGTTTTGACACCAAAGACCAAACCTTGCAATTCCAACCGATGACTCGGCCACGACCTTGCTGTCTTAGGGAATTTCTTAGACCCAAAGGAAATTGGTACTTCTTTTCCATTTTGGATCTGGGATAAAATTACGGCACAACCTTCCTTAGAACTATCTATAGTTAGTATTGGAGGGCTGTCATCGCGAAGATAAGCTAACAATGCGCGTTTAGCTACCAAATTCTTTGCTTCTTGAAAAGCCTTGCGACACTTCTTGGACCAATTAAATTTCATGTCTTTTTCATTGAGTTGAAATAAGGGAATTAGGATACGAGAGAGATCTGGCATATGAGCCTTATAGTACATGAGAGCACCCGTAAAAGATCTGACTTGTTTTAAAGTTGAAGGTTCAGGAATTTTCAAAATGTCTGCCACTTTGGATTCGGAGGGTCGAATACCATCTCCAGATACCTCAAAACCCAAATATTGAACCTTCTCTCGTGCCAAATGAACCTTATCGCTACGAAGTTTTAAGTTAGCGTCCCTTATACACTCGAACAACAACCGTAAACGTTGTAGATGAGTGGGGAAATCTGGAGCATGACATATGACGTCATCCAGATACGCTATAGCATGGTGACCTGAGCGGCTTAACAATGTTTTATCAATTACTTTTTGAAACAGTAGAGGAGCTACTTTTGACCCAAACGAAAGTCTTTTCCACCTCATTTGGCATCGCGGGGTAGAAAACGCAAGAACGTCCTTACTTGCTTCGTCTAATTCTAATTGATTGAAAGCTCGACTTAGGTCGCAGATCGAGAAAATTTTACTGTTAGCCAAGTTATTCATAACTTGAGTGACCAGAGGAATTGGGTGGCTAACATCCAGAATTTTCTTATTTAAAACTCTGTAATCACACAATAATCTGGTTGAGACTTTACCATTTTTGTTTTTGACCAAGAGGAAAGATGGGCTACTATAAGGCGAGTCAGCAGGTTCTATAATTCCAGCTGCTGTTAGGTCGTCAAGCTCTTTATGGAAATGGGGTAACACTTTGTCCGGAACGGAATATGGCTTTAAGCAAACAGGCTCGTTGTCTTTCAACGGAATATGTACCTGGCCTTTACTATAGCAACTTAACGGTTCACCGTCTAAAATAAAAATATCATTAAATTCACGGACTAAATTAGTGATCGGCCCTTTCCATTCCTTTCTGACGCCCTCTAAATTTAAACCTTTTAAGACTCTCTCTGCCCTAGGCAAGTGTGTATCTGTAGCGACTTCCTCTCTAAAATCATATTCTCTCTCTAACTGAAGATCTTTGTCGTCAAAATCGGAAAACATTACATTTTTCATGGTCTCTGTGGTTTCATTTTCGCAAAATTCGTCGTCTTCGTCCGTCAGTTTAGCAACTTTTTCTAGATCGAAGGGAACAAACATTCCTATCTTTGTGCCTTTTTCCAACGTACAATCAACGCTATTCGAATTCAGAACTCCCACTCGTACGTGAGCACTATCCACGGTGTAAACTGCTTCGATCGGAACCAAATCGTGATGTACCCCTTTCGTAGAGAGGAGGACATGATCCCCTCTTAGGGCAGGATTCACCTTAACATCCACGAAAGAAATTGAGTCCGCGGGCAGTTTGACTTCGTGCATAGTTACAACTTTGCAACGCTGAACTGGCTTACTCTTGGTACGAGATTTAGGTTTCGTTTCCACTGATATTTGTGTACCTTTACCCAAATAATACATTGGAAACTCAACGCCCTGACACTCTACTGTGTCATTGTTGCCAACAAGGTGAATGTGATGTTCCCTTAAGAAATTTCGGGACAAAATAACATCGCAATCTACGTTAAGATCCTTATCGCTGGCAACATAGGCCTTTCCTGAGAAAACAAAATCTCCAAGCTTGAAGTCAAGAACAACGCTACCTAAAAGTTCTACGGGAGTGGAAGCTATGCCTAAAACCCGAATAGGCGCTTTTTGCAAACGGGAAAGAGTTGGAGCGGACAATATTGATTCTTTTACTAATATGACACGGCTACCGATGTCATACAGGCAATCCCTTTCTGTCCCTTCGATTACTAATTTTACAATGCATGGGGCATCCTCGTCATCACCACGCGATTTTCCCCTTAAAATGCTATTGCACGTAACCTTGTGTGGGACAGTAACTGTGTCAGTTGCGTCAGGTACGTCAGCAGTTGGCCTCACTGTTTCCTCATGACTCCTATGAGTCACCTGCTCGTCCCTGACACAAGTAACTGGGTCTTTGTTTACCTGTTCATCAAAACAATTTGTCTCTGTTTCACAATTTTCCTCATTTTCCCTATGCCGGGTTTCTAAATTTCCTTGATGACGTCGCTCTATACCGGTGTCATAAAGCGACTCTACTTGTTTAAAGCTTCGTCCTGGTCTCTTTTGGGAGTCCTTGACCTGGTGTCGTCATAGTCTCGGTAGGCATCCCTACGGTCTTTGCTATAATTTCTGCCCCTATTCTGGTAGCTGGAGCCCCTGTAACTCCTGCTATCTCGGCTGTCCCTATGGCGGCTAACGTCCCTACGATCTCGGCTGTAGTTTCTAGCCCTATTATTGGGACTGGAGCCTCTATAACCCGTACGATCACGGCTGTAGTTTCTAGCCCTATTATTGGGACTGGAGCCTCTATAACCCGTACGATCACGGCTGACATCCCTACGGTCTTTGCTATAGTTTCGGCTCCTATTCTCGGGACTATAGTCCCTGCGACTCCTGCGATCGGGACTATAGTTTCCACGATAACCTCTGTTTTCGGGGGTGGTCTCCCTATATTTCCTACGATCGGGGCTGTAATTGTCACGGAATGAGGACCTATAACGATCGCTGCCTCTATAACCATCCCTACCTCGCCAGTTATTCCTGTTATTATTTTGGGGGCGGTAGGGTTTGTTGACGGCACACACCTGAGCTTCAGATTTGGCCACGGCCGGTTCATTTTTCAGCTCTAGTTTTTGGATTTTGGATGACAATTCTGTAATTACGTCTTTTAAAGGCTCTAACGCATCTTTAAAGGTTATAGCTGCTGACGTGTTAGCAGCAGATGGTAATAGGTACGCTTGTTGGGACATGGCCTGGGCGAAAATACCACTTTCGTGGGCAGCGATTTTGTTGACAAATTTGTGATAATCATGATCCTCGACGTCTTGGAGGCTAGCGAACAATTTAAATTGGTCTCTCAAACCGTTACAAAAGACAACTAGCCTTTGCTTTTTCAGTTCGTTTGTTAGGGTAGCCTCCTCGCTATGTCCCAGGGTTTTATAATACGTGTTGGCTACCTGCTTAAATCTAGAAGCATAGTCTAGTACCGATTCTAGCTCACCCTGATGGGTGGTAAAGTAGGCTTGGGACACGGCTACTAGATTTTCCTTGCCCCCAAACCGTAACGTCAACCTCTCTTTAAGATCATTGAACGATGGCAAAAGTTGCCAGTTATCCTGGTCTGAGGCCACCTTGGCTTTTCCGGCCAGGCGCATGAGCGTCGCGAATTTCTTCGTGTCCTCAGGCCAGTTGGCGAACTTTGCCACCAGTTCAATTTGGGATAGAAAGTCCTTTACCGAAGTGCCCTGCTCTCCGGTAAAGTATACGATTTGGGACATGAGGAGCAGTTGCTGACTCCCATCCGCAACGTTAGTGGTAGACATAGTAACCTGTTTCTGAAGTCCTAAAGTCAGTTTTTGTTTAGTTTCGGTTAGTTCAAACGTTAGAAGTTGTACCTTCTGCTGGAGTTCTATTATGAGTTCCTGATTGAAGGGTAGGGGACTGTCTGGGCAACAATCCTCTTGTTCTGTTAGTCGGTCAACGAGAAGTCTGTTCCTTTGCCTCTCGGCTTCGAGACAGTTTTTGTACTCCTCGGTTTCCCTTGTCAACTGCACTAGTTGATCTGTCAGTAGTTCTGAGTCTTGTAATGTCTCGTCAATTAATCCAAATACCTTTGATGTTGTCGGTACTATCTCCCTGAGGAAGTTATCGTCGTAACGTTGTCCTATTTGTTCTAACTGTTGTCGGTATGCTATCGCTAAGTCCTCTACTCTAGACCTGACATCCCTGTACTGTGACACAATCTCATGTTTCCTCTTCCTGGTTAGCATGAACAACCGCAAAGCAAATAAAAACTATCACAAATTGAAAACACGAAGCACAATCATCCCTACATAATCTGCAAAATCATCCCTGCACATCGAAAACATCATAGGATATACAAACAACATTATTAGGTACATTATAGCAGAACACCGTTTTCCGCTGCCACCAGATGTTATATGTGGTAGCGTGGTGGCGTTATTGTTCTTCTGTACCTACATTGTCCTATACCTACCTATACCTACCTAATTAAAGATACTAAACTAAAGGGTATAATAAATATATTTTATACAACTTACATTATCATAATCGTGGTAGGCGCACTCGTCCAGCAGTCCTTCTTCAAGAGGCAGGTCCTCGAGTCAGAGTCAGAGTGCTGCTGCTCAAGTCCTAGTCAGGTCAGCAGGCAACCGAATACGTCTCAAGGTTGCTGTGACCTGACATACTCAGTCTTGAGCAACACTATGATAGTGGAACTTATTCACAATATTTAATATTATATTTTCCATAACACGCCCAGCAGCTCGCAGCACATTGCTGCCATGTTAAGCTGAGAGGCCGTACAAAATGGATTGTGTACGGTTGGAGGACAAACGTCAGCTTCTCATTTGAATAACGAGGAAAAATAAAAAGGCAAACAAACAGAGCAAGTGACACGTCACACGTGTTGTTTTGTATTGGAGCATTTTTTGTCCCTCCAGACGGGAACAATGACAATAGCTCAATAGCGTTGAGAAAGCTATCCGTTCTAAGCTGGGGTCTGGGCCGTGCCCTCTATTGTTGAGGGTGGAGCACTCCCATTCTGCTATCGCTCCCCTATGCACCTCATCCCACCGACTTCCGTGGCAAACAAAGCCCATACAACCCTCAATCTCTGATTTGTGTTATACTCGTACTCGTAGAGGTGCTGAGGTGGCAGGTGTCTCCCTACTACCGCTACTACATTATGCATCAACTGCATCAACCTATACAACCCAGACGCCGCACTATCTCGACGTGACTGCATGGGTTTCGAGATATTGATTAGCAATCCATTTGAGTTTGGGACGGGGAAAACAAGTCTATTGAAGTACCAATAGGTATACTAGGTATATCAATTAAATTTCAAATTTGCCAGATACAATTACCTATATAACATCGTGGATATCCCCCGCGCCGCATGCACTAACTTAATGTGACCTGAAGTATAGGTAGGTATAACCAAATATACCTAATCTGCCAAGAGAGGAAATGTTACTGGGACCGTTCGGAGCCTGCTTTGGAGCCTGTGGCCCCTGCTTGTGCACGCTCTGCCAGCGATGAGGGAGAGATATCTCCGGCAATGAATGGGGTGTGGGGTGATGGTGAAAGGATGGCGCACCCATATGTCCACACCCTCTCCTCGCCCTCCGCACCACCGGCACCGGCACCAGCTACCAAATAATTTTGTTTGGTTGTTGTTCCCTAGGAAGGTGCATTGTGAGGTCTGGGTGGCTCCCCATGGCTCAAGCACATGGTGGACGTCGAGTGGAGAGTGGATGAGTCACTCTGTGGGGAGCCCCAAGCCAGGGCTTCCCAAAATAACCCGCGCACTCACGCATAGTGCTTCAGACATGCAAGGGGCGGCCAAACTGCACCATGACTGCAGAAATTCGTCACCAAAACATGCACTTCCCATTTCCTATGATTTAGTGCAACGGTGCTACAAAAATGTAGGAGCGTCCATATGAGCGTATAGGACTTAATAGTTAGGTAACGGTTTTGGTAAGGAAGATACCTAAACACACTGAGTCAGAGGCTTCATTGTTTCCTCGGTTACAAACGAACAAATAAGGCTCTCCACCCACATTCTTATTGTGGGTTATCCATGAAAGTAAAGGTTCGAATATATAGCGGCGATAGCGGATTCGCGAGTTGGGATTATGAATCAGGGTGGACAGCACAAAGGGGACAGATGAGGGTTCATGACTCGACAAATATACCAAGAAGAAAGTAGCGCACCCGTGAGTCACCACAGGAAGTGCCATCAAATGAAATACTCGACATAACACTCGACACTCGACATGACTCTCACAAATTTTGAGGTCGTTACACAGAGCATGACTGCGTTTGGGATCACTCTGGGATGCTTCCAGCTATTCTGACTCATATATTGATGCAAGGCCGGACGCCGACCTTCAAAAGGGATAGACGCCATGAGGACGTGGCAGCTGTGCCAAATTTTTATCTGCCTAATTAATATTGTTGTATAAGTTTAGTGAGGGGCACCAGAAAGACAACCAACAAGTTGGTCCCTATCAAAACTACGTTACTATAGCGCCTTTCATGTCGTAGCCTCTTGACCTCTTGCCCTCTTGTCCTCTTGTACACAAGGACAGAACTACACCCGTCAGCAGAACATTTACCACGAAAAGAGGTTGACAAGTCGGGATTAGAATGTGCATGGGTCCTCTTCCCGCTTGGGTAGCATGTGTACCTAATTACCATAAGACATAAGACCATGAGGCGATAAGTGTACCCATACCTAATCCTACTGTGTTGCAGTGGCGGCTCGTGGGGTGAAGCATGTGAAGCAATGCTTCAACTGTTTTTCAGGGGAAAAATAAAAGAGAATCAAACACTATTTTCTTCATTAAAAATATTAAATTCCAAACTATTAAACTATTGCGAAGTTATTTCAATGTCTTGACGCCAAAAGTGACGTCTGTTACTCAAGAGAGCGCTCTCATTTGATCTTGTACAGTTGCATGCTTCCCTTAAGCGATATTCTGTAGGATATTTGGTTCACCTCGGTCGAGAACCATTTTCGAGAAGGAGAAGTATAAGATGCATTGGCATTAACTTGAAAATTTAAAAGTAACTGTTGATGTAAGTTGACTACTTTTTGCCCTTGTTTTGTGTAGGAACAGTGGTGACACGATCCAGTGGTAAGACCCGCTGGTGCAGCATTTTGCCGTGTGATATCATACAAGTTAAACACTGAGGTGGTACCATAGCGTGAAATACTTGTGAGTAAATGGCCGGGCGGCAGAGCCGGATTAACCTTCAATGAGGCCCTAACCTAGACTCGATTTCTAGGCCCTTTTATTTTATTATTTTTGTCATGTTGTGGCAAACGAAGCGGAATGTAGGGGGAAAAGACAAAAAAGGAACCTATTTGCGAGCGAGCCGAAAATTTCACTAATATCCGTAAAATCTCCATATTTCCTAATTGTAGCGTAGGCCCTAAGCTATAGCTTATTTAGCTTAATGGTTAATCCAGCACTGCCGGGCGGTGATAATAGGTAATACTGCGTGCCTGTAATTAACACTTCAAATTTTTTAAATGGACTTGGATGGAACTCTTTGGTTCACTAATAGCGAATCCCTTCAAAAACTGGAATGAGTGTGACAAAAACCAGCCGCGCGGAAAGTCTTGACTAGCCAAAGAGTCTTATTGAAATACGGTTTAAAGCTTATATGAAATAGCTCCAGACAATTTAAGCTTTTTAGAGCTGGACCATACCAATGCTTCACCCACTATTTCATCCGCGAGCCGCCACTGCTGTGTTGCATCATGGATTGCAAGAGTTGCAAGAAACTAATTAGGGGAATAAACCTCCAATGGAACATAAATAAAATGGAATTACATAGCTATTCGATGAATGGTGTGTAGGGGCAGGGAGAGACCAGAGACCGCACTTGTACACATTTGTACCTACGCTTTTGTTTATCGCGATTCATAAGACGCTCGTTCAGTGAATCACAAAGTACAATCTAGAGTATCGAGTTTTCAATGGTACATGGTACCGTCTGATGAGATATAGGATAGGTACCTATAGGTATAGAAATAAGTAAGTAGGGATGGTGCAATCTTATATCGTGTTTGAAATTTTTGACACGAAAATAGACACTTATTTGTGGGCCTCTAATTTCTGAGCATACCTCATCCCAGCAGGATATTACAAAATCTAAGTAGAATGGGTGCTCTATAGTCTATATACTGACGCATGGGGGTCTTTGAGGGAAAGAGGGCAATGCTCTGTGCATGTCTGGAGATAGTACCTATACTAACGGTGGGTATTTTGGTGATGTGTCAGGATTGCGGTCTCGGCGCATGGCGGAAGCTTGAGGCAGACAGAGGCAGAGGACTCATCGGAAATGGTGGGGAAGGTGGTGACGGTCGCCGCGGAGCCGCCGAGGCCGAGGCTCCTGCTGGACCGACACCGACTATGAGAGGTCAGTATATCAGCATTCACCACCAAACCAACACTCTCAACACTCTCCAACATTCTCACGTCCATGCCAAATCTCCAGTCTAGATTGTTACTGTCCGTATGAAAACCTGAGTCTACCTATGTGCGTGGGCATTAAGGGTGAGTTGAGTTTCATTTAGCGACCAAATAATCGCGTTTTCCCGAGGACATTTCTTTTTAACGTACGAAATGAACTGGCTACATGTTTGAGCTGTTGTGCTTTGCAATCAAGTGATATTGGACCAATTTTTTATTGACAATAATCACTCCATCCTAAAGGCAGAACACGGCCAGTTAATTTGTGACGTTAAGAAGCATTATCATCATCATATTTTGGGACATTTCATTATATTTGAATGTCAACAGTGTCCTGAAGAATGGTCGGAAAAAACTTTAACAAATAGCGCAAAGGTATAAGTACCTACCTCATCTATGTGTTTATGGTTTGATGATTAGTGATTAGATAATGATAATGGTGTTGTGGTGAATGAATGAGTTGATTTAGGTGTGGTTGGATCTCGGGGCTCGTGGCTCGGCCACAACACCTCACGCGTGCTGCTGATAGCAATAGTAGCGGCAGCAGCAGCAGCACCTCGCCACCACCACCAACCACCCATCTTCCTCGATCACAATGCTGTAAGTACCTATACCTTCTTCTTCTTTCATCTCACCCAGTTTGTGCGTGACAGTTAGGTAAGGCCCAGATTTGTTGTTGGCTGAACCGTGCCTATGGGTTAATTATTATAAAGACACTTTCAAAGTTAGACTAAAAATAATGGTAAATTGAGAAGATAGGTACCTAGCTATCAACTCCAAATTTTTATTTTATCTACAGTCGGACTTAACTCTCTCACCCCATATAATTTTTTACTTTCTCGCCCGTATGTAATACATCCGACCAAAAACACTCCGTGTAAAAAACACAGCCAAGTTTATAACCCTCCAAAAATTAGCCTAACTCAACAGCCCTTAAAAGGGTTTGATATAAAAAATGTTGGCCAAGTTCTTCACATTCCCGCTACCACTCGGCCCCCAAAATTAGTGATATCACTTATTACAGGGCCAAGTCCTTGGCGCAAATCACGTAAGCCTCACAGCCGGTCATAGACACAGACTTTAAGGTTGGATGGGGGCTGGAAGGGGTTTTGGAAAACGGTATCCTGCAGAGCAGGCATTTCCACGACAAAATATGTCGCCAACATCCTTGTGATTCGCGCCAAGAACATGGCCCTGTAATAAGTGATATCACTAATTTTGGGGGCCGAGTGGTAGCGGGAATGTGAAGAACTTGGCCAACATTTTTTATATCAAACCCTTTTAAGGGCTGTTGAGTTAGGCTAATTTTTGGAGGGTTATAAACTTGGCTGTGTTTTTTACACGGAGTGTTTTTGGTCGGATATCATATAATTTTTGTAAGGTGGTACAATAGTTCCTACCAGTAGGTAAAACATCAATTGGCTGTCGAATGGACTCAAATTTTCTGGCCATACCTGGAAAGTACCTACCAGTACCTGAAAATCAGTTCCCTGTCAACCCTACACAAATTACCAATATCATACCTGAAATACCTGAAAAGTACCTACTCGTACCTGAAAACAAGTTCCCTGTCAATTATTCACAAATTACCTTCTCATACCTGAAATGTACCTACTCGTACCTGAAAACAAGTTGACAGTCGAATGGAGTCAAAATACCTTGCCATACCTGAAAAGTACCTACCAGTACCTGAAAACCAGTTCCCTGTCAAATCTACACAAATTGTTATCCCATACCTGAAATGTACCTACTCGTACCTGAAAATAAGTTCCTGATGAATCTACACAAATTACCTTCCCATCCCTGAAAGTATAGTACCTAATCGTACCTGATGCCTGAAAGTAGTACGTAATCGTACCTGACAGGAACAAGGAGACATATACACATTTCACAACATTGGAGGTAAGTAGGTGTAGGTATTTATTGTTAGGACAAGGAGCAGGAGGCAGTGTTTCTTGTTTTGTAAATATCTGCCATAAGTTAGTATGGGAACTTTGAATCGAACCTGAACCTATAATACTGAAGGTACTTCGGGTTTGCGATTTTTACTTTCTCGCCCGTATGTAATACATGGGCTGAGAAAGTTATGTCTTCGTGCAAAATTTCGATTTTGAGATTTTGGGTTTCCCATGATCCTGGAGGTCCCCCGAGTCCAAAAAAGTGGTTTTTAAAAAATGTCCGTCCGACGTACGTACGTACGTACGTACGTACGTACGTACGTACGTCAGTCTGTCGCGCAACTGGACGTCACACCGTTCGTCCGATTTTGCTCAAATTCGGTATGTAGGTACCTAATGTAAATATCTGGACATGTTTTTTGATAAATTTTGATAACTCAAAAATTGCGCCTGCTATGGTCAAAAAAAGGCAAAAAATCGTGTTTTTTGACAGTTAAGAAGGGCTGGAAGCTACGTATATCAAGTTGGAACCTTGAAAATTTGCGAAAGAGTTTTTGAATAGATGCTTTTAGGTCATTTACAATCATTTGGAGGTGGGCCAATAACTTGGCCCAGTTTTGGCCCAAACGCGTTGGTCGTCACTCCGGTAGCACTATTCGATTGATTTCAATAAAAATTGGTAGGGAGGTGTACTTTAACCTATTTTCATGTTTTACCGAACGAAATTTATCCAACATAATAATTATGGCCAATATTGGCATTATCGTAGGAAAATTTTCCAAAAATTGAAATCACGTTTTTGATTGGTTAAGACGGATTTGCAACAACCCTAATCGACAGATTTCCTTGAAAATTGGTGAAAGTGGTCTCAGATAGATGCTTCAAGGTCATTTTCAATAGATTTTCAATTACTTGAAAATTAAGGCCGTGACATGGAAAATAGAAAACACGTACTTTGCGCGTCGAACGACACTTCACCATTTGACGGATATGTTTGAAATCCGGTGAGTAGGTGCCTAAAATTATTGTCCAGTGTATGGCAAAATATTTTTTAGAAAAAGTTAAAATTTTGGTCCAAAAAAAATAAATTACGTAAAAAAAAATCAAAATTTTCGATACCGCTGGCGTAAAAATTGCGAGAAAGTCTAGTGCGACCATTGTCGGACCCTTTATTCTGGGTGTCTTGGGGATGGTACCTACAAGTGTGCCGAGTTTCAGCTCTATCGTACCGCTGGAACATGCTAATAATTTGTATAGGTGAGTCAGTGAGTGAGTCAGTGAGTCAGTGAGTGACCCTCAAAAACAGCTAAGTTTGGGATGTCACTGCTCAGGTACGGTTGGACGTAGAAGTTTGAAATTTAATTTTGGAGGTCCCGTGGGATCCTACTACAGGTGAAGGGTACCCACTGTTCGAGCCACGCCCCCTTGCCTCCTGTAGAGAGGCACGAAAAGTGCACAACTCTGGTTCCTGTATAACATGCTGGCAGTGCTCGAGGCTTTGTCGCGCTTTCTTTTTCTTTAAACTTGGCTGCATGCACTGCCGTGCATGTTGATGGGCTGAGAAAGTTATGTCTTCGTGCAAAATTTCGATTTTGAGATTTTGGGTTTCCCATGATCCTGGAGGTCCCCCGAGTCCAAAAAAGTGGTTTTTAAAAAATGTCCGTCCGACGTACGTACGTACATACGTCACTCTGTCGCGCAACTGGACGTCACACCGTTCGTCCGATTTTGCTCAAATTCGGTATGTAGGTACATAATGTAAATATCTGGACACGTTTTTTGATAAATTGTGATAACTCAAAAATTGCGCCTGCTATAGTCAAAAAAAGGCAAAAAACCGTGTTTTTTGACAGTTAAGAAGGGCTGGAAGCTACGTATATCAAGTTGGAACCTTGAAAATTTGCGAAAGTGTTTTTGAATAGATGCTTTTATGTCTTTTGCAATCACTTGGAGGTGGGCCAATAACTTGGCCCAGTTTTGGCCCAAACGCGTTGGTCGTCACTCCAGTAGCACTATTCGATCGATTTCAATAAAAATTGGTAGGGAGGTGTACTTTAACCTAGTTTGATGTTTTACCGAGACCGAAATTTATCCAACATAATAATCATGGCCAATATTGGCATTATCGTAGGAAAATTTTCCATAAATGGAAATCACGTTTTTGATTGGTTAAGACGGATTTGCAACAACCCTAATCGACAGATTTCCTTGAAAATTAGTGAAAATGGTCTCAGATAGATGTATCAAGGTCATTTTCAATAGATTTTCAATTACTTGAAAATTAAGGCCGTGACATGGAAAATAGAAAACACGTACTTTTCACGTCGAATGACGCTTCACCATTTGACGGATATGTTTGAAATCCGGTGAGTAGGTGCCTAAAATTATTGTCCAGTGTATGGCAAAATATGTTTTAGAAAAAGCTAAAATTTTGGTAAGAAAAAAAAATAAATTACGTAAAAAAAATCAAAATTTTCGATACCGCTGGCGTAAAAATTGCGAGAAAGTCAAGTGCGACCATTGTCGGACCCTTTATTTTTTTTTTTGTTGTTGAGATTTTTTTGAGATTTTTTTGCGGGCGTAATTTTCACGCAACCCAAAATCGGTTGAAAATGACCCAGGAGCATCTATCTGAGATCACTAATACCAAATCTCATAACTGTCATTTTATTGCTGTAGTCCCAAATGCGTTCCGACCATTCAAAAACATGGTTTCTCATTCTCAACTCATTTTCAACACTTTTTCGACAAAAACGGCCGTAATTTTGAAGATAACAAAATTCTGGTCGACAGATGTTACATAGTTCTACACAAATGAACCAAATTTCATGACAATGGGTCAATAAATGGGAATGGCGCCAAAAGGATCGAACTTTGGTCCAAAACGGCCGTAATTTTGAACCAATTCAAATTTAGTTGCAAATGACTTCGAAGCATCTATTTGTCAACACAATTACCAATTTTTAGTGTTATAGATTGAAAAGTGTACCGTCGGCGCTTGTCCGACTAACAAAAAACACGATTTTTGAATTATTTTAGCGGTTTTTTTACAATAGTGGCCGCAATTTTTGACCAATCAAAAAATCCTTGAAAATACCTCTCGGCAGTGATTTGAGACAGGTCCATACCAAATTTCATCAAAAGAAGGTGAACGGTATAGGCTCTAGAGCATTTAAACGGACAGACGGACGACAGACTTTTTCCAGAAACCACTTTTTTGGACTCAGGGGACCCCCAGGATCATGGGAAACCCAAAATCTCAATTTCAAAATTCTGCACGAAAACAATACTTTTTCGCTATATACGGCTAGCGAGAAAGTTAAAATTGTCCTTTATATTGTAATGCGTGTCTAAAAGGTTAGTAGCTACATAAATGACAGGAAGTAATGCCGACATACCTACCATTGTTATGACATGACCTATATCGCCTATATGTAGGTGACCACTTATCTTATAAGTACCTATCGCATTCGCATGTTCGTTGTTCGTGCATGTTACCGCCCCATTTGTATGGAAGACTTTATTTGTATTGAGATAGTGTACGAGTCGGCTACAAAACAGAACTTCTTTGTGGTAAAAGTCTTAAAACATTATGACTGCATGGCTGCATGTCATTACGAGACTCGTAAACATCCCTTTCCAATCTCGAGATTAGGTAGCTACATTAGGGTAAGTAGTGTATGGTGTGTATGTCCGTGTTTCATTTGGAGCAACGTCTCTAAATTTACCTACTTACCCGATAAAATAGTAAACTAAAAATACGAGCCAGAGTGGAGGAGGTAGGTATACCTACTGATCGCACATTTAGCAGGGCTTTAAAATTGGCAACCAACTTCTCGCTGAAGGTTGCTCGTCGAAGGAAGCTATACAATAGTTATGCACATATATGTACCTATATGAGACCTATACCAATAGGTATAATACTTTTAAGACTGACTATTTGCACCATAACACCTAATATGATGTCACGTCACCCTGCTGGACTTTATTTCCATGCCCTATACAGACCAAAAAGAATAATTATAGGTAGGTATTACTTTTTTTCTAAAAAATCATTATACAGATCACTGCATATTATGCGGATAACTGCAGATTTTACAGGTTACTGATGATTATACAGATCACTGCAGATTATACAGATCACTTCAGATTATGCAGATCACTGATATTACTACCTCCGGGTAATTATTATTTGTGAAAGAATTAATCTTTTGCGGGATCAGGGATCAATCCTGTCAAGGATCAAAACTATAAAACCACTACCTAAAGGTACATAATCGGATGCAAAACATCTTTACTTATATGTATATACTATATGCTCATTTTATCATTTTTTGACGTACAGGCTGTGGTTGCTTTGACGGCCCACCCTCTCCCCATTTTCGCAGGCCTGCTTTGAGTGCTTTGGATATGTTTTTGGTAATAAGGGATGGCATGCAGAGTGTGATATGTCATTGTGTTATCAGCTGTAGCATTCATCTCAATCTGACCTTGACCCTACACTCACTACCAGTATACACGTTATACATGTTACTACATATCAAACTCTGGTCTGTCTCATCAGTTTCGTACACAACCAAAGATATATATTATACTCGTATGTACCTACCTATACCACTAGTCAGATCCGAGTACCTATATCACTGCATACCGCCGCTTGCGGTAGGTATACCTCTATACTCTACGCTCTACGCTATACTATATACTATATCTATACTCTACTTAGTCTACTCTATACTATTCTATACTCCATGCACCATGTTGAACCCTTTGACGAGAGTGGTCACACCAGGACCCTAATCAACCCCCGAGAGTGGTTAGCCTTCTCGGTGACACTATAGCTATAGGATACCCTCCTAAACGCCGGAAGTGGAAGCCACACGTCGTCGCGGGTCGCACCCTCTGTCGCACAAGCTCTAACCCATATTCCTCTCCCTGTTGGTTACATGCCTAGAATATGGCTTCTTTCAGGCTTCTCAGTAAGGGTGGACCGATGGTCGCCCTGAGGACCCCATTTTATTTCCCTAAAAAACAGCTACTGTTCTCAGTCCTTTGTTACATCCTACAATATGTATACAGGAATGTTATATGTTATATGTATATGCTCAAAGAGGGCTTGACTGTCGTGTCATCATCAACCTCGAGTTGAAAGGGTCGTTAATATTGTGAAGCTTTCTGATCATTCCGCCACTGCTCATTCTGCTCATTCCGCCCTCATTCCGCCGCTGCTCATGCCGCCCTTATTCCGCCGCTGCTCATGCCGCCCTCATTCCGCCGCTGCTCATTCTGCTCTTATTCCGCCGCTGCTCATGCCGCCCTCATTCCGCCGCTGCTCATTCCGCACGTTTCACCCTGTGAATTTCCTCTGCCGTCTGCATGTCTGAGTCAAGTTGGCTAATCCCTATAGGCCTAACGCCTAACAAAAGGCTTGTGGGTTCTGAGCTATTCCGAAGCGAGATGTCCCACAATCTTTCACGACTGCTCGACACTTTTATTGTGAGTATATATAGGTGCACTCTGCACTCTACATAGCCGTATCTACGGGGGGGGCTTAACCCCCCCCCCCCCCCCCCCCATTACCGCTTTCTGGATACGGGCCTGGCACTCTATACCGTGGTGTTTGGTGTTCAACCTGGATACGCTGCTGATGGTGCACGCTAGCGGTCAGGTTCACAAGTCACAATAAGTTCATATTTGGAAGTAGTCTTGCCGATTGCGGCTTGCGCCATTGTTCGGGTTGGCAGTGGTTAAATGCCTCAGCGGGCAGTGCCATAAAAGCGCCTGCTGCATCTGTATCGAGACAAAGAAGCATCAGATCTGCAATCTGCATGGCTATGTACCTAGCTGCCCGCAAACTGGCATGGAAAATAATGGTAGCTAAATGTAGGTATACGTATAGGCACCTATCAGGTTTGCAGAGACTGATATCTCCGGACCTATTATACACACACATAGTCTACATACCTACTGGCAGGAACACACTCACTTCGCACTACACGGCCATCATCAGTGATAGCAGCAGGTGTCTCCTAGCTATCCCTACCTACACTCAAACCACTTTTCTTTGGCACAACACGTAAGGTCTTCCCTCACGATTGATTTCAACGGATGATGCCAGTCCGATGTTGCATTTCTACCCAGCGAATTATTTTTATTTCAAATTTACGTATAGGTATAGATGCCATCAATATTTCCAATCCAAGTTTCTCTAAAGTTTCTCTCTGTATAGTTTTCGAGATTTCCCCAGTTCGCCTTAAAAATGAAGTAACAGTGGCGGCTCGTGGGATGAAGGATGTGAAGCAATGCTTCACCTTTTTTCAGGGGAAAAATAAAAGAGAAGCAAACACTATTTTCTTTATTAAAAATATTAAATTTCAAACTACTAAACTATTGCGAAGTTATTTCAATGTCTTGACGCCGAAAGTCACGTCTGTCCGTCTGTTACTCAAGAGAGCGCTCTCATTTGTTCTTGTAAGTACAGTTGCATGTTGCATGCTTCCCTTAAGCAAGCGATATTCTGTAGGATATTTGGTTCACCTCGGTCGAGAACCAGTTTCGAGAAGGAGAAGTATAAGGTGCATTGGCATTAACTTGAAAATTTAAAAGTAACTGTTGATGTAAGTTGACTACTTTTTGCCCTTGTTTTGTGTACGAATAGTGGTGACACGATCCAGTGGTAAGACCCGCTGGTGCAGCATTTTGCCCGGCGATATCATACAAGTTAAACACAGAGGTGGTACCATAGCGTGAAATACTTGTGAGTAAATGGCCGGGCGGCAGAGCCGGATTAACCTTCAATGAGGCCCTAAGCTAGACTCGATTTCTAGGCCCTTTTATTGTATTATTTTTGTCATTTTTTGGCAAACGAAGCAGAATGTAGGGGGGAAAAGACAAAAAAGGAATCTATTTGCGAGCGAGCCGAAAAATTCACTGCTATCAGTAAAATCCCCATATTTCCTAATTGTAGCGTAGGCCCTAAGCTATAGCTTATTTAGCTTAATGGTTAATCCAGCACTGCCGGGCGATGATAATAGGTAGGTAATACTGCGTGCATGTAATTAACACTTCAAATTTTTTAAATGGACTTGGATGGAACTCTTTGGTTCACTAATAGCGAATCCCTTCAAAAACTGGAATGAGTGTGACAAAAACTAGCCACGCGGTAAGTCTTGACTAGCCAAAGAGTCTTATTGAAATACGGTTTAAAGCTTATATGAAATAGCTGAAACTGGGTGGGCTATTTTTCGTTCAAATTCTCTTTCTGATGCAAAGCTAACACACGCGGGAAAGTTTTTGCGGCTATTGTCAGTCCTTGTTTAGTGTGGGTGTGGGAGAAACATAAACACTATAGAAACATGTTATATGGAGTGTTGATCGTAAATGGCAGCATGGCTAAGAGCACCACATGAGAGCTCCATCAACTCTGCACGGTGTGCACTCTCTCCCCCGTGTGCACTGTATGCACTCTGCACTGTGTGCACTCTCTGCACTGTATGCACTCTGCACGGTGTGCACTCTCTCCCCCGTGTGCACTGTATGCACTCTGCACGGTGTGCACTCTGCACGGTGTGCACTCTCTCCCCCGTGTGCACTGTATGCACTCTGCACTGTGTGCACTCTCTGCACTGTATGCACTCTGCACGGTGTGCACTCTCTCCCCCGTGTGCACTGTATGCACTCTGCACGGTGTGCACTCTCTCCCCCGTGTGCACTGTATGCACTCTCTCCCCCGTGTGCACTGTATGCACTCTGCACGGTGTGCACTCTCTCCCCCGTGTGCACTGTATGCACTCTCTCCCCCGTGTGCACTGTATGCACTCTGCACGGTGTGCACTCTGCACGGTGTGCACTCTCTCCCCCGTGTGCACTGTATGCACTCTTGACTGTGTGCACTCTCTGCACTGTATGCACTCTGCTCTGCACTGTATGCACTCTCTGCCCCGTGTGCACTCTCTGCACAGTATGCACTCTCTGCCCCGTGTGCACTCTCTGCACAGTATGCACTCTGCTCTGCACTGTATGCACTCTCTGCCCCGTGTGCACTGTATGCACTCTCTGCACTGTATGCACTCTTGACTGTGTGCACTCTCTGCACTGTATGCACTCTGCTCTGCACTGTATGCACTCTGCTCTGCACAGTATGCACTCTCTGCACTGTTTGGCTTTAGCACCGAGTGTGGGTGAATAGAAATCTTGGTATGTGATGCTATCAACATACGCATGTACGCATACAGTATACAGACGTGTAGGCCCTGCCCTATTGAAATTCCGTAGAGGCCAGTCTTACTTCCGACACTTCGTCATATACCGTGTGCTGCTGCCCATAACAACTAGCTTACAAATAGCTAGACACTTGCTATATGTCTAGGGCTGTCCCCTCCTTGTGGCTGTACCGCTAGTAAGTAAGTACCTACCTACCTACCTTACCTACCTTTCATGTAGGATGATGTAGGTATGGTAAATGAAGTATACACTACTTCATGTAGGTGTACACTTCATGTTGTATACTCCATGTAGGTAAATACCTCTAAGTAGGTTCATGAACTACTTAGCCACTGGTTTGATTTTCAGCAAGACTTCCTCATGAACTTCGGATACATTCCGCCATCAGATCGCGAAACGGGAAACCTCAGGTCCGAAGATCAACTTCGCGATGCCATCACCACTTTACAGGTACCTACATGCATATCAATACAAATAATATAGGTACTATAATTATAAACAGCATATTATTATAATAATAAAACTACTGCAGAAACGTGTGGACATAACAATAAAAGTGGGCAGCTATTGAGTACACGAGAGAAAATATAGCATAATCGTTTTATTGCAAACGTTACCGCCAAAGCCCTCGTCACTTGTTACCAATTCGTAACGTTAAAATGATGTTTCTCTTTTGGCTAATGTGACCGGGCATCTCCAGTAATGGGAATGTGACCCTTATTAGCCGAGGGTATACTTACATTATGTACCTATGTCATTGTATGGTTTGTGTGGCAGCGGTTCGGACACATCCCGGAGACAGGGGAGCTGGATCCCGACACGCTTCGGCTGATGGCTAAGCCTCGCTGTGGTCTACCAGACGTCCCCACTAATAACGGGGAAATCTCCAACGGACGGCAGCAGCGGCGGCGGCGGTACGTCCTGCACGGCCAGAAATGGGACTACACCAACCTCACATGGAGGTATGTCTCTGTATAATAACTACAACATTGTTATGCGAAAGGACACAACACCGTAGTTTTCAAACTCTGTCGGCGGGGAATGAAATACCGCAGTTTTCAAATAATACAGTAATATTAGACGTCACCGTACGCGTGAAATCAGGTTGTTGTGATTTTTTGCAGAGTTGTTTAGGATGTTACCGCGATGCGTAGTCCAAGTTTTTGACCTCGAGCTCCGAACGCAACCTTTTCAAAAATCGAAATAACTTCGAAAATTTCGATATTTTTCTAGTTTTTGGTGATTTACACCCTGAAGGACTAGTTTTTTGGCAACTTTTTGAAAGGCGATAAAATTTGCTACAATTTCGAAAAGAAACGGTCTCTGAAGATTCGACAGTTTTTGAGATATGGCTTGTCGAAGATTCGAAAAAATCAAAACCACCACTAATCTCTTAATGCTGTCCGTCCACTGGCCGGACGGCACGAAGTTCCTAATCATCGGACGGGTCCGAAGCGTCCGCGGCGGCCGGGTACTCACTATTCTCCGGCCGCTGCCGGCGGTGCCGTCCGGCCAGTGGACGGGTAGCTATATACGAGATGACTAAGGAGAGAATGTTTTTATTCTAAGGTCTGGTATGGGGGTCCATTTAGATGATATTTGACCAATCAAAGTGTGTCTGGAAGTGAACGGTTAGATACAGGTGCGGAAGTTCGTAAATCTCGCATTTTTCACTTGTCTTTATCTCGGATAAGTACTAGTGGTCGGAAAAGGTTCGTGTTGACTCTGCCCTGTGATTCTTGGATATAGGTCCTTTCTAAAACCACCAACATCTTCCGAAAAATCAATTTTTAACATGGAGAAACCTGAATCAGGTACCTGAAGATTTACCTGGTTCCACACCTGTATCTCGGTAACCATTCACTTCCGGACACACTTTGACTGGTCAAATATCATCTAAATGAACCCCCTCCACCAGCCCTTACAATAAAAACATTCTCTCCTTAATCATCTCGTATAAGAGATTACTTAGTGGTGGTTTGGATTTTTTCGAATCTTCGACAAGCCATATCTCAACAACTGATGAGTCTTCAGAGACCGTTTCTTTTCTAAATTGTAGCAAATTTTATCACCTTTCCAAAGTGCTGAAATGTTGCCAAAATACTAGTCCTTCAGGGTGTAAATCACCAAAAACTAGAAAAATGTCGAAATTTCGAAGTTTTTTCGATTTTTGAAAAGGTTGCGTTCAAAGCTCGAGGTCGAAAACTTGGAATAGGTAGGTATTACGGCATCATCCCGAACAACTCTGCAAAAAAATCACAACTACCGGATTTCATGCATACGACGCCCCCGGGCCAGCCAACAATATGACTGTACTCTGTACTATTGTAAAACGCTGTTGGTGAGAAATGAAACATCGCAGTTAATTCGGGTGGCGGGAAATGAAACAACGCAGTTAATTCTGTTGGAGGGAAAAGAACACCGTACTTTTCATATTCTTTTGGCGGAAATGAAACATTGTAGTTTTCAAATTCTGTTGGCGGGAAATATAACACTGCAATTTTCAAAATCTGTTGACGGGAATGAAACACCGTAGCTTTCAAATTGTGTTGGCGGGAACTCCATAATATATCTGTAATGATATAATGTAACAGTAGCACTGGAGCTCTGTTGGTGGGAGAGAGAAGTAGTGAGAGCACTGATAGCTTTTAAAAGCCGCTACAAGGTGGCGGGGCCGTTTGCGTTTCTTATCTTATCCTATGCGACCGCATGTAACCGTTGGGTGTCTTAAAAGAAAATAAAATTTGTTTTGATTGGATTTGTATGAGTCATTAGAGCTTAGTTATATTGTTTTGCATAGAGGTAACCATCAGACATTGAGGAAAAACTTGTTAACATATTCATGATATGATCCTATAGTCGAAAAGTGACGAGCATTTAATTCAACGGTTGTTAGATTGCTATATTGTAAACAACTTGTTTTGCAGTAGCATTGCAGTAGGCCGTGGCCGCTTTAGAGTCTGTAGCGGCAAGATGTGACTGTTTTGCAGTAGCATTGCAGTAGGCCGTGGCCGCTTTAGAGACTGTAGCGGCAAGATGTGACTGTTTTGCAGTAGCATTGCAGTAGGCCGTGGCCGCTTTAGAGTCTGTAGCGGCAAGATGTGACTGTTTTGCAGTAGCATTGCAGTAGGCCGTGGCCGCTTTAGAGTCTGTAGCGGCAAGATGTGACTGTTTTGCAGTAGCATTGCAGTAGGCCGTGGCCGCTTTAGAGTCTGTAGCGGCAAGATGTGACTGTTTTGCAGTAGCATTGCAGTAGGCCGTGGCCGCTTTAGAGTCTGTAGCGGCAAGATGTGACTGTTTTGCAGTAGCATTGCAGTAGGCCGTGGCCGCTTTAGAGTCTGTAGCGGCAAGATGTGACTGTTTTCACGCTAGTGGTTAGTGATAAGTGAGTTGGGTTGAGCATGCAGTGACGTCGAGTCCGTCTGGCCGGCGCCTCCCCCTCCCCCAATGACGTCACCACTCAAGGTTTACCTCTCAGCAAATAACCCCCCCCCCCCCCCCCCCCACGTCGTGACAATGCGCCCTACATAGGGCTCTATGAGGCTGTGAAGGCGTGATGGCGCTATACAGGGTACAGGGCTCTATGAGGCTATGAGGGCGTGATGGCGCTATACAGGGTACAGGGCTCTATGAGGCTGTAAAGGCGTGATGGCGCTATACAGGGTACAGGGCTCTATGAGGCTATGAAGGCGTGATGGCGCTATACAGAGTACAGGGCTCTATGAGGCTATGAAGGCGTGATGGTGCTATACAGGGTACAGGGCTCTATGAGGCTGTGAAGGCGTGATGGCGCTATACAGGGTACAGGGCTCTATGAGGCTGTGAAGGCGTGATGGCGCTATACAGGGTACAGGGCTCTATGAGGCTGTGAAGGCGTGATGGCGCTATACAGGGTACAGGGCTCTATGAGGCTGTGAAGGCGTGATGGCGCTATACAGGGTACAGGGCTCTATGAGGCTATGAAGGCGTGATGGCGCTATACAGGGTACAGGGCTCTATGAGGCTGTGAAGGCGTGATGGCGCTATACAGGGTACAGGGCTCTATGAGGCTGTAAAGGCGTGATGGCGCTATACAGGGTACAGGGCTCTATGAGGCTATGAAGGCGTGATGGCGCTATACAAGGTACAAGGCTCTATGAGGCTATGAGGCTATGAGGCTATGAGGCTATGAAGGCGTGATGGCGCTATACAGAGTACAGGGCTCTATGAGGCTATGAAGGCGTGATGGCGCTATACAGGGTACAGGGCTCTATGAGGCTATGAAGGCGTGATGGCGCTATACAGGGTACAGGGCTCTATGAGGCTATGAAGGCGTGATGGCGCTATACAGGGTACAGGGCTCTATGAGGCTGTGAAGGCGTGATGGCGCTATACAGGGTACAGGGCTCTATGAGGCTATGAGGCTGTGAAGGCGTGATGGCGCTATACAGGGTACAGGGCTCTATGAGGCTATGAAGGCGTGATGGCGCTATACAGGGTACAGAGCTCTATGAGGCTGTGAAGGCGTGATGGCGCTATACAGGGTACAGGGCTCTATAGGCTATGAAGGCGTGATGGCGCTATACAGGGTACAGGGCTCTATGAGGCTGTGAAGGCGTGATGGCGCTATACAGGGTACAGGGCTCTATGAGGCTATGAGGCTATGAAGGCGTGATGGCGCTATACAGGGTACAGGGCTCTATGAGGCTGTGAAGGCGTGATGGCGCTATACAGGGTACAGGGCTCTATGAGGCTGTGAAGGCGTGATGGCGCTATACAGGGTACAGGGCTCTATGAGGCTATGAAGGCGTGATGGCGCTATACAGGGTACAGGGCTCTATGAGGCTGTGAAGGCGTGATGGCGCTATACAGGGTACAGGGCTCTATGAGGCTGTAAAGGCGTGATGGCGCTATACAGGGTACAGGGCTCTATGAGGCTATGAAGGCGTGATGGCGCTATACAAGGTACAAGGCTCTATGAGGCTATGAGGCTATGAGGCTATGAAGGCGTGATGGCGCTATACAGAGTACAGGGCTCTATGAGGCTATGAAGGCGTGATGGCGCTATACAGGGTACAGGGCTCTATGAGGCTGTAAAGGCGTGATGGCGCTATACAGGGTACAGGGCTCTATGAGGCTATGAAGGCGTGATGGCGCTATACAGGGTACAGAGCTCTATGAGGCTGTGAAGGCGTGATGGCGCTATACAGGGTACAGGGTTCTATAGGCTATGAAGGCGTGATGGCGCTATACAGGGTACAGGGCTCTATGAGGCTGTGAAGGCGTGATGGCGCTATACAGGGTACAGGGCTCTATGAGGCTATGAAGGCGTGATGGCGCTATACAGGGTACAGGGCTCTATGAGGCTATGAAGGCGTGATGGCGCTATACAGGGTACAGGGCTCTATGAGGCTATGAAGGCGTGATGGCGCTATACAGGGTACAGGGCTCTATGAGGCTGTAAAGGCGTGATGGCGCTATACAGGGTACAGGGCTCTATGAGGCTATGAAGGCGTGATGGCGCTATACAGGGTACAGGGCTCTATGAGGCTATGAAGGCGTGATGGCGCTATACAGGGTACAGGGCTCTATGAGGCTATGAAGGCGTGATGGCGCTATACAGGGTACAGGGCTCTTTGAGGCTATGAAGGCGTGATGGCGCTATACAGGGTACAGAGCTCTATGAGGCTGTGAAGGCGTGATGGCGCTATACAGGGTACAGGGTTCTATAGGCTATGAAGGCGTGATGGCGCTATACAGGGTACAGGGCTCTATGAGGCTGTGAAGGCGTGATGGCGCTATACAGGGTACAGGGCTCTATGAGGCTATGAAGGCGTGATGGCGCTATACAGGGTACAGGGCTCTATGAGGCTATGAAGGCGTGATGGCGCTATACAGGGTACAGGGCTCTATGAGGCTATGAAGGCGTGATGGCGCTATACAGGGTACAGGGCTCTATGAGGCTGTAAAGGCGTGATGGCGCTATACAGGGTACAGGGCTCTATGAGGCTATGAAGGCGTGATGGCGCTATACAGGGTACAGGGCTCTATGAGGCTATGAAGGCGTGATGGCGCTATACAGGGTACAGGGCTCTATGAGGCTATGAAGGCGTGATGGCGCTATACAGGGTACAGGGCTCTATGAGGCTGTGAAGGCGTGATGGCGCTATACAGGGTACAGGGCTCAATGAGGCTATGAAGGCGTGATGGCGCTATACAGGGTACAGGGCTCTATGAGGCTATGAGGCTATGAGGCTATGAAGGCGTGATGGCGCTATGCAGAGTACAGGGCTCTATGAGGCTATGAAGGCGTGATGGCGCTATACAGGGTACAGGGCTCTATGAGGCTATGAGGCTATGAGGCTATGAAGGCGTGATGGCGCTATACAGAGTACAGGGCTCTATGAGGCTATGAAGGCGTGATGGCGCTATACAGGGTTCAGGGCTCTATGAGGCTATGAGGCTATGAGTCTATGAGTCTATGAGGCTATGAGGCTATGAGGCTATGAGGCTATGAGGCTATGAGGCTATGAGGCTATGAAGGCGTGATGGCGCTATACAGGGTACAGGGCTCTATGAGGCTATGAGGCTATGTTTGATATTCGGTTTGCAGCGGGCCTATTACGGATCTCGTATCACGCGAAACACGCCTTTTTTCCACGCAGATATCACGAAAAATTGATTTTGAGATTACGGATCGGTTTTTGGCAAAGGCGACCGCCCTTTTATCACGAAAAACTACCGCCACCTCTGCTAGGTGGCGGTAGGAAGCGGTAACAAGGTTTTGGAGTGTGAAAAATGCTATTGTGTGTTTTTTTTTTATATATTTTGCATGCTAAAAAAAAGAATTTACAATGTCAAAACTTCAAATACTCGCTCTTTGGTTTGTTTTGTTTACTTTCCAGTTTTGGTTTAAATGAAATTAAAAATTGGTATTTTAAAATTTTGTACTAAATAAATTAAATATTATTTTATTACATTTTAAACTGTTTTTGAAATTAAAACACTGAATATTATGAGTTATTGAAGAGTGGCGACGATTATAAGTGAGGCAAACAAAACACTGTCGCTAAATTTCTGCGGTAGCTACCGCCGGCGTCTTAGTTATCACGAAAAGATCCATAATCGCAGTATCTAAATGGCGTGTTTTGCGTGAAAGCGCAGTTATCACGATTTTTAGTGCACGATCCGTAATAGGCCTGCGCAGGCCTAAAGGTGCAGGTGCCTAAAATTATCGTCCAGTTTGTAGTAAAATATATTTCAGAAAAAATTAAAATTCGAGCAAAAAAAAATAATTCACGTAAAAAAAAAATCAAAAATTTCGATAAGTAGGTACCGCTGGTGTAAAAATTGCGAGAAAGTCCCTTTATTTACTTTGCAATTTCAAACTTTGTGAGAAAACTATCGGATATTTAAATATTCTGAAATATAATAGGTATGTCTTTTTAACGTCATTACTCGCGAGTATGTTGTGATTTCACAATCGGTTAAGGCTGAATATACATTCGCTACACGTACTTGGTTCGCAATGCTAAGTACTTCAAGCCCTACTCAGAAGTTACAGGGCGAGTGGAAAGTGTTTATAGGGGGATGTAAACCTGAGACTCTTTGTCGTGAGGTAGTGTTGTATTTTTGCATGAAATGGAGTAATAAGCCCACAGGAGCGATTTTAAACAGTCAACTACCAGTCCACATGTTTTTTGACAGATCGCGAAAACACAACACTACCTCATGCGGAATATTTTTTTGAAAATTTTCGGACTAAAAAATGTATGATTTTATCGTCACATTTAGTAGAAAAGCTTGATAAATGTTTGTACTATTTACCGTAGCCATGTTGCATTTTGGCAATTTTTATTTCACTTACGGAAGTGGGTAATTTCAACAGCATTTCTCTACTTTTCTCCTGTAAAAGCTAAACATAGTGTCCTACTTTTACTCGTTCGTTTCGCGTTCAAATAGCACACTATGCTTAGCTTTTAGAGTAGACACAATCAATACGATATTGCAATTACCAGTCTCCGGTTGTACTAATATGTAAACATTAGTTTTGTCGAATATTTACTTTCGCACAGTGGTTCTGGCGGAGTTCGTCGAGAATGTATGGTGGCCGTTAATTTTTGACATTTTTTTTTTTTTTTTTGACAAAAATCACTTGATCTTAAAATCACAACATAGCCTCATGACTATGAGTAATGACATGACGTTAAGAAGACATATTACCTATAGTTCAGAATATTTAAATATCCAATATTTGTTTCACAAAGTTTGCAATCGGAACGTAAAAATATAGCGAATGCCTATGGTGGCCCTTAACTTACAGAAAAAATTCGGGTAAATTCCATTCCTAAAATAGCTAAATCCAGCCTAAATCGAAGGATAGCCGTAAAAATTGGTGAAATAAGTGGTCAGGGTACTTTTCAATACCTATACTTACTGAACTACTAAAAAATTAAGGCCGTTACATATGAAATAGAAAACAAGTACTTCGCGCTTCGAAAGACACATCACCATTCGACGGATATGTTTGGAAATCGGTGTACAGCTGATGTCTAAAATTTTTATTATCCATTAAAAAGATTTAGTCAGGTAGCCGGTAGATATATGCAACATGGCAACATCCTATTACTGTTTATTGCTATTCACTGAGTGATAACAGTCACACATTCTCATATCCCTTCCTAATCGAGGGTCAGATTAATGTGGAAAGAAAGAGCTATGTGGGGGGGAGGGGGGGCAGTTAACCTTCTAAAGGACAGAAAAGGCCTTGCGCTGGTTTTGCCCTGCCGAAGGGTCAGACGACGCCCTTTCCAGTCCCCCCCCCCCCTCCTGCCATTTACAAAATGTCACATCAAATGGGCTTAGCCGGGCGGGCCTCCCCAGCTTCTATACCTTCCACCCTTCCTATCGGTACCTACAGGCATGGGCATCGTAGCCAGAGGTGGCGGGACCCACAGCTTTTTTGAACACATAAATAAGTACCAAAATGTTTGAATATTCCCATGGAAAAGTGGTAAGAAAATTTTTGTGACCCCCCCCCCCCCCCCCCCCCACCTATGGGTACGTCCATGCAAACAGAAAGTTGAATTGGACATGGTTGGTGGCGTGGATCTATACAGGTGTAAATAGGAGGGTGATTGCAATGATGCACGGCTGTGTTTTTCCTGCTATTCTAATTTACCTAATAAAATCAGAGCAATGTACTGCATTAGTGCCTGGTATAAGGCCACCACAGTGCCTGGTATAGGGCCACCGCAGTGCCTGGTATAGGGCCCCGTGAGTGCCTGGTATAGGGCCACGTGAGTGCCTGGTATAGGGCCACGTTAGTGCCTGGTATAGGGCCACCTTAGTGCCTGGTATAGGGCCCAGGGCCGTAGTCAACTTTTGCGGGCCCCGGGGAAGAAACCTGCGCCGGGCCCTCGATTGGCCTTTGCTCCTAGAGAAGACAATTTCGAAAACCATACCAGAACACTGATAGGCTCCTGTGATTTAAGAAGTTCATAAAACGGGGAAAATTGTAGCTAGAAGTACAGTAGGTACTTAGGTATAGATGAAATATGGGAAAATTTCACATTTTTTCAAATACCTTTACGGGTGGAGCGCCAGATTAAGTTTCTTCGAGGCCCTAAACGGCAAATATCGTCGTAATAACTTGCCTACTTGTCGAAAAAAAGGGGGTTTTTTTTTCGGACAAATATTAGTCCTGGAAAACGAAAGAAGAACCTCGTAACGAAGCGAGCGGAGCGAGCGCGAAGAAAATTTAAGATGGGTATTTATTGCTGTAAACATTTATCCTTAATCGAGAGGGGGACATAGGAGAACAAACAGAAAGATGATCGATAGTATTCGAGCGAGCGAAGCGAGCGAGAAGAAAATTTAAAAGACTTCTATAAAATCTCCTTATTGCATAGAAAGAAATTTAAATTCATGACGTTACAATTTCTGCAGGCCCCTTCAGTGCGTAGGCCCTAAGCTATAGTTTTTCTAGATTTACTTACTGGTTAATCTAGCACCGCTCTTACTGTTATCTTTACGTTCTGCAGAAAAGGTCCTCGCCCCCGAGTCCAAGAACTGTCCGACTAGAATTCTCACCAAAAAGTTTTGCTGTCTTTTGAGACTCCAAATGTACCTATAGTAGGTAGGTAAATCTTGGGAATAGGATGGTTTCGCAAGAATAATGACTGAAGTTGTAAATTGTCATCCCGTGATATACCTACCTATATTTCTGCAGTTATTCTACATTCTTCAAAAGGATGGTAATTTACTTGTAAATTTTTCTTCGACTACAGGGGCCCGGCAGGTCCTTTTCAGAAGCCCGGGCCCGGGGAAAATTTACCCCCCTGCCCCCCCCCCTGACCACGGCCCTGATAGGGCCACCGCAGTGCCTGGTATAGGGCCACCGCAGTGCCTGGTATAGGGCCACGTCAGTGCCTGGTATAGGGCCACCGCAGTGCCTGGTATAGGGCCACCGCAGTGCCTGGTATAGGGCCACCGCAGTGCCTGGTATAGGGCCACCGCAGTGCCTGGTATAGGGCCACCGCAGTGCCTGGTATAGGGGCACCTCAGTGCCTGGTATAGGGCCACGTCAGTGCCTGGTATAGGGCCACCGCAGTGCCTGGTATAGGGCCACCTCAGTGCCTGGTATAGGGCCACCTCAGTGCAATCAGTTCCTCACATTTTTTCTTTATCCCTAGCCAAAGTCTTGACACTTAAAATATTACCCCCCCCCCTCCCCCCCCTCCCAAAACTGTCATTATAGCTACACCATTTGACCGATTGTCATGTAAATTGAAGAAAGTGCATTTATGAAACCAATGTCAAACCCTATTTCATTTTTGGGAGCTTTATTGATGAGATTTTTGACGAGCTGATGGCCCACTACTCGGGGAAAGCTTCGATTTTTCATCAATAATTATGAGGAGGTTTATAGTTGACGTTAGGTCAGAATAACATTACCTATACTGTTGCTGTAGATAGTGTCAACATCAAAACCAGAAGCTGGTGATAGATCCCTCGGGAGAGGTATCACTGCTACTGTATATCAGTTTCCGATGCTGCTATCAGCGGCACATGGCTGCTGCTGCTGGTGTTATCATGGACGCCCTCTATAAGACACGGCACCCACACACCACACACGCCCATACACACTACACACTCTCACTCACCACATCGCTCATCCCGTCACTCTCCACGTAAGTTAACAAACACTAACACTGCAGCATACCAAGCCATGAGCCAGTGTCTTGCACAGTAGCTATTTCTATTTCAACTGGCAATTTTTTGTAACGGTACGAGTATATAGGGACTACAGAAATTGACCGACACTCTTCACAATTTGTGAAAGTGATCCAAAAGAAATGCTTCACTGTGGATTCATCCAAAATGACGGTCGATATTACCAAAGATGCGAGCAACTGGATTGCGCGTCGACGGACATTATCTTTTTTAGTAACTTGAAAATTACGCGACAAAATCGGCTGAAGAAATGAGTTTATAATTACCCAGCTACTATATTGGTAATTGGTAGGTCTATACAGTGTTTTATTTATGAAACGGCAAGGCATGTATACTCAAGTATCCCACCCACCTAGCCGCATGTGAGATCTCACGCACTGAGTATCTCACTACGGTTCGGTAACATCGAGGAGCGCGTTGCAGCCGCGGTATCTGCGGCGAGGCTTGGCCCCGCTAGGTGGACAGGGGGCTTGAGTGATGGCAATGCAGTGTAGGCGGAGCAGGGGAGGCGTGCGAGTGCGAGTGCTATCGAGTCAGAGTCAGTCCAGCACAGGCCGGCACGCCGATAGCACCCACCCACTGCAACCCTACACTGCCGTGCCGCATCTCCGTCCCCAGCCTGCAACCCCCACCAAGGTATGTTAAGGCACTACTGTTCCGCATTTTCAGGTACCTAAGAGGTATACATATTTTGAATACCTAAGTTTCAAGGAAATTAGTGCAGAATATGATTGTAATGACAACACTACTTTTTCATGGCAATCCGGTTAATTGTAAGAATGGCGCGTGAAATTTGAACAGAATAAGCAATAGCAAGTTATCCAAAAAGTGACCAGTGACCAAACACTATATACCCTCTAGTTCTTCATGCAGGCACGCTCTCGATCTAGCTTCTGCTTACTGAAGTAACGCACTCTATTTTACACCTTGTCAGCAAACATCCTAAATTTAGGACTGATGAAAAAATCCTTGAAGTTGTCTTAAGGTAGATGGATGGAGGAAGTTGCACAATCAGATTGATGTACCTATCTATAGCCGCTAAGGCCTTAAAATGGATAATTGGACCGCTAGACTTTATATCAAATTTCGAAGTGTAGAGCTTTTTCACCATAGGTAGGTACCTAACCTACTATTACCAATGTCAAAAATTGCAGCGAGTTGTGACTGTAGGATACAGAGTGGTCCCCTGTATAGCTGTACCTTGCTCATTTCTCGGGAAAATGCCCATCAGTGGGGGATATAATGATTGTGAAGGTGTCGGATCGTCCTACAAGCAAACCACCAATCTCCAGTCTCTCATGGAACCAGCATCTTAACCAAAAGCACTTCAATAACTTACCAAAGTTGGTTGTTTGTTTGTTTTTAAAACCACAACCTTCTTTTGAGTGAGGCATTGAGTTGTTGCATCGCCGCTACTGCATAGAAGCAGAGTGCAGCTGCATCACCATGCACCACCTTCTCTCTCTCCCCCATGGACTGCAGCTGAGTGCACCTGCATCACCACCACCTTCCCTCTCTCCCCCATGGACTGCAGCAGAGTGCACCTGCATCACCACCACCTTTCCTCTCTCACCCATGGACTGCAGCAAAGTGCACCTGCATCACCACCACCTTCCCTCTCTCCCCCATGGACTGCAGCAGAGTATACCTGCATCACCACCACCTTCCCTCTCTCCCCCACGGACTGCAGCAGAGTGCACCTGCATCACCACCACCTTCCCTCTTTCCACCATGGACTTCGCTACTAACCAACAACAGTACCAGGAGTGACTAAGAAGCAACAACGTCTTCAACAACAGCAACACGGATGAAGGAGTCATTTGAAACGGTTAGGGGGGACTGGTTGAAAATAAAGGGTACGACGCGGCACTGCCTGATTGCGTAGCTATATAGGAGGTATGTAAGCAATTCATTAATAAAGGGTTCGACAATGGTCGCACTTGACTTTCTCGCAATTTTTATCGAAAATTTGATTTTTTTTTTACGCAAATGATTGTCAGAATTTTAACTTTTTCTAAGAAGTATTTTGCCTCACAATGGGCGATCCTTTTAGGTACCTGCATACCGAATTTCAAACGTATCCGTCAAACAGTGAAGTGTCGTTCCACGCGAAAAGTATCTGTTTTCTATTTTGCATGTCACCGTCTTAAATTCTAAGTAAATGAAAATCTATTGAAAATGCCCTTAAAGCATCTATCTGAGACCACTTTCAGCAATTTTCAAGAAAATCCGTCGATTAGTGTTGTTGCAAATGTGACCTAACCAATCAAAAACGTGATTTCCATTTTTGGAAAATTTTTCCTACGATAATGCCAATATTAGCCCAAATTTTTGGCCCATCTCAAAAAGAATAAAAATGATCCTGTAGCATCTATTTGGGAACACTATTGCGAAATTACAAGGATCTTACTTAATACCTGTAGTGCCAAATCCGTCTTGACCAATCAAAAACGAGTTTCTATTTTTCTTTTTTTTCCTATTTTTGACTTTATTTTGCCTATATTGGCCGCAATTTTGAAATGATTGAATATTTCTTCGACAAACCTTTAAGTAATGTTATTTAGCACAAGTTTATGGATTTTTGTGAAATTCCGGCTAATACTGTTCAAGGGGCCAAGATTTTCACGTATGGGCCAATTTTGGCCCATCTCCAAAACAATAAAAATTAACCTGGAGCATCAGTCTGGGAACACGACTGCAAAATTTCAAGGTTCTAACTTTATTACCGTACCGTGAAATGCATCTTGAGTAGACAAAAACACGATTTTGATTTTTTGACACTTTTTTGACAATAGTGGGCGCAATTTTTGAGTAATCAAAATTAAATTTAAAATGTATCTCGGAACTGATTTTAGACATCTACATTCCAAATTTGAGCCAAATCTGTTCACTGGTGTGACCTGTAGCCGCGCTACAGACAAACGTACGTACGTCGGACGGACATGACCTAAAAACCATTTTTTTGGCATCTAGGACCTCTGAAACGCCTTTTGCAATGAAAATCTCAAAATCGAAATTTCGCACGATAACATAACTTTCTCAGCCCATGTATTACATACGGGCGAGAAAGTAAAAAATTCTTGTCGGTGGGTTATTCCTGATTTCACTTCAATCGGCACCGTATTTTATGAGAAATCAATCCAAAATCGGTTTCAATCGATCTTGATGCACTAATTGTCATTACATTGGCTAGCGAGAAAATAATACAGGGTCCGACAATAGCCGCACTTAACTTTCTCGTCCCATATGAATTTTTATTTTTTTATTTTTTGAGATTTTTTGAAATTATTTTGCGGGCGTAATTTTCACTCAATCCAAAATCGGTTGAAAAAGACCCACGAGCATCTATCTGAGATCAGTCACACCAAATCTCATTACTGTCATTTTATTACTGTAGGTACTCCCAAATGTGTTCCGACCATTCAAAAACATAGTTTCTCATTTTCAACTCATTTTCAACACTTTTTCGACAAAAACGGCCGTAATTTTGAAGATAACAAAATTCTGTTCGACAAATGTTTAAGTTACGTAGTTTTACATAAACGTACCAAATTTCATGACAATCGGTCAATAAATGTGAATGGCGCCGAAAGGATCGAACTTTGGTAAAAAACGGCCGTAATTTTCAACCAATTCAATTTTAGTTGCAAATGACCTCGAAGCATCTATTTGTCAACACACTTACCAATTTTCAGTGTTATAGGTTGAAAAGTGTACCGTCGGCGCTTGTCCGACTAACAAAAAACACGATTTTTGAATTATTTTGGCGGTTTTTTGGCAATAGCGGCCGCAGTTTTTGACTAATCAAAAAATCCTTAAAAAATGGGTCTCGGCAGTGATTTTAGACAGGTCCGTACCAAATTTCATCAAAATCGGGTGAACGGTATAGGCTCTATACTGGGGTGCAAGGGATAAGGAAACGCCTCAGGCGACGACCCAGCAAGTGGCAGGGTGACCAAAACAACTCCACCCCTGTGTAGGCTGGTGACGTCACCACCGGTTATTCCTATTACATTGCGGTACACTTTGGTCACCCTGCCACTTGCTGGGTCGTCGCCTGAGGCGATTCCTTATCCCTTGCACCCTAGTATAGAGCACTGCACGGACGGACGGACTGAAGGACGGACAGACTTTTTCAGAAACCACTTTTTTGGACTCAAGGGACCCCCAGGATCATGGGAAACCCAAAATCCTAATTTCGAAATTTTGCACGAAAACAATACTTTCTCGCCATATATGGCTAGCGAGAAAGTAAAAACTGGTGAGTAGTCTCTGGTCTATTCAATACAGTGATTCTGGAAGCAACAGGCCAGGGGCAAGCCCCTCCGACCCAACCCATAACCCATCTCCCATCTCGCATGGTTTATTTAATTGAGCCCATGCCATATGGAGGGCATGTGCTACAAACACATCACAACAGTACAAGGCTTGAGCGAACCAACCCTAAAAACTTAATTGGCGTTATTAATAATGTTCTTTACATCACACTATACCGAAACTACAGTTTCAACTGTTATTCAACTTGATACGACATTGTTGGTGATGGTATGGCCTTTCCCCGTCATTCACGATGGGTTCAACAGGGATCAATTGCCCAGTAGCCACAGTGTGCAGTATGACCTTGAGTTGAGCGCTAAGCGCTATATGGTGGTGCTGGTGCTGCTGCCCGCATGTTCTGCTGCTGCATGTTAACCAGGCACCCCAAAGTGTCCTTTTAGCCACACTCACTTCAAATAAGTAATTTTCATTGTGCTAAGCCTCCTCTAAGAAACAAACAACTCCTGCTCACGAGCTGTTGCAAATTGGAGCTAAGCCAGATTGGAATTTCCAAGATTAGTATATACATTGCACATCCCACAGCTGAATTGTTTTGTTCTTGTTAAAAACAAAACAAATGAACGGAGGGTGTGGAATTGATTAAACTGGATCTCCATGAAAGTGCCGTTAGTCGGGACACTAGGCGCTGCAGCCCTCTAATGAACGCCAGTTACTTGTTTAAATAGAGCGAACGTGGGCGCCAAGCCGTCGCCAGGGGGAGGGGAAGGGAGCATTCCACCCCAGCTACGCTCATCTCCCCGCCCTTCAATCATGACTAGACCTCTACGCTTTACCTCCGCTCAACAGAATAAGCGGAGCTTTTCACACAAGTCTTATTGCTCCTCTTGTCGTGATACTGACGATGGGACATTTTCTTGTTTTGCAGCTTACGATCAGATTCCATCTACAACCTTGAGCATGGACAGGTGCGGAGTGAACTTAGTCGAGCGTTGCAAGTCTGGTCCAAGCACTCCAAACTCACTTTCCGAGAGGTCAATAGTGACAGGGCTGACATACTCATCTACTTCGAAAGGTCAGTTGTCAGCAACTATTCAGAAATGGTGAAGGTAGCGCTGGTGCTGGTACTGACTGTCACGGTCTCTATGTGACACAGGGGCTAATACCATGGTACTGACTGTCACGGTCTCTATGTGACACAGGCGCTACCATGGAGACGGGTACTGACTGTCACGGTCTCTATGTGACACAGGGGCTAATACCATGGTACTGACTGTCACGGTCTCTATGTGACACAGGCGCTACCATGGTACTGACTGTCACGGTCTCTATGTGACACAGGCGCTACCATGGTACTGACTGTCACGGTCTCTATGTGACACAGGCGCTACCATGGTACTGACTGTCACGGTCTCTATGTGACACAGGCGCTACCATGGTACTGACTGTCACGGTCTCTATGTGACACAGGCGCTACCATGGTACTGACTGTCACGGTCTCTATGTGACACAGGCGCTACCATGGTACTGACTGTCACGTTCTCTATGTGACACAGGCGCTACCATGGTACTGACTGTCACGGTCTCTAAGTGACACAGGCGCTACCATGGTACTGACTGTCACGGTCTCTATGTGACACAGGGGCTACCATGGAGACGGGTACGAGTTTGACGGGCGGGGCAAAATCCTCGCGCACGCCTTTTTCCCAGGGAGCGGCCGCGGCGGTGACGCTCATTTTGACGAGGAGGAGGCGTGGCTGCTTGACCCTTTCCTAGACCCTGACGCTGACGCTACGGAGGGCACGAGCCTGTTTGCTGTGGCAGCGCACGAGTTCGGGCACTCGCTGGGTCTATCACACTCCTCGGTGCAGGGCGCACTCATGTACCCCTGGTATCAGGGCCTTCCTCCTGACTTTGAGCTGCCCGATGATGACCGTTACGCCATCCAGCAGCTGTACGGTGCGAAGGAGGACAAGCTCTGGGGTCGGGTATGTATACCTACAATTACTTGACTGAACAAAACTTGCGAGGTAACAACTATACAGACGCTTTGAAATACATTTTGACTATCGTTAACATCAATCGCCATTGTAAGTATTTATAGAACGCATGAATTTGTAATACTGAGCCCGGCCGCTGAATATCAATGTTGACTTCTTAAAGGACGCAAATGAGATGTCTCATTATACAAAATGCAGTAGCAGTTTGTCGCATATCATCTTTTGAAAATGACCGGGACACGAAGTAGAGCAAGCTCAGACACTTCTTAACTGAGTAAAATTCTGTAGGTACCTGTATATGACTCACCTCGGCAACGGCCGACGCTACCACCTCCACCGAGGCCTACAACAACAAGAACAACAACCACTCCCAGCTCAACTACAAGCCGCAGCCGCCCACCTGTGCGGCACCGCCCCACACACTCGCCTCCGCGGCGGCCAAACCACCCCCACCCAGCACCTGCTGTGCCTGATACCTGCAGCACCAGCTACGATGCGGTAGCCGTCATTAGGGGAGAGCTTTTCATATTTAAAGATAGAGTAAGTTTTAACACAGAAAATTCATCAAGGACAGTCCCTGGGTGTGAGTACGAAGAAATGAACTCTTAGTACCTATTAGGTACTTAGTGCACTATATACCTAAGCTATCAGCCATAAGCTACGTATAAGCATTCTAGTGACCCTTCACTGGCTGGGGAAAACTCAACCAAGTGACCTCACTGTAGGACCCTGCATCCCATATACTACTGAAACGCTTACTGAGGGACAGATCCTTAGCACAGCTGTTTTGGCCAATGAGTAAAGAAGAGGTATGTTTCAGTACTTGTGGCGAATAGGAGACAAAGGACTGGAAAAGGGATACCCGACGCTTATTGAGAGACTGTGGAATCAGCTTCCTTACAATATATCACATGTTGACGCTGTCTACGAGAGGAACGACAAAATGATTGTATTCTTCGTTGGTGAGTGACCCATCAACACGCCACACAACTCGAAAGTTATGCTATTGTATTCTCCGTGCCTCGCGAGAATATGATAGCTTCGTTACTAGTATTTACCGCCATAAACTTATACACTTAAGGCTAACCGAAAATGACTGTAACTAAAACTAGGGCGAAACCGGAAGCAAAACTTGGACAAACCTGGATGTCGTTTGTACAGGGCGACAGTACTTCGTGTTCAATGCGACCTCGCTGTTACCTGGGTACCCTCGGCCGCTGACGTGGCTCGGGCTGCCCGCTGAGCTGGAGCGTGTCGACGCTGCCATGGTGTGGGGACACAACAGCAAGAGCTACTTGTTCAGCGGCACCATGTACTGGCGTGTGGATGAGGAGCTGGGCCGTGTCGAGCTGGACTACCCGCGCGATATGCAGATGTGGAAAGGTGTCGGGTACAACATTGATGCTGTCTTCCAGTGGAAGGACGGTAAGCCGCTTCCTTTACAGCTTCACCGGATAACAAGATAGGTATAACATAATATTATAATACAACACACAATGCAAACTGTCGTTCTGCCTTTTTTCGACTCAGTGGACCTCCAGGGTTAAGGGCCACCATACATTCTCGACGAACTCCGCCAAAACCACTGTGCGAAAGTAAATATTCGACAAAAATAATGTTTACATTTTAGTACCACCGGAGACTGGTAATTGCAATATCGTATCGGTTGTGTCTACTCTAAAAGCTAAACATATTTTGCTATTTGAACGCGAAACGAACGAGTGAAAGTAGGACACTATGTTTAGCTTTTACAGGAGAAAAAGTAGAGAAATGCTGTTGAAATTACGAACTTCCGTAAGTGAAATAAAAATTGTCAACATGTAACATGGCGGCGGTAAATATTACAAACATTTATCAAGCTTTTCTACTAAATGTGACGATAAAATCATACTGTTTTAATCCTAACGTTACAAAAAAATATTTCGCGTGAGGTAGTGTTGTGTTTTCGCGATCTGTCAAAAAAACATGTGGACTGGTAGTTGACTGTTTAAAATCGCTCCTGTGGGCTTATTACTCCATTTCATGCAAAAATACAACACTACCTCACGACAAAGAGTCTCAGGTTTACATCCCCCTATAAACACTTTTCACTCGCCCTGTAACTTCGGAGTAGGGCTTGAAGTACGTAGCATTGCGAACCAAATGGGTGTATTTCCCCTTAAGGGAAACATATTAGACTTATTATTGGCCAGTGAGCAGGCCCGTATCCAGAAAGCGGTCATGGGGGGGGGGGGGGGGGGGTGCCTATATTTTCTTACCATTACCATGTTTATTTTCCGTTCATGGGGGGGGGGGGTTTAACCCCCTAACCCCCCCCCCCCCCCCCCGTGGATACGGCTATGCCAGTGAGGAAGTGAACAAAGTAAAAATGATTTGAATGTTGCAGGCATAACTTACTTCTTCAAAGGGCGGAAGTTCTGGAAGTTCAACGACCTGCGGATGCGTGTGGAGCACTCCGAGCCGCGGCTGTCTGCCCCCTTCTGGATGGGCTGCCCTCGGTCCTCACACCACACCCCCCCTCCCCCTGTCCTCCCCACCCCTCCCACTTCCACTGCCAACCTACCCAAGATCTCAATCCTCCTCCCTCTTATTCATCTCTATACACTTAATAAATATTTATTTTTATACTCTTAAACTGACTCTTTAGCACCTTGTTCACATGCATGGCAGTGCATGCAGCCAAGTTTTAAGGAAAAGACAGCGCCACAAAGCCTCATCGAGCACTGCTAGCATGTTATACCGGAACCATGCACAGTGGTGCACTTTTCACACCCCTCTACAGGAGGCAAGGGGGCGTGGCTCAAACAGTGGGTACCTACCCTTTTCCTATAGTAGGGTCCCACGGTAATTCCTAAATAAAGTTTCTACGTCTAACCGTACCTGAGCAGTGACATCCCAAACTTGGTGATTTCGAGGGTCACTCACTGACTCACTCACTGACCTATACAAATTATTATAGCACGTTCCAGCAGTACCTATGATATAGTTGAAACTCAGCACACTGTTAGCTAGGTAACTATATACCATCCCTCAGTCATGCACCAAAAAAAATCGCAACTTTGAACCTTGGGGTTCGTTAATTTTCGTATTTGCTTCAGCTGTAGGTACAGTCGCCTCGAATTTCTTTCCTTTATAAAGTTGACGCTTATTTCGTCCCTACTTTTCATTACTGTAACCTCTCCAGCATAAAACAGGTTGGGACATGGGACGTCCCACTGTGTTATGCATTCAAGTGGGCCAGTATTTAGGTACCTACTTCAAGCCAGTCATAAGCTAAACATAAATCCGATCACGCTAAAGTGTACAATATAGTCTGCACCATAATTGGTGATATTCAGCCTAAGAAACAACTTGACTGTAGGTAAGGGGCCTTACCTCATCACAAATTTGTCGCTTAATTGAAGAAAATATTACTTTTATCCTGTAAAAATATGAAAATGAACTTTGACAAAACACCGTTCTCGAGATCAGCGGCCATTATGTTATTGTCGTGTACATATAGACTAATAAACAATACGTGGCTGCAGACGCCAGTCACGTGACAGTGTGCAAGTCCAGACAGAGTGTGTACAAAATGGAATGGCTACGCGCACCCATTCTCAATTACTCCTTATATTTAAGGTAAGAACACTAAAGTGGCGCAGTCGGTTCGGTTAAAATCTACGTCAAAGTGCGCGTAAGTTTACGTTACGTATTACAAGTGCTCGGTTACGTTCATTGCGACTTTACAAACTTGCGATCATGGCCACCTCGGTTTCACACGTGGACAATTTACTCGCGGAAAACGCCAAATTACAAGGTATGATGGCCGAAATACTAGCCAGATTACCGGCGGTGGCGGTACAGCAGGATCGCCAACATCCGTTACCGTGGATCGACAAGTACAACGTTGAAGAAGATATTGATGATCATATCGAAAAAGTTACAGCCATGTGCACCATCGCAAACGTGTCGGAACAACATAAGGCGAGACTTTTCTTGGGTTCGCTACCGGGTTCACTTTACACCTTAACTAAGGACTTATTACACCCCATGGATCTCAACGTTGCTACATTCAAACAAATTACGGATGCAATCAAACTACATTTGAAGCCTAAACCTTTGATTATTCCATCCCGTCATGCTTTCCTGAACAGGAAGCAGCAGGAAGGTGAGTCAGTGGCAGCCTACGCAGCCGCGCTACGTCACCTCAGCATACCGTGCAAATACAACGCTCAGTTTTTGTCCGAAATTTTACGGGACGTTTTCGTGAGTGGCATTCGGGATCGGCATACATTGGATCGGTGCCTAGAGGAAGATGATACGACTTTCGATAAATTATACAAATTGGCACTTTCGCTGGAAGCGGCTTCAACAGGAACTAGACATTTACTACATCCCGCTACACTTTCGGGAGCACCTACACCGGTAAACAAAATACAAAAGAAGCAAGGTAAGCAAGCTGGACATACATCCAAACCTTCCTCTTCTTCTACACGTACAGTACAGTGTTATCGTTGTGGGGATAGTTCGCACAAAGCACCTGATTGCAGGAAAAATACATTTTGTGACTTTTGCCAGGTTTCTGGTCACATGGAATCCGTTTGTCGGAAGAAAATGAATCAGAGTAAACCGAAAAAGGAAAAAGTTCATCACGTGGAAAAAGAGGATGCTTTTAGTGTTTACAAAATTACGCAGCCTTTACAAGAGTGCAGGCCATGGATTTTACGTTTAACCATGGAAGGTGTACCAGTCAACATGGAAGTCGACAGCGGGTCTGGGGCAAGCTTTTGCTCTATGGCCAGTGGTTCTCAAACTGTGTTCCGCGGAACCAAGCCTTGCCGGGGTTCCGCGAAGCCTTCTCCGTGCTTCAGGGAATTCAATTTTAGTTTAGTTTAGAAAAATTGAAATAGAAAAATATAAAAATGAGAAATATTTCTATTCTCATTAAATAACGATTTCAATGTTAATGGTTGTTATTTCCTATAAAAAAACCTGTGAAATCGACGATCCAATGTTTAAGGTTCCACGAAAGAATTCCCGACTAAATTTGGTTCCGCCAGCCAAAAAGTTTGAGAACCACTGCTCTATGGCAATCTTCGAAAAGCTTCGAGTTCGCATGGAGACGACCACTGAAGCATTCAGCCCATACGGCGAGGGGGCTCAGCGCCTCAAACCACGGGGAATGGCAAAAGTACGTGTTGTTTACAAAGGGAGACAAGCCACCCTTCCCATTTACATACTTGAAGGTGAGTGTGTGCCTTTACTCGGCAGACAGTGGCTGAAAGCTCTGGACATTCTTACAGAAGCAGATATTCACAAAGTGGAGCTCACCACACCTCCTACCAATACAAACTACAAGGACATTGTGAAACAGTTTCCTGAAGTCTTCGCAGAAGGCATTGGTCTGGCGAAAAATTTTACGTGCTCGATCAAAATGCAACCTGATGCTCGTCCGGTATTTCGTAAATCCCGACCTGTACCTTTCGCGTTACGAGAAAGTGTGGAGGCGGAGCTCAATCGGATGATAGCAGATGGAGTCCTGGAACCAGTAGAATACAGTGAGTACGCCACACCTATCGTTCCAGTCGTACAGAAAGGCGGTATCCGTATTTGCGCGGATTACTCCATTACAGTCAACCCTCAACTGGAGTTACCTAAATACCCGATACCCACGTTGGAGGAGTTACTCGCCTCAATAGTTGGTTGCAAAGTTTTCGCCAAACTAGATATACGTAAGGCCTACTTAAGCCTACCTCTGGATGCAGAATCATCCAAAATTCTTACACTGAATACACGAAAAGGTTTGTTAAGGCCGAAGAGACTAATGTTCGGTTGTGCAGCAGCTCCAGTAATTTGGACACGTTTCATGGAGAGCGTGGTTCAAGGCATCGACGGGATTGCAGTATTCTTCGATGATATTCTTCTGGGAGCTGAGTCGCATGCCGCGTTACGAGAGAAGCTGACGGCAGTTCTACAGCGCCTGCAGGACAACGGTCTCCGGCTCAATTTACAAAAATGCAGATTTTTCGTGGAATCCGTTACATACCTAGGGCACATTATTTCGGAAGCATCTCTGTTTCTCAAGAGGGAACTACGAACGCCTCTCAGCCTCGGCAAGCCTGATTTCATCAGTGACGTTACGCAGAAGTTGCGGGGGGACAGAGTATTTCTTCAAACGCCTACTTTGAAGAAGGCCAGACAGTAGCTGTGCGTTCTTTTACGAATCCATTGAAGAAATGGACCATTGGTACAATTGTTGCTCGTGATGGTGACTTACAGTGGACAGTGTTACTTGATGGAGAACTAGTACGTCGCCACAGTAATCACTTACGTACGGTGGGGACGAGCCTTCACCCTCCAGCGGCATTCATTCCTTCGTCGCCGGGAGGTAGTGCAGCTGTCGCGCCGACAGTGCCCGTGACACCTCGCCCGCCGGCACCTTCACCAGGAGTGACTATTTCGTCGACCCCGCCTACAGGCCGTCAGTCGACGGGAGCTTCGTCTCAGCCCGCCGCGGTCCCAGTACAGGGGCGCCCGTCAATGGGTGCTGTGCCTTCTCAGCAGGGGCGTCCGTCCATACCCCCCGCGTTAGAGCCGGTGCAGCCAGCAGCGGCGGAGATTGTGGCTACACCACGGCGCTCACCTTCAGTAGCGGAGCGCCGAGGCCGCCGTCAAACGAAGGCGCCTGTGCGCCTGAACTTGTAGTGCAACAGTGCGGTGCATTACCTCCCCCACGGGACTACGTTAAGGGGGGAGGATTGTCGTGTACATAGACTAATAAACAATACGTGGCTGCAGACGCCAGTCACGTGACAGTGTGCAAGTCCAGACAGAGTGTGTACAAAATGGAATGGCTACGCGCACCCATTCTCAATTACTCCTTATATTTAAGGTAACAACACTAAAGTTATCTAGATGTTTCAGGATCATTTTAATTTTTTCTTATATGGGCCGAAAATTTGGGCCCAAATTGGCCCATAGGTGAAAACCGTTGTGAAAACCTTGGCCCCGGGAACAGTATTCGCCGGAATTTCTCAAAAATCGATAATCTTGTGCTAAATAACATATTTATCGATGAACTTTTCAATCGATTCAAAATCGCGGCCAATATAGGCCAAATAATGTCAAAAAGTGGAAAAAACGAAAATTACGTTTTTGATTGGTCGGAACGGATTTGACAGTACCACTAACGGAGCGATAATCTTGAAAATTGGTAAAAGTGATCTCAGATAGAAGTTTTAAGCTGCCCGTCCACTGGCCGGACGGCACCCCCGGCACCACCGGCAACGAACGAATCGAAGTTTCCTAATCACCGGACGGGCCCGAAGCGTCCGCGGCGGCCGGTTATGTATCTCACTATTCTCCGGCCGCTTCGTTCGGTGCCGGTGGTGCCGGTGGTGCCGTCCGGCCAGTAGACGGGCAGCTTCAGATTTATTTTCAACAGAATTTTGATTTACCAAAAATTACGATCGTTATAAATAAAAGAATAAACAAGTAGGTAGGTACTTAGTTTGCCCGTAAGCTGAAACTTCACCGTTCAATGGATATGCTTGAAATTCGGTATGCATATGCGTAGGTAATATTATTGCCTAGGGGTGTGCAAAATATCTTTGTGAGAAAATCACAATTGTGGCCAAAAAAAATAATTACATAAAAACTCAAATTTTTTGTTTTTATGTAGCTCAAAAATGCGAGAAAGTCAAGTGCGACCATTGTCGGACCCTTTATTTACCATAGCAGGCGCAATTTTTGAGTTATCAAAATTTACCAAAAACATGTCCAGATAGGTATTTACATTAGGTAGGTACCTATACCTAGGGAGACCCGCCACACATTGGACAATTTTTGCTTCGGACACCGTAACAGCAAAAGTTCTCGGTATATCTGATCCTAGATATAATTTTTATAAAGGTTAACCTTCAGCTTTATTTCGATTCATACGCTATGGCAAAGGCATAAACGGGTGTCCACAAAACAAATGCGATATACCTATGGAGAGCGGCAAAGTGTCCAAACTCTAACTGACCCTGTGTGACATTGGACACGGCCCTGTAGGTGTATTCCCTTTCTCTAACGCCAGCAAACCCACCCAACTAACACCTTCAAAATTTATTGTAAGAAGAACTGTTCTCCGTATATTGCATGATGGCGTACCTTATCTTCTTACAATAAATTCTGAAGGCGTTAGTTGGGTGGGTTTTTTGGCGTTCGAGAAAGGGAATACCACTGCTGGGAGACATTGGACAGGAATATATGGAAACGGAAATCGCTCAAGATCTTTTACAAAACATGAAAATATTCGTTAGTAAACAAGAGAAGTGGGACGGACGAGGACCTAAAACGTGCACAAAGAGCTATTAAACAATAAAATAAAACAGATATTGTGATAACTACATACCTTGTGCTGTGATCCCTTACACTCTGGACGAAAAATAATATAGCATTGGGTGACCAGAAAAACTTATTTTCCAATAACTACATCCCTTACACTCTGGACGAAAAATAATATAGCATTGGGTGACCAGAAAAACTTATTTTCCAAATTGAAGCAAAATTAGCAACGCCGGCACGCCATATTGTCACCGCCTGGAGGTGTATTCCCTTTCTCGAACGCCAGCAAACCCACCCAACTAACACCTTCAAAATTTATTGTAAGAAGAACTGTTCTCCGTATATTGCGTCATGGCGTACCTTATCTTCTTACAATACATTTTGAAGGTGTTAGTTGAGTGGGTTTGCTGGCGTTCAAGAAAGGGAATACCACTGCTGCTATCAGCATCAAAACTATCAAAAGAAGCGCCTACTACCGGAAGTACTCATCTCGCGCTACTAGGGCGCGAAGTAGCGCGAGATTTAAACGTGTCCAAAGTCTCCCAGTGTCCAATGTGTGGCGGGTCTCCCCATACCTACATAGGTAACCTACCTACCGAATTTGAGCAGAAGTGCACGACAGTGACGTATGTACCTACGTACCTACGTCGGACGGACATTTTTAAAAAACCACTTTTAGGTAGATTTCGAAGAAAAATCTACCTATTGTAGTCGTACCAGTAGTCTCACTTTTGAAAAATTTCTTCACAGTTCTTCTTTTTATGACCCCTGGATCCCAAAACCACCATCAGTTCAAAAGTTTATATATATATATCTATAGATATATCATTTTCACTTCCTTATGAACACGCTAGCAGCCGTATTTTTGAAAAATAATTGGTTTTGACTATTTAATAAAATATAAGGGACTAAAATCTCGGTCGAGTTCGTTAATGGGGGAAATCGGACCAAGGGGGGGGGGGGGGGGGGAAATGGGGGGACTTTTTCTAAATCTGGCTTTTTGGCCATACCTCCCATAATATTGCAACTAATGAAACGTAGTTTTCTCTGAGGGTCGTCGAACAGTACTACCTACAACATTTCTTTGTAACGTTTTTTGATCCCACCCTTAATGGTTGAGTAAGGGTGGAAAAAGAGGGTTTTGCGCACAAAAAAATTCATAACTTGTGTCCTAGGGGTGTTATCGAGTTCTTTTGTTTTGTAATGCATTTGCCTCAATATTACCTACAACTTTTGTCTGAAAAAGTTTTTTGTAAAATCACTTTCATTTTCTCGAAGGGGGGGGGGGGGGGTGAAATTTCAAAACTCAATTCCTCCGTTGTTATTGTAGAGAATGCATTTGGGTCAACTGAAAATCTTCTTAACCGTCTTTCTAAATGATTTTAGACTGCTTTTAGAGGATGGAAGTAATCTTCGAAATCTACCTACGCCTTTCGGGGCTGCCGAAAGGGATTTTTTTGTACTCGGGGGACCTCCAGGATCATGGGAAACCCAAAATATCAAAATCGAAATTTTGCACGAAGACATAACTTTCTCTTTCTCTTATACATACGGGCGAGAAAGTAAAAACGTGGCATTAGAAGATTTTAAAGAAAACCCGCGAAAGTCATTGACGATGTCCCACTATGGACCACCCTCCCCTATACTTTCAAGTACCTTATTGTATTAACGTGGGTACCTATACAGGATGTTTCCGGATGACGGGGCAAAAAATATGGCGGGTAGGTACACCCATATAGACCATTTTTGGCTAATACACGTGGGGTGGCAGGTCCTTCCTAACTGAGATACAGGGCCGGAACCAGTCAACTTGACAAATGGTTTTTTGCCCTTTTCTCGATAACAACTTATAATAGCGAAAAAATAAGTGCAGTTTTGGTACCATTTTGAAGGATGGCACATCGAATGGTGTCATCAGTTTTTAGGTAGATTTCGAAGAAAAATCTACCTATTGTAGTCGTACCAGTAGTCTCGCTTTTGAAAAATTTCTTCACAGTTATTCTTTTTATGACCCCTGGATCCCAAAACCACCATCAGTTCAAAAGTTTATATATATATATATCTATATATATATATATCTATATATCATTTTCACTTCCTTGTGAACACGCTAGCATGCAGCCGTATTTTTGAAAAATAATTGGTTTTGACTATTTAATAAAATATAAGGGACTAAAATCTCGGTCGAGTTTGTTAATGGGGGAAATCGGACCAAGGGGGGGGGGGGGGGAAATGGGGGGACTTTTTCGAAATCTGGTTTTTTGTCCATAACTCCCTTAATATTGCAAGTAATGAAACGAAAATTTGTCTGAGGGACGTCTAACAGTACTACCTACAACTTTTCTTATTAACGTTTTTTGATCCCACCCTTAATGGTTGAATAGGGGTGGAAAAAGAGGGTTTTGCGCACAAAAAAATTCATAACTTGTGTCCTAGGGGTGTTATCGAGTTCTTTTGTTTTGTAATGTATTTGCCTCAATATTACCTACAACTTTTGTCTGAAAAAGATTTTCGTCCAACGCACCGTTTAGGCAGGGGGTGGGGGGTTGACTTTTCAAAACGTCATAACTCACTTATTTAGTGAGATATTGAGTTTTATCTTTTTGCTATGAGTTTCTATTAATAATATCTACAACTTTTGTCTGAAAAAGTTTTTTGTAAAATCACTTTCATTTTCTTGTTAAGGGGGGGGGGGTGAAATTTCAAAACTCAATTCCTCCGCTTGTTATTGTGTTATCGAGTTCTTTTGTTTTGTAATGCATTTGCCTCAATATTACCTACAACTTTTGTCTGAAAAAGTTTTTCGTCCGACGCACCGTTTAGGCAGGGGGTGGGGGGCTGAATTTTCAAAACGTTATAACTCACTTATTTGGTGAGATATTGAGTTTTATCTTTTTGCTATGAGTTTCTATTAATGATATCTACAACTTTTGTCTGAAAAAGTTTTTTGTAAAATCACTTTCATTTTCTTGTTAAGGGGGGGGGGGGGGTGAAATTTCAAAACTCAATTCCTCCGTTTGTTATTGTAGATAATGCAATTGGATCAACTGAAAATCTTCTTATCCGTCTTTCTAAATGATTTTAGACTGCTTTTAGTTGATGGAAGTAATCTTCGAAATCTACCTACGCCTTTCGGGGCTGCCGAAAGGGATTTTTTAAAATCTAGTTTTAAAATGGCGGATTCAAGATGGCGGCTATCATTTTTTTGTCCGATCTCAATGAAAATTGGTGGTTAGGGGTTTTCAGGCATGCTAAAAATGAATCTGAAAAAAGTTTTTGAAAATTCGAAAACTTTTGTTTTTCTGCCACTCTTATAATTTCATGAAACTCATTCGATTTGCATGAAATTTACAGTGTAGTAACTGATAGACCTACTTATTGAAAATCTGTAAAAAGGTTTCAAAAAATCGTACGCGTTTCAAAATGGCGGCGTCCTGAAGTTACTCTTAAGGTGAAGTAGATCTTGTCCGATTTTCGCAAAATTTGATAATTTAATGTACTTATGTACCTATAAATTAAAAACAATAAGTAATCTGAAATAATTATCTAAAAATTCAAAGAAATAAAGTTAGGGACGCAATTAGGTGGGTAGGTACCTGGTAGGCCTACTTACCTGGGTACCTGGATAACGTGAAATAATCAAATTAATCAGAAAGTTGGGTCAGTTACAAAATGTTGTTCGAGAATGTCCAGCAAAGTGTTTAATCATAAAATAATAAGAAATTAATAATAATAGTCGTCAAATTTCATGCAAATCTGATGAGTCTATGACGACTTTAGGGAAATTTTAGGACGCCGCCATTTTGAAATGCGTGCGACTTTTTGAAAACTTTTTACGGATTTGAAATAAGTAGGTCTCTCAATAACTGCGCTATAAATTTGATGCAGATCGGAACCATGAAACAAATATTAGGACGCCGCCATTTTGAAACGCATGCGATTTTTAGGTAGATTTCGAAGAAAAATCTACCTATTGTAGTCGTACCAGTAGTCTCACTTTTGAAAAATTTCTTCACAGTTATTCTTTTTATGACCCCTGGATCCCAAAACCACCATCAGTTCAAAAGTTTATATATATATATATCTATATATATATATATCTATATATATATATATATCTATATATCATTTTCACTTCCTTGTGAACACGCTAGCAGCCGTATTTTTGAAAAATAATTGGTTTTGACTATTTAATAAAATATAAGGGACTAAAATCTCGGTCGAGTTTGTTAATGGGGGAAATCGGACCAAGGGGGGGGGAAATGGGGGGACTTTTTCGAAATCTGGTTTTTTGTCCATAACTCCCTTAATATTGCAAGTAATGAAACGAAAATTTGTCTGAGGGACGTCTAACAGTACTACCTACAACTTTTCTTAGTAACGTTTTTTGATCCCACCCTTAATGGTTGAATAGGGGTGGAAAAAGAGGGTTTTGCGCACAAAAAAATTCATAACTTGTGTCCTAGGGGTGTTATCGAGTTCTTTTGTTTTGTAATGTATTTGCCTCAATATTACCTACAACTTTTGTCTGAAAAAGATTTTCGTCCAACGCACCGTTTAGGCAGGGGGTGGGGGGTTGAATTTTCAAAACGTCATAACTCACTTATTTAGTGAGATATTGAGTTTTATCTTTTGGCTATGAGTTTCTATTAATAATATCTACAACTTTTGTCTGAAAAAGTTTTTTGTAAAATCACTTTCATTTTCTTGTTAAGGGGGGGGGGGTGAAATTTCAAAACTCAATTCCTCCGCTTGTTATTGTGTTATCGAGTTCTTTTGTTTTGTAATGCATTTGCCTCAATATTACCTACAACTTTTGTCTGAAAAAGTTTTTCGTCCGACGCACCGTTTAGGCAGGGGGTGGGGGGTTGAATTTTCAAAACGCTATAACTCACTTATTTGGTGAGATATTGAGTTTTATCTTTTTGCTATGAGTTTCTATTAACAATATCTACAACTTTTGTCTGAAAAAGTTTTTTGTAAAATCACTTTCATTTTCTTGTTAAGGGGGGGGGGGGTGAAATTTCAAAACTCAATACCTCCGTTTGTTATTGTAGATAATGCAATTGGATCAACTGAAAATCTTCTTATCCGTCTTTCTAAATGATTTTAGACTGCTTTTAGTTGATGGAAGTAATCTTCGAAATCTACCTACGCCTTTCGGGGCTGCCGAAAGGGATCTTTTGAATTTTAAAAAACTGATGACACCATTCGATGTGCCATCCTTCAAAATGGTACCAAAACTGCACTTATTTTTTCGCTATTATAAGTTGTTAGCGAGAAAAGGGCAAAAACCCGTTTGTCAAGTTGACTGGTTCCGGCCCTGTATCTCAGTTAGGAAGGACCTGCCACCCCACATGTATTAGCCAAAAATGGTCTAGGTATTTGGGTGTACCTACTTACCCGCCATATTTTTTTTGCCCCGTCATCCGGAAACACCCTGTATAAGTAAATAATTCAACATTAACGATACCTACTTAATCATTTTAATTCAATTTTATTTGTACGGCCAATTTTTCCGAACTTAGGTATATAAATAATACCTACGAGCTAAAGCGCAGGCTCCGCCTGCTCTTCACCTCGCCACTGCGTGGGGCTAGACACCTCGGCCTTCGGCCTCATGTTTTCTTCTGATTTTCAACGGTGGAGGAGTCGGTCCATCTAGCCGTGGCGCACCGCACCCCTAGACATTACCGAACAAACGGCGGTAGAACCGCACTTAACTTCCTTGCCCTTGCCCCGTATCAAATTTGCGTTTTTTGTGTGATTTTTTAATGATTTGGTTTTATTCATAACGGGGTTATTTTTATGCAATCCAAAATCGGTTGAAAATTCCCTTAGACCAGTGGTTCTCAAACTTTTTGGCTGGCGGAACCAAAATTAGTCGGGAATTCTTTCGTGGAACCTTAAACATAGGATCGTCGATTTCACAGGTTTTTTATGAAATAAGTTTATTTCTTCACAAGTAAAGCTGTACTTGTACGCCGATCAGTTTTATTCAGCGAGCCTGTTTGAAGCCAGCGATCCATTTCACTTTTCGGGCTTACCCCTTGAAGTTAATTAATAAAGTAAACAAATTTTGGTCGTGGAAGCAGACAGCAGCTCAATGGCACTACTTTGTATGTTTTTAAGTTTAAAAAAAAGGAGGGAAAAACTTTATGTTCTTTTTATTTCACACGATACATTTTTCTATTTCAATTTTTCTAAACTAAACTAAAATTTTATTCCCTGAAGCACGGAGAAGGCTTCGCGGAACCCCGGCAAGGCTTCGCGGAACCAAATGGTTCCGCGGAACACAGTTTGAGAACCACTGCCTTAGACCATCTATCTTTAGCTCATAACCAATCTCATGCCTGTCATCAATCTATTATTGTAGTGGCAAGTGCGTTCAGACCATAAAAAAACGTGGATTCTCATTTGGAAACATTTTTTGAGAAAAACAGCCGTAATTTCCAAAATAGTGAGATTCTGTTCAACAAATGTTGGTAACGTTGTGTTACAGAAACGCAGCAAATTTTGTGGCAATCCGTCAATAAATGGGACTGGCGCCAAATCGATCGAAATTTGATCAAAGACGGCCGTAATTTTCAACTGTTTGAAATTTTGTTCCAACGAACCCTCAAGCATCTATTTGCCAACACACTTAAGTATTAGTTTTCAATGTTATAGATTGGGAACTGTGCTTTCGGCGCTTGTCTGACTAAACAAAAACACGAATTTTGAATTATTTTTGCTAGGTTTTGGGCATTCTCTCTCTATAACGAATATTCCGTAACAAAACTCATTTTTCTATGACGAAAACTTTCTATTTTTTTTGGAATTGGATTTTTTTTAAACATCAAGTTTTGCCTAAATTTTTAGAGGTTCATTTCTGAATTGACAAAACCTCTACCTTTAAATTTGCCTAATAGCCCACATTATGCTGAAAACAAACCACTTCTCACCTTTAAAATCTTAAGCAGCACAGATCAACTTACTTCGGGCCGGCTAACACCCAAGTAGGTTTATCCTGTCTCTTCCCTTCTTGTACCCCTCTGATGATGACCGTCTAGGTCGAAAGCGCTTAGGATTTATTATTACTTTTTCGTGGATTTTGACTAAGTTATTTTTGACAGTTTCTCGGTGGTGGTTCCTAATCGCTAATACTAACTGTGGTTGAGGCGGTGCTGGGTCCACTAACGTTTAACTAAACATGGACTTTAAAATCGGACAAATAATTAAAGTGTAGTATGATTGTTTTCGTAAATCTCCGTATGGAGTCTATTTTTTGGAATTAGTTTTTTTTTAATCATCAAGTTTTGTCTAAATTTTTAGAGATTCATTTCTAAATTGACAAAAATCCAACAGTCCCGTCATTTGCCTAATAGCCCACATTATGCTGAAAACAAACCACTTTTCACCTTTAAAATCGGGCAAATAATTGAAGTGGTATGATTTTATTCCTAAACCACTGTATGGAGTCTAGGGGTTTTGAATTTTGGCGGCAACCCTCCAGTCGTGGCAGTAGACGGATGGTCGGACATCCGGCTAGTGTGTCCGAATCAAAACATGACCGTTTTTTTGCCGTTTTCTTATCTTAAAATATTTTTTTACGTGATATTTCATTATAGTTTCTACATGTGTTGCATATCAAACTTTAGCTAATTTAATGGCATCCATTAATTTGTCATTTTTTTTCTTCCTTCTTTCGAATTCGATTTTTTAATGCGGTTTCTGTAGCACTTTTTGTGGGATTTTTGACCAATACTTGTCTTTGAACGAAAAAAAAACTGATACATCTTCACATTTGGCAACTAAAATTTGGTTCACCTGAAAGCCCATTTCATTCTGAATAAAACCAGTATAAAAAGGTACAATGTCACTGACTCTAGCTATGTTTAAAATGTGAAACTAAAGAGGAAGAAAACCCAAGATTTTTTCATGGCTAATTTTCCTCACCCAAAAAGACCCTTATAAACTTAAATGGAAACGTTTTCTTTATATTCGTCTTGTAGCACATCTCATGGGGAGTAAAATGAACCATTTAGATCACGTCTAGCCTCAAAGGTAAAAAATCGCCCCACTAAAAACCGACAGTACTACACTACCCCTTTTTCTTACAGTGCGTCCGCTTATGGGAATCGTACACTAAACCACTGGTCTGCCGCACTCTAACCTGACATAGGAAATAGCGCCATATACGGGACCCTAAACCTTTTTGAGGGCGAGACAATTTTAATATATAGAGAAGATAGATGGAAAAGTAATTTGTGTAGATTTGACAGGAAACTTTTTTCAGGTAGGTAAGAAGGTAATTTGTGTAGGTAAGTACCTACCTACCTAGGTATATTTGACAGACAAATGTGCATCAGGTACGAGTAGGTATAGGTACCTATATAAATTAGTAGGTACCTAGGTATACTTTTCAGATATGGGATGGAGATTTTTAGATTAGTGAAATTTACGGCTCGCTCGCTTCGCTCGCTCGAAAACAGGTTCATTTTTTGCCTTTTCCCCCCACATTCTCCTTTGCTTGGCACTAGAGTCTAGCTTGGGGCCTCATGGAAAGGTTGATCCGGTAGGTAGGTACCTATAGGTACCTACTTGTACAGAAATTAGTAGCAGGCGGCATAGAAAATTTTAGATATTTAGAAGGTAGGTAAATTTTTAAAAATAATGTAATTTGCACGCTAAATTTTCCTAAGGTAGAAAAGTAGGTACAAAATGCTTTATGACGACTGAGCGATAGGTAGATATACTTAAGCCTCAGACAGCCTGGCCGACACGAGCGGCTTCTACTTTCCGCATGCTCACTTTCCCAGTTGTTCGCGACCTGCAACCAACACACGTGACGTATGTAAAAAACCATTATTCATTTTGCCAATAGGCTTTATTAGCTGGAAATATGGGAAAGTTAAGTATTAGAATTACTGATTTAAAATTTGGATAGAGGAGGAACAACTTACAAGGAGTGGTGATGGGTGCGATGCGTAGGTATACACGCTGTCGATGTCTCACACCTTCCGACGGACCGCACTGCCATCGTATCTGCAAATTCAGATTATTTATTAGGCGGCTGCCACAATAAGTATTCTAAGCATTGGGAAACTCCTTACACTTATATGACATAATATTATGGTCAACCCGGACTTTTCCTTGAAGATGACCAAATTTATAATGTTATCGTCACCGCTCACGCGTTTATCATAATTTTCTTCATAATTATACCTATTATGATTGGCGGATTTGGCAATTGACTAATTCCTTTAATTTTATAATGTACCTAGTAGGTAGGTACCGCCTATAACGAATCATGGCACCTGAATCTTAGCCACTTATCACAACTGTAACACAGGGAGTAATGTTTTTATTACCTGCTTTAGTGAGGAGCTGCCTTCTCTGACTGGGTTATTACCTGGTTTAGAGAGGAGCTGCCTCCTCTGACTGGGTTATTACCTGGTTTAGTGAGGAGCTGCCTCTTCTGACTGGGTTTAGTGAGGAGCTGCCCCCTCTGACTGAGTTATTACCTGGTTTAGTGAGGAGCTGCCTCCTCTGACTGAGTTATTACCTGCTTTAGTGAGGAGCTGCCTCGTCTGACTGAGTTATTACCTGCTTTAGTGAGGAGCTGCCTCCTCTGACTGGGTTTTGTGGATTGCAGTTGCTTGGGCGTGAGCTGGCAGCTTCTGGAGCTAGGCTTGTTATTCACTGAACCAACATTCTTTGTGCTGCTCACGATAGTCTTCACCCTGAAATATACACAATTTGAAGGTAGGTACCCACAGGTCCACAGAGCAAGCGCCACCGATTGAAAATGGTTGAGAATGAAAATGACCAAAGACCATTTGTCTGAGACCATTCTTACGTGGGTTCTCATTTCCAACTCATTTCCCCCCCCCCCCCCCCCCGAAAAAACGGCAGTAACTTCTGTTCAACGAAAAATGTTTAAGTAACGTATTTTCACACAAATGCACCAAATTTCTTGACAATCGGCCAAAATTATTAGGATGTGGATTTGACTGAGATCCACGAAAACGGGCCTCAGGTTCTACCTCTCGCGCACCGCCTCCTTTTCATTCGTGTTTGACCTGAGGCGAGAGCACTGCTTCGTTTCAAGAGGTTCCTTGTCCGCTTTGAGCGGTGCTGGTGTCGTTCTCTGCCGACGCACCACCTTCTTCTTGGCTGGTTCCTGCACAGTGGCAGCCATGTCTTCAGAGGAACTGCGGTGGTGGGCGAGAGCGGCCTCGCGAGTGCTTGCCCGCTGCAACAAACGCGTCGCGCGACTCGAAACCGACTTGGCTCCAGCGTGGATCACCTTACGGTCTTCAGAGATAGTGCTCAGACCTCTGCCACCTGTCTGAAAATTCCATCACAATTACTGGATTATCTATACACTAATTTGGTGGCCGACACACATCTCACGCACTTGCAACATGTTTCTATACACACCTTCCTGGTAACGCTGTCCTCGTCACTTGTACTGGAGAGATGATTCCCATCCGTGAGACCGTTACCGTTGACTTGTCTGTGAGGAGCCTCAGCTGATGAGCGAAAGGATCGGCGGATGATGCTTTGGGCTTGCCTCACGCGTGACACGGCCTCCAAACTCGAGTTGGAACCTTGCTGCGACAGTTTGCAATCACTCACGTTGGAGCTGCTGTTTGAGGCCTTCTCCCAACACCATCGGTTTGACGGGCGACTAAACGTTGGGTCATCTTCGTAACGCAGGGTGATGGACCCAACTTGTGCCCGAGTATCAGCACGAGACTCGTAATCTGGCTTGATCACTGTGTTCGTCGTATGAATTTTCGCCCCTGAAACGAAACGATGGTATCTATTATTTTTCTCTTGAAATTAAAATCATAATATGATGGGGTTATGTTGGTTGACGAGCATACCATATTGAGCGGTAACCATTAGCATTAGCCCATATATGGGCACGGAAGAGTTGAGGTACTGCCCGCAAGTGAAGGTGACTAATGTTTTTCTCTGGGAATGTCATGGTTAAGGTTTTTGTTCCGTACAGGTATGGTTTGTTGTAAACATCTCACACAGCCAGAAGAGGAACCGGCCTTTGTACACCTATTACGCCTCACTTCCATCACTTGAGTCGAGTCACTTGCCGAACCACTCTATCTGCCCATGTCTGACATACGAGTAGGTACTTATAGAATGAGGTTTGGCAAGTGACTGCCCTCAAGTGGGGACGAGGCATTACCCACCTTGTTTTCGGGCGTTACTCCGTTGCTCAAGCCTTTTAAACCGCAGCCGTGTCCTTTCAAACGACAACAACTTCTCAAAACCATTTATGACTGTATCCGAGTCCGAAGCATCGTGACCCGAGTGACCCGTACTCATGATGGACTCAACTTCCTCGTCGGCCAGAACGTCACTGTCGTCCTTATTGTCAAGGCTTTTCCAACGAATATTATTCGAGTGGACTCGCAAAGGTTTTTTGAAACCACATTTACTCACAGAATTCCAAGTTTTTGACTTGTCGAGTGAGAGTCTACTTTGACCGTCTGCAGAGTCAACAACTTGTTCAAATTTCTTTTTAAGATCCTTGCATGAACCTTTGAAAGATCCTATTTCTTGTTCGTAAATATCTCTGAAATCTTTATCGAGGTCCTCCGTGAAATTCCTTAGTTCCTCCTCTAAATCATCATGGGTGTACTCTTTGAAATTGATGGGCATGGTTTTCCGCCTTTGTTGCCTTTTTAAAAGAGGGCGTTGAGCCATTGCATCAAACGTGTGAACCATTTCTCGAACCGCGGGTTTTACCTTCCAGTTCTGAATGGTTTTCATGACTAGTGACGCTGAGGCTGGCTTATCGCATGCCTCGTTGCTCGAGGATGGCTTCTTGTAAGTCTCACTGGGTTGGACCGGCACCGCCGACAGCTTCCTGCTTGCTTCCGGTTTGTTATTGCAGGGTATGTTTATAGAAATTCGAGTTGTGGTTTTATTAGGGGGGTCCACAGTCGAAAATCGCTTCACTGAAGGATTGCTGAACGTTTTTGGATCTGCAACACCATCTGTGTTTAGATATATACCTATCCCACGATAGGAGAGAGAAAGACTGTGTAGAGGGCACATGCAAACCAAGTAATAAGCAAAATAGAGAAGACAGCAATCCAGCAGTGAAACCGATTTGTGCATATAGGGATAGTCTAAGTAGTCATGCAATGCGTGCATAAGAGGTGATTATAGGGTACGAACTATAGACCAAGGCAAAAGTAACACCACACCAAAACTTACTTACCTGACTCTTGAGCAGCAGCAGCAGCAGCAGGAACTGTAGCAGCAGCTTGTTCTCGTTCGGGGCGTTCGTTTTTCGTCATCCCGTTTTGTAAAACAGTCATTTCACCGGAGCGGAAATCAATCTTGGTCGCGTAATTATTCCTGAATTGTTCGACTTGTTTGATTCGCTCTGCCACAGAAAGAGTTGGCATCTCGTCGGTCGTTGCAGGTATGTTTACCGGAAGACTTGATCTTTTCATTTCAACCGACAAACAAGTCTCGTTTTTCGTTTTTTTCAAATTCCTGAGCCGAATAAAAAGTTCTCCTTCCCCATCACTACTATATGACTTTTTGTTTTGCAATACTACGGTAGATTTCCAAATAGGAGCTGACGTCTCATTTGATTGTTCCTCATCGAGATTTGGCAACACTCGATTGTTGTTTAACCGTGGCTCCTGCCGCTTTACCGGTAACGGTTCAACCACCATTTCTGATAGTTCTTTCAATTCCGATTCAATTTTTTTCCCCAGCCAGTCAATTTTTTCCGCGTTTGAAGTCGTAAGCATTGTTTTTTCAACAAGCGTGTCTCCAAATTTGACTTGTGGTAATCCTGGCGACGCCCTGGCACTGTTTCTTCTTCTACTACAGACACTAGCAGGCTTACCATCGGTTTCCACAATATGAAATCTTCCAGGCTCTGCGGCAAAATGAACTTCAGTCTTGCAAAATTCAACCTTTTTCTGTTTCTTCTGGCCGTTTTCAACAAGCTTTTCGTCTTTAGCTTTCGATGAATCGGGAGTCACGTCTTCATTGACAAAATCCTGGTCGGGAGTGCCGTTATACCAATCTCTGTCCACCAGTTTTGTCCCTCTAAGTTGTGAGATCCATGGGTTCCGGTGAGATGACGAGCGTACTGGTTGTCTGCCGGGCAGCGGAGATTTCCGTGTCCACGCTGTATCGTCATTGCTGATCGATTCAAAACCATAGGTTTTCCGCCTCTGGGCCCACTCAGCACTGGCACTGTTTCTTGTCGTTGTAGGCGCATCATTTGCCAACCTGGCTTCCATTCCGGACACAAAATCTTTGACGCGAATCATATCAGCCTCAGCTTCGGCGGAGGAAGCGCAAGACACTGGCTCTTCTTTAGGTTTTTCGACCGGATTCGACACATGAATTATTCCCTTGGCAGGTGAAATTTCCTTCTTCGTTTCGAAACTTAGGGAGCTGGTCCGCCGTAAAAGATTTTCAATTTCAGCAGCGCGCTCCTTCAAGGATTTTCCATGAGTCCAGTCAGGAAGTGTCGCCTCGCTTGTTTTCGGAAACTGTAGGCTTGAGCGGAGTTTCGAAAATCTTGAGAGGGCGGTATCCTGTTCCGCTTCCTCATGTACGTATTCATTGCTGCAACTCTTTTGACGATCCAAATTGGTTTTGACAGTACTCGCGGAGACGCTACCCTCCGCATGGGAGCCAGGGAGTCTCGCCTGGGTCTGATCATCGCAGAGTGCAGATGATGTGGAGTTTCCAAGACTCTTTGGACGTGACGGGGGTCGCCGACCACTGATGGAGCCACTGCGGCCAACGCATCCTTTCGTTTTTTGTGTGCTCAGGTCCAACTGGTTAACCGGCAGCTGGAATAATTAACAGACCTTAAATATAGTATCATGCACGTATATAGAGTAAAGAAAATCAATGAGGTGGAGTATCTGACTCGTCAATGCACGTACCTCGAGTTTTCCAAAAGCCACAGAGGACTGCGACGAGGAAGTAGTGACTGTACGAGTGCGAATGACCTGCATACTTCCCCCTGGGATCGTCGTCTCGAACATTTCCAACTGTTTCCGCTGCCGCTGTTGCAGACTCCCATCAGGTCGGTTCCTTTCACGAGAATCCACAACCTGGGGCAAAAAACACAATGAACAAATAAAATGATAGGGAGTGGGTAGCAAGAGGATGTGCCTCTATATACCTTGGCAAAGTTGTGGGAACCTGCGCTGTTACTCGCTGACCATCGGTCCGTCTCAATTTTCGCTTTTTCCATAATGCCAGTGATGCTGTCCAGGCGGGACCACTCCTCCACGTTCCTTCGGTTAAACGGAAGGCCAACGGTGTGGCTGTCCCCTGTCCCTGGGAGACTCATCGACATCGGCACTATTTCCATAGCTACACCCAACCTGCAACAACTCAAATCATTTAGGTTCTGAGCTGGCAAAACATGCTCAGGAAGAACCTCACAACAACATCCACAACACAATTATAGCTACCTATACCATAGTTTTACTTTCTCGCCCGTATGTAATACATGGGCTGAGAAAGTTATGTCATCGTGCAAAATTTCGATTTTGAGATTTTGGGTTTCCCATGATCCTGGAGGTCCCCCGAGTCCAAAAAAGTGGTTTTTAAAAAATGTCCGTCCGACGTACGTACGTACGTACGTACGTCAGTCTGTCGCGCAAATGGACGTCACACCGTTCGTCCGATTTTGCTCAAATTCGGTATGTAGGTACCTAATGTAAATATCTGGACATGTTTTTTGATAAATTTAGATAACTCAAAAATTGCGCCTGCTATGGTCAAAAAAAGGCAAAAAATCGTGTTTTATGACAGTTAAGAAGGGATGGAAGCTACGTATATCAAGTTGGAACCTTGAAAAGTGTTTTTGAATAGATGCTTTTAGGTCTTTTACAATCACTTGGAGGTGGGCCAATAACTTGGCCCAGTTTTGGCCCAAACGCGTTGGTCGTCTCTCCGGTAGCACTATTCGATCGATTTCAATAAAAATTGGTAGGGAGGTGTACTATAACCTAGTTTGATGTTTTACCGAACGAAATTTATCCAACATAATAATTATGGCCAATATTGGCATTATCGTAGGAAAATTTTCCAAAAATGGAAATCACGTTTTTGATTGGTTAAGACGGATTTGCAACAACCCTAATCGACAGATTTCCTTGAAAATTGGTGAAAGTGGTCTCAGATAGATGCTTCAAGGTCGTTTTCAATAGATTTTCAATTACTTGAAAATTAAGGCCCTGGACATGGAAAATAGAAAACACGTACTTTGCGCGTCGAACGACACTCACTCCGGTAGCACTATTCGATCGATTTCAATACAAATTGGTAGGGAGGTGTACTTTAACCTAGTTTCATGTTTTACCGAACGAAATTTATCCAACATAATAATTATGGCCAATATTGGCATTATCGTAGGAAAATTTTCCAAAAATGGAAATCACGTTTTTGATTGGTTAAGACGGATTTGCAACAACCCTAATCGACATCTTCCCTTGAAAATTGGTGAAAGTGGTCTCAAATAGATGCTTCAAGGTCATTTTCAATAGATTTTCAATTACTTGAAAATTAAGGCCGTGACATGGAAAATAGAAAACACGTACTTTGCGCGTCGAACGACACTTCACCATTTGACGGATATGTTTGAAATCCGGTGAGTAGGTGCCTAAAATTATTTTCCAGTGTATGGCAAAATATTTTTTAGAAAAAGTTAAAATTTTGGTCCAAAAAAAATAAATTACGTAAAAAAAATCAAAATTTTCGATTCCGCTGGCGTAAAAATTGCGAGAAAGTCTAGTGCGACCATTGTCGGACCCTTTATTTCAAATTGTTATCCTGTTTTTACTTTCTCGCCCAATAGAGTAAATATCTGGAGATGTTATTTTAGATAACTTCGATAACTCAAATATAGGGTTCAACATTGGTCGCACTTGACTATCTCGCATGTTTTACGCCATTGACCAGTCGCAAATTTTTTTATTATTATACCTAGGTAGGTACTTGTTTTTCTTCGGTTTATAACGGACGTAATTTTCGAAAAATCGAAAATAAGTTGAAAATAAGTCTGAAGCATCTGTCTGAGATGACTTTTATGTACCAATTTTCAAAATAGGTCCATTACTCCATTAGTGCAGCGTCAAATCCGTCCTGACCAATAAAACACGCGATTTTCGTCTTTGCCACTTTTCAACTTTATTTTTCCTAGTTACCTATGCCTACATATTTCCTCTGTATACCTATACCTATCTATCGGCTGGAATTTCGAATCGTTTGAATAGTTCTTCGGATAATGTTTAAGTATCTACTGTTATCGTAAGTAAGGTTATAGATTTTTGTGAAATTCCGGCTAATAGGTAGGTACCTACTGTTCATGGGGCCAATCTTCATCTCAAAAGTGAGCAAAACGATCCTGCATGGAGCATCTGTTCGGTAACACTACTGCGAAATTTGAAGGTTTAAACTTAAGACTGAATAAACATAGGTCCTACCTATGTCTTTTTAACGTCATTACTCATGAGATGAGTAGAGACCGTCAAAACTGTCAAAAGGCATATTGGCATGTTTCTTGTTATACCTACCTAGGTGCCTATCGCGTCAGATTTCGTATTTAGGCGTTTCAGGGGGTTTAGGACCGAATAAACCCCACTCGTTAGGGTTATAAATGACATATTTTGCCTATTAGGTAGATTTCGAAGAAAAATCTACCTATTGTAGTCGTACCAGTAGTCTCACTTTTGAAAAATTTATTATTCACAGTTCTTCTTTTTATGACCCCTGGATCCCAAAACCACCATCAGTTCAAAAGTTTATATATTATATTATATATCTATTACAATCCTATATCTTATATCCTATATCTATATATAAATCTATATATATATCTATCATTTTCACTTCCTTGTGAACACGCTAGGAGCCGTATTTTTGAAAAATAATAGGTTTTGACTATTTAATAAAATATAAGGGACTAAAATCTCGGTCGAGTTCGTTAATGGGGGAAATCGGTCCAAGGGGGGGGGGGGGGGGGAAATGGGGGGACTTTTTCTAAATCTGGTTTTTGGGCCATAACTCCCATAATATTGCAACTAATGAAACGAGGTTTTCTCTGAGGGTCGTCTAACAGTACTACCTACAAATTTTTTTGTGACGTTTTTTGATCCCACCCTTAATGGTTGAATAAGGGTGTAAAAACAGGGTTTTGCACACAAAATAAAGGGTCCGACAATGGTCGCACTACACTTTCTCGCAATTTTTACGCCAGCGGTATCGAAAATTTTGATTTTTTTTTACGTAATTTATTTTTTTTGGACCAAAATTTTAACTTTTTCTAAAAAATATTTTGCCAAACACCGGACAATAATTTTAGGCACCTACTCACCGGATTTCAAACATATCCGTCAAATGGTGAAGTGTCGTTCGACGCGCAAAGTACGTGTTTTCTATTTTCCATGTCACGGCCTTAATTTTCAAGTAATTGAAAATCTATTGAAAACGACCTTGAAGCATCTAACTGAGACCACTTTCACCAATTTTCAAGGAAATCTGTCGATTAGGGTTGTTGCAAATCCGTCTGAACCAATCAAAAACGTGATTTCCATTTTTGGAAAATTTTCCTACGATAATGACAATATTGGCCATAATTATTATGTTGGATAAAATTCGTTCGGTAAAACATCAAAATAGGTTAAAGTACACCTCCCTACCAATTTTGATTGAAATCGATCGAATAGTGCTACCGGAGTGACGACCAACGCGTTTGGGCCAAAACTGGGCCAAGTTATTGGCCCACTTCCAAATGATTGTAAAAGACCTAAAAGCATCTATTCAAAAACACTTTCGCAAAGTTTCAAGGTTCCAACTTGATATGCGTAGCTTCTGGCCCTTCTTAACTGTCAAAAACACGATTTTTTGCCTTTTTTTGACCATAGCAGGCGCAAATTTTGAGTTATCAAAATTTATCAAAATTTATCAAAAAATGGTTCCAGATATTTACATTAGGTACCTACATACCGAATTTGAGCAAAATCTGACGAACGGTGTGACTTCCAGTTGCGCGACAGAGTGACGTACGTACGTAAGTACGTCGGACGGACATTTTTTAAAAACCACTTTTTTGGACTCGGGGGACCTCCAGGATCATGGGAAACCCAAAATCTCAAAATCGAAATTTTGCACGAAGACATAACTTTCTCAGCCCATGTATTATATACGGGCGAGAAAGTAAAAATTCATAACTTGTGTCCTAGGGGTGTTATCGAGTTCTTTCATTTTGTAATGCATTTGCCTCAATATTACCTACAACTTTTGCCTGAAAATGTTTTTCGTCCGACCCACCGTTTAGGCAGGGGGTGGGGGGTTGAATTTTCAAAACGTCATAACTCACTTATTTGGTGAGATATCGAGTTTATTTTTTTTTTGCTATGAGTTTCTAACATCTACAACTTTTGTCTGAAAATGTTTTTTGCAAAATCACTTTCATTTTCTTTTTAAGGGGGGGGGGGGGGTGAAATTTCAAAACTCAATTCCTCCGTTGTTATTGTAGAGAATGCATTTGGGTCAACTGAAAATCTTCTTAACCGTCTTTCTAAATGATTTTAGACTGCTTTTAGTGGATGGAAGTAATCTTCGAAATCGACCTACGCCTTTAGGGGCTGCCGAAAGGTATTTGTTTTTGTTTTGAAAACGTCATATTTTGGGATAAATGACATATTAATGTCATTTTTCGACCAAATTTCTGTGGTCACTACTTTCAAGTACCCATTCCTCAAATGTTTCAGAATAAATTTCGCAATTTCATTATGGTTTATTTTTAAACTACGCCCGACGACGGTTGATAACAACAAGTTTGACATCCCTTAGGCCTTAGGGTACAAGTTAGGCGCAGAGGTCACTGACATTGCCTCGACCGGCTATATATAGTAGCGCCACCCTGACCTGCCTGGCCCGAGGGCATTCTGTGAACAGTGAATAGTGCAGAATGCCCTCGGGCCAGGCAGGTCAGGGTGGCGATACTATACCTGGGTACCGTAACGTAGGCCTCGGAAGTAGCCCCCACCACCCTCTACTCAACATTATTGCAACCCTTCACTGTTCTCATTGTACTTATTGTGCTCAACCAGTACCTAAACACCTGTATTCTGTATTTATATACTTATTTTTCCAATGGTTGAAATAATTTATTTTAATAATACCTAAACTGCTACTATGCCTTAAGTGAATAATATTTCTTTTTTTTTTCGTGTCTCTCAGTGGCCGAGTGGTCAAGGGGTCCGCTTTGTGTCCTGAGAGGTCCGGGTTCGAATCCCGGCCAAACGAAAAAAATTTCCGCTTCGGCCAACTACTAAACTGGCTTCGGCCCACTCATATTCGGCTTCGGCCACTTCGTCTTCGGCTTCGGCTTCGGCCAAAAACATCTAACAAACCAACTCATCGGCGCATGAGTTCTCTGAATGTCGCGCGTAAAAAAAAAAAAAAAAAAACATGTTCGGTAACGAAAATAAGTGTCATGTTAGAGTTTTGGTATAGGGTCATATTTGGGATTTTTAAACGGCATTTTGGCATATTTTCGAAAAATAAAGAGCATATTTTGACGGTCTCTACAGTCATGAGGCTATGTTGTGATTTCACGATCGAGTGATTTTTGTCACAAAAAATTAGTCCAAAATTAACCAATCGTGAAATCACAACATAGCCTCATGAGTAATGAGAATGAGTAATGACGTTAAAAAGACATACCTATTATATTTCAGAATACTGAAAGTTTGAATGCCTTAATAGCTCTTATAGGAGCGTCTTCACTTATCGAACGTTTTGAGATATTTGCAACCGTTTTGAGGTTGTTACTACCTACCTATACCTAGTCTTTTCTCCAGGTTTCTCCAGATTTGGATAAAAATTTGTCGGGATAGGTACCACCTACGTAGTACAAAGTATCGAACCAAATTTATACAATATATACCTAGGTGATTTCGGCTAATATTCACATAACTGTATGAAAATTTATTTTCCAAAAATGGACGTCACGTTTATTATCCAACTGCACTAGACGGAATAGACGGATGGTCCTAAAAATTGGTGAAAGTGGACTTAGAAATGATACCCCTTTCAATGGGTATATTAAATTAGGTACATGAGAATGAAGAGAATAAGTAGGTATGTATTTTGCGCGTCACTTCGCCCACGTGTTAATTGGCCGGAAGCATCGCAAACACTGAACAAAAGAAGAAGGAAGGGTGGTGGAGATAGACGGATATGTATGAAATTCTGTAGGTATTAGTACGTTGGTGTGTAAAATGTCCAGTGTATCCTATTCTACGAAATGATATGGCGAGTGTTTGTAGGTAAGACTGCACTACAAAACACTGTTAGTACGTTGTAGGTAAGACTGCACTACAAAACACTGTTAGTACGTTGTAGGTAAGACTGCACTACAAAACACTGTTAGTAGGTTGTATAGGTAAGACTGCACTACAAAACACTGTTAGTACGTTGTAGGTAAGACTGCACTACAAAACACTGTTAGTAGGTTGTATAGGTAAGACTGCACTACAAAACACTGTTAGTAGGTTGTATAGGTAAGACTGCACTACAAAACACTGTTAGTAGGTTGTATAGGTAAGACTGCACTACAAAACACTGTTAGTAGGTTGTATAGGTAAGACTGCACTACAAAACACTGTTAGTACGTTGTAGGTAAGACTGCACTACAAAACACTGTTAGTAGGTAGTTGAGTACGTTGCAGGGTAGTTGACCTCGTTCCTCGTTGTGTGCGGCTTGGTTGACGGAGCATGACGCTGCCGCGGCCGCGGCCAAGCTGTACCTTCGTTATGACGTCTGCATAGATTCCTCGGTGAAAACGGCAGTCAGGGAATGAGTAATGAGTTGTATACTTGCTATACTTGCTCTGCCAACCCCCTTTTTATGGAATGACCGTAAATTGTAGAGGTTGATCTCGGGGAATGGTAACGGTACCTATATCTTGTCTTGGAATAGTACAGACTGGACTTGTCTGTTGCAGCGTCGGCTGCTACTTTTTACTTTCTCGCTAGCCATATATGGCGAGAAAGTATTGTTTTCGTGCAAAATTTCGAAATTGAGATTTTGGGTTTCCCATGATCCTGGGGGTCCCCTGAGTCCAAAAAAGTGGTTTCTGGAAAAAGTCTGTCCGTCCGTCAGTCCGTCAGTCAGTCCGTCAGTCCGTGCAGTGCTCTAGCACCTATACCGTTCTTCCGATTTTGATGAAATTTGGTATGGACCTGTCTAAAATTACTGCCGAGGGGCATTTTCAAGGATTTTTTGATTGGTCAAAAATTGCGGCCGCTATTGTCAAAAAACCGCCAAAATAATTCAAAAATCGTGTTTTTGGTTAGTCGGACAAGCGCCGACGGTACACTTTTCAATCTATAACACTGAAAATTGGTAAGTGTGTTGACAAGTAGATGCTTCGAGGTCATTTGCAACTAAAATTGAATTGGTTGAAAATTACGGCCGTTCTGGACCAAAGTTCGATCCTTTCGGCGCCATTCACATATATTGACCGATTGTCATGAAATTCGGTACATTTGTTTAAAACTACGTAACTTAAACATTTGTCGAACAGAATTTTGTTATCTTGAAAATTAAGGCCGTTTTTGTCAAAAAAGTGTTGAAAATGAGTTGAGAATGAGAAACCACGTTTTTGAATGGTCGGAACGCATTTGGGACTACAGTAATAGAATGACAGCCATGAAACTTGGTAGAAGTGATCTCAGATAGATGCTCTTGGGTCATTTTCAACCGATTTTGGATTGCTTAAAAATTACGCCCGCAAAAAATTATCAAAAAAATCCCCCCACCCAAAAAAAAAAAAAAAAAATCATACGGGGCGAGAAAGTTAAGTGCGACTGTTGTCGGACCCTTTATTCTTTACAGTGTTAGAAGAATATTTATACGACTTAGGCTGAATTTCACCACTTATAGTGTAGGTGTGTAGACTATAGTGTAGTGTACACCACGCCCGTATCCAGAAAGCAATCATGGGGGGGGGGGGGGGGGGGGGGGTTCGCCTATATTTTTACTTTCTCACCCGTATGTAATACATATGGGCTGAGAAAGTTATGTTATCGTGCGAAATTTCGATTTTGAGATTTTCATTGGAAAAGGCGTTTCAGAGGTCCCAGATCACAAAAAAGTGGTTTTTACTTTCTCGCTAGCCATATATGGCGAGAAAGTATTGTTTTCGTGCAAAATATCGAAATTGAGATTTTGAGTTTCCCATGATCCTGGGGGTCCCCTGGGTCCAAAAAAGTGGTGTCTGGAAAAAGTCTGCCCGTCCGTCAGATAGTCAGTCAGTCCGTCCGTCCGTACACTGCTCTAAAGCCTATACCGTTCATCCGATTTTAATGAAATTTGGTATAGACCTGTCTTAAATCATTGCCAACGAGTATTTTCAAGGATTTTTTGATTGGTGAAAAATTACGGCCACTATTGCCAAAAAACCGCCCCAAATAATTCAAAAATCGTGTTTTTGGTTAGTCGGACAAGCGCCGACGGTACACTTTTCAATCTATAACACTGAAAATTGGTAAGTGTGTTGACAAATAGATGTTTCGAGGTCATTTGCAACTAAAATTGACTAAGTTAAAAATTACGGCCGTTCTGGACCAAAGTTCGATCGTTTCGGCTCCATTCACGTTTATTGACCGATTGTCATGAAATTTGGTAAATTTGTGTATAACCGTGTAACTTAAACATCTGTCGAACAGAATTTGGTTATCTTCAGAATTACGGCCGTTGTAGTAAAAAAAAAAAGGTTGAAAATGAGTTGAAAATGAGAAACCACTTTTTACTTTCTCGCCCGTATGTAATACATGGGCTGAGAAAGTTATGTCTTCGTGCAAAATTTCGATTTTGAGATTTTGGGTTTCCCATGATCCTGAAGGTCCCCAGAGTCCAAAAAAGTGGTTTTTAAAAAATGTCCGTCCGACGTACGTACGTACGTCACTCTGTCGCGCAACTGGACGTCACACCGTTCGTCCGATTTTGCTCAAATTCGGTATGTAGGTACCTAATGTAAATATCTGGACACGTTTTTACTTTCTCGCTAGCCATATATGGCGAGAAAGTATTGTTTTCGTGCAAAATTTCGAAATTGAGATTTTGGGTTTCCCATGATCCTGGGGGTCCCCTGAGTCCAAAAAAGTGGTTTCTGGAAAAAGTCTGTCCGTCCGTCAGTCCGTCCGTCAGTCCGTCAGTCCGTCCGTCAGTCCGTCAGTCCGTCCGTCAGTCCGTGCAGTGCTCTAGCGCCTATACCGTTCATCCGATTTTGATGAAATTTGGTATGGACCTGTCTAAAATCACTGCCGAGACACATTTTTAAGGATTTTTTGATTGGTCAAAAATTGCGGCCGCTATTGTCAAAAAACCGCCAAAATAATTCAAAAATCATGTTTTTTGTTAGTCGGACAAGCGCCGACGGTACACTTTTCAATCTATAACACTGAAAATTGGTATGTGTGTTGACAAATAGATGCTTCGAGGTCATTTGCAACTAAAATTGAATTGGTTGAAAATTGCGGCCGTTCTGGACCAAAGTTCGATCGTTTCGGCGCCATTCACATTTATTGACCGATTGTCATGAAATTTGGTAAATTTGTGTAGAATCATGTAACTTAAACATTTGTCGAACAGAATTTTGTTATCTTTAAAATTACGGCCGTTGTAATCAAAAAAGTGTCGAAAATGAGTTGATAATGAGAAATCACGTTTTTGAATGGTCGGAACGCATTTGGGACTACAGTAATAGAATGACAGCCATGAAACTTGGTAAGAGTGATCTCAGATAGATGCTCGTGGGTCATTTTCAATCGATTTTGGATTGCTTAAAAATTACGCCCGCAAAAAAACTCAAAGAAATAAAAAAAATAAAAATCACATGGGGCGAGAAAGTTTAGTGCGACTGTTGTCGGACCCTTTATTTTGCTTCACGTTGGCATTACCATATGTTAATTTTCCGTTCATACGGCTATGGTATGTTGCATCCACCCCTCAAACAAGGAAGAAAGTCAGAGTATGTATGGATTGTGCTTAAGTACCAATTATGTATGTACCTATAGGTAAATGATTATAGTACAGGTTTATAAGTTAGATGTTAGCAATATACCTAAACGGGTAGGTATAGGCATCAGGTGAAGCGAAGACGCATGTTATAATAATTGTTAGCCAGTGGTCGTCCACACGATTCAACAACAAAAAAAGTAAAAAACCCCGTGGCTAGCCTCTGACACCGGCAGCAGTCCTACGCGTGACTTACGCTATTTCGGTAGTTGGCTCCGCCGCCGCCGCGGGCAGCCAATTATTTTAACTTTTATTAACGTTTTCTTGAGCTAAGTATTTATTATTTTCAAATCACGATGGAGAACGGGTTTTCGTATGATGTCTGTCAGCGAAG
>CATLKH010000001.1:0-50941 GCA_950004255.1 Mesopsocus fuscifrons
CAAACTGCTCGTCTGAGAAAACTTCTTGACACAGAAACTACACTGATAAGGCTTTTCTCCTGTGTGTTTTCTCAAATGATCAGTCAATTTCCCCTTCGTGGGAAATTTCTTGTCACAGTCATTACAAGAGAAACATCCTTCCCCTGTATGTGTTTTAATATGATTATTCAAAATGTCCTTTTGAGAAAAGTTCTTGCTACAGTAGTTACAATGAAAAGGGTATTCACCTGTATGTATCTTAACATGAGGATTCAAACTCTTCTTCCGTGAAAACTTCATTCCGCAGTAATTACATTGAAAAGGCTTTTCGCCTGTGTGTGTTCTAATATGAATATTCAAGGTACCTCTGTAAGAAAACGTCTTGCCACAGTAAGTACACTGATTAATAGGATTTTTTACTGTATGTGTTCTGCTATGTGAAGCCATTCCCCTCTTCGAAGAAAAGCTCTTTCCACAGTCGTTACAAGAAACATATATATTACCCGTATGTGTCCTAAGATGAAGTTTCAAATAACTCTTAAGAGCGAAACTTTTATCACAGACTATGCACTGAAAAGACTTAATGCCCAAGTGTGTACTAACAATATGTGAAGTCAATTGCGACTTTGTAGGAAAGGTCTTAGGACAGTCATTACAAGAAAAAAGTCCGTATCCTGTGTGTTTTATAATATGCCTAGTGAAACTGGGTCTCCAAGCAAACTGCATGCCACAGTCATTGCAGTGAAAAGGTTTTTCCCCTGTATGAGTTCTAATATGACTCACCAAACTACTCTTAAGCGAGAACGTTTTGTCACAGTCATTACACCCAAAAGGTTTCTCTCCAGTATGGGTTCTAATATGATGATTTAAAGTAGCCGTTTGCAAAAACTTCCTGCCACAGTAACTGCACTGAAATGGTTTTTCACCAGTATGTGTCTTAAAATGACTCTTCAAATGCCTTTTCTCAGAGAAATGCTTGCCACAGTCATAACAGTGAAAAGGTTTCTCGCCAGTATGTGTCTTAACATGACTATTCAAAGTACCCAACTGACGGAATTTCATGTCACATTTATTACACTGAAATGGCCTTTCGCCTGTGTGGGTTCTAATATGAATATTCAAACTGCTCGTGTGAGAAAACTTCTTGTCGCAATAACTACACTGAAATGGTCTTTCACCTGTATGAGTTTTACTGTGTTGCTTCAGATTCCTCAATTGAGAAAATGTCTTGCCACACAGCTTACATAAGTGTTTTTCATTAGGATGGATCGCAGTTTCATCCCTAATGTTTGATTTCGTTTTGCAACTCTGCCCGCTGTTGTAGTCAGAATTTCCGTCGCTTTGTTTGTTACGATCGGTGCTGTGATCAAGTGACGGGCAGGCGGAGTTATCGCAGGGACCACGCAATTCTTCTTTTTTGGCTTTAATATCCGAAGTAATCTGCTGTTCCTCTCCACATTCTCCTTTCACCCCATCAGCATCTGAAGAAAAGTTAAGCATTCTTTTTTACACTCCATAATAGTTTAAGTACGCCAATTTTTTGAGAACACTGCTGTATGATTATAGTTCTGATATACCCAGGTACCTACCTAGGTACGTACCTATAAATACCTACCAATAAGGTAATAAGCTCGGAAAAAATAAAAAAAAACAGCAAATATAGTACCTACCTATGGCCTACATTGCATATTAATCTTCATCACACATCCAAATCGGATCCAGAAATATAATGTTTTATAATCCGCAGGCAATTAAATTTAAGTTTTGGCCTGGCGTCAATAACAACCGCCCATTCTGCATGCCGAAGTATCAAAACCGCCAATACGTCAAACCTCTATATCAACGCCAACACTATCGATAGACAGGTAAAAATAGTCGATAAGACTTACCGTATTCTTGCTTTTTAGTGGAATTCATGTTTAATGCCAGAAAACTCTATTATTTTCAAGCAAACTGTGAAATTATATTGATACTACTTAACAGCCATGTTTGTTTTTTAGGGACCACCAGCGGATATATTTGAAGCCGCCAAAGGTAATTTTCTATTGACACTTTTTTAGGGCCCGCTGTATTACTTGGCGGGTGTTTTTAAATTGTAACAAATAAAAATCATAGTGCTGAACTGCTTTTCCCTCCCCTTCCAACAATAACAATAGGTACCTATATCTGCAATACCTAACAATAATCTAAAAGTAGTAAAAACCCAATTTTTTAAATTACATTTGGTAGCGGTAGGTGCCTAAATTTTTTATCGAAGTAACAGGGCCAGGCTTAAATTAAGATTCGAAAAGTATAAAAAATTAATATAATTAATTCAATTTTAGCTACCTACCCACCTACCTAGGAACTATTATTTTACTGTGGTTCGAATAGGTTTTAAAGGAAAAATTCACAGAAACCACAAGAAACAGGTTAGGATATTTTCAAGCGGTTTCAAAGTCTTTGTAGGAATAAAGATGGTGACAGTTGAACGTTTCACAATGTAATGACAAAAACACTGCAGTCACATGCATGTACATCTAGCTGCTTATCATTTTCCTCATAGGAACATATCCTAGCTTGCTATACTTTATTTGTTAGTGTATTTTCCTTATACGTAACTCTAACAAACCCCCACTCACTACAAATAATACAGTAGTAAAACAACACAATACAGAACAGCCTAAAACCCCTAAATTTATTTTTCATTTCCCATCATGACACTTCGACAATAAATACATTTGTCTTTGGGAACGGATTTAGTCAAAGAATCAGCAATCATTTTGTCTGTTGGACAATATTCGAGATTTACTTGACCGGCTTTTATGCAGTCTCGTATGAAGAAATGTTTGATTGCAATATGCTTCGTTCTGTTATTACAGACCTCATTCTTTGCTACGTGTTGGCATGACTGATTATCGTTGAAAATTACAGTCCTATCTACCAAGTAATTCTCTCCAAACAACTCATTCAGCAGTTTCCGGACAAAGAGAATTTCACGACAGCTTTCGGTGACGCTCATCATTTCGCTTTCCATCGACGAAATGGCCACGGTCTGTTGTTTTCGACTTTCCCATGATACCGCTGCTCCCGCAATCATCATCACGTACCCCGTGTATGAACGACGGTCGATATCACAGCCTCCCCAGTCTGCGTCTGCATACATAACTGGTGGTTTTCCAGTCTTCCTGTAAACCAAACATAGATCAACAGTACCATGTAGATATCTGAGTACACGTTTAGCTGCATTCCAGTGATCAATGGTATGTCCCACATTGAACTGGGCTAAACGGCTCACTGCATGGGCAATGTCGGGTCTTGTATGAATAGCTAAGTACGTTAAGCACCCTATCAACTCTTGATATGGCTGATTTGAAGGTTCTCCTTCTTTCGAAAACTTTACATTTGTTTCCATTGGCGTACTTACTGATTTGCAGTTTGACATTCTGTACTTCTCCAGTAAAGTTCGCACATATTCACTTTGATCAAGCGTAACTGTATTGCCATTTCTACGTAAACGCATTCCAACCATCTGGGTTGCTAGCCCGAGATCACGAATGTCAAAACGTTCAGCCAATACCTTTTTCACTCTATCTGCTTCATTAGAGTTAGTGAAGAAATACAGATCATCAACGAAAATTGCAACAATTAAATATCCATCAGAATATTTTCTGTGAAAAACACATGGTTCAGACTTGGCTCTTTTCAGCCCTAAGCCTAGCATTTTTCCACCTTTCATCTCCTAAAGCCTCATTCACAGTTCTCGGTTCGACTTCGTCGTACACACTGTAGGCAATAAAATTAGGAAACATCTTGGATTTTCTTACCCGATTAGGATATCTATTACCATATCCATCTGGTAGTACTGGAGTTTCGGGAATGTAGTCAGGATCCCCCACTGAGTCATCACCCGGTACAGCCACTGGTGACGGACTCCATGACACTCTCGAACCATCCAGACTGCCGTTGACATCTTGATTGCCATGACCACCGGCTGCTGCACTCGTTCCTGCAGTTGCCGGACTGCCACGACCACAACCAGCATTGGAGACACCAGACTGCGGACTACCCCGCTCATGCCGCTGGTTGTCGCCTGTGTTCCCCTCGGGTACGACAGCTTGCTGCTGTGGACTAGGAAACACAATAGGTATTACAGTCTCACCCGGAATCGACTCAAAACTAGCCTTTTTAGCTTCAGTTGATTGTTCCGGAAATTTATTTTCAATGAAAGTCACATCCCTGGAAAACAATACTTTCTTAGTATCAGGATCAAAAAGACGATAGGCTTTACGTTCCTCCGAATAACCTACAAACACACGTCTTGTGCTCTTCACATCCAGCTTTCCAGCTCTTTTAGGTACTCGAGCATAAGCCAGACAGCCAAACACTCGCAGGTGACTAAGATTGACACTTTTACCAGACCAAACCTGTTCAGGAACTTTTCCTTTGATAGCCTTGGTGGGCGACCTGTTCTTCAGGTATGCTGCAGTCGACAGCGCTTCCGCCCAGTACTGCTTGCTGAGGCCAGCTTCCGTGAGCATACACAGCCCTTTCTCCAGCAGTACACGATTCAGACGCTCAGCTATAGAATTATGCTGAGGTGTGTAGACGGTTGTCAGTTCATGACGAATTCCATGCTGTTTCAGAAACAAAGAAAACTTAGTATTCACATACTCAGTACCATTATCTGTCCTGAGGCATTTCAATTTCTCTCCAGTTTGTTTTTCAACCAGAGCTTTGAACTCACAGAACTTATCAAACGTCTCAGACTTTTGTTTCAAAAAGTAAACAAATGTCTTGCGAGAAAAATCGTCTGTAAAAGTTAAACAGTACCTGGAACCTGAAAAAGACGGTACTTCAAATGGTCCCATTATATCACTTACAACCAGATCCAATAATCGTTTAGATTTTGGTCCAAGCTCGTGCTTAGTAAACGGCAACCTTACCTGTTTACCTTTGATACAGGCGATGCAGGGCTCGAAAGCCTCCTTTTCGGAATACTTTACCCCGTACACCATGCCATCCTTTAGTAGCTTCATACTGCGGCAATTCAGATGACCCAAACGAGTATGCATAAGCACTTGAGAATGCTTAGGCTTAGAATCACCAGCCGCGAAACCAACTTCAGAATTGCTAGGAGAAAAATTATTAGCAACATCTGATTTTTGTTTTTGTTTACGATCAGTCATGCCAACGTCTAGCAGAAAAGCACCATTTTTTGATAGCGTGCCACTACATGTCGGTTTTCCCGTTATGTTGACATTTTCCTGTTTGTAAATAAAACATTTTGATTTATCAAAAATAGTGATAAAACCCTTTTTTGATAAAGTGGGGACACTGAGTAAATTTGTTTTGAGCTGAGGTACAACAGCTACATTTTTAAAGACAAAGTTGCCTTGCTTCAAATTTACATTTTTATCACCAATGCCAATGCAATCAATTCGTGAATTATTTGCAACTGTAACCTGAAAAAGAGAGTTAGTGCACAATTGGTTCATGCCATCACTAGTCTTGCACATGTGCCGCGTAGCTCCACTGTCAATCACCCACTGTGACTCATCTTCTTGATTCGGCAAGTCGGTTGACAAAGCGGTCGCGTACAAACTAGTATCTTCTTTTCTTCCTTCTTCAGCTCCTTTCTTCTTATTGTTCTTCTTCCACGGTTTCTTCTGCGCCTTCTTCTTTGGACATTTAGAAGCGTAGTGCCCCTTTTCGTGACAGTTGAAACAGGTGACCACTAGTGCAGTCTCGACAGAAGTCTCAGCAGGTTTATTACTCTCACCCAGCCTCTGTTCGTGCAGACGTAGCCTCTCTGTCAACAATGCTATGTTCCTATCCTTCTCAGGAACACTCTCCCAAGCGTTCTTGAACTCCAGATACGCGTCAGGCAAAGTATTTAACACACGATTGAGCAACAGACAATTAGGAAGTTGAACATTCTTTTCTTTCAAAGCCAGATTGAGATCTGTCCATATCTTGCTGATCTTGGACACATGTGTAGCAATATTATCAGTATCTAACTTCCGATAATTAAAAAGTTCGCAGTATAGCAGGTCTAACCGACGCTCGCCCTTCTGTTGATACACTGAGTGCAAAGTATCCCACATGTCTTTTCCAGACTTGCACGTGAGAATATGCCGTTTAGGTTCACTACCCACACTAGTTCCTATTAGAAAACGTAGCTTGGCATCATTCTCGTTGAATTTGTTGCACGCAGCCAGAAAATCGGCCGGCTTATCCGCAAAGTTCGCTTCCACTGGCATAACACTAGCTCCTGTTACTAAATCTTTTAAATTGTTCACAGAAAGCTCTAGGTCAATGTCAAAAAGCCAAGTGGCCCAATTTGTGGATCCTTGAAGCTTATCTATTCCACGGGTTTTTTCCATTTTGGCAGATAGCTTCTTTATAGGAAAAACACAATAAAAGTACTCACACTGGTAGTGGTAGGAACATAGGTATCACTTGCTCCCACTTAGTACACTGGTACCACTTCTACACCTGGGCCCATAACCTTTGTAGGAATAAAGATGGTGACAGTTGAACGTTTCACAATGTAATGACAAAAACACTGCAGTCACATGCATGTACATCTAGCTGCTTATCATTTTCCTCATAGGAACATATCCTAGCTTGCTATACTTTATTTGTTAGTGTATTTTCCTTATACGTAACTCTAACAGTCTTAACACAAGGATTATTCTAAAAAAATATTGGAGAGAAATCTATTACCTGATATACTTAGAGGTACCTACCTACCTACCTAGGTACTTGCTCTCAACTGAATTAAGTACGTTGGTATAACAAGCAATAGCCACCATCAATTCAAAGAGCTCTGATTTAGGTACCTATTACTTTTATAATTGAGTATTCTGGAACATCAACAATCTTGACCACGGTACTTGGTGGTCACTGGGCCCACCTGTGAAGCCTACGACCAGCCAATGGCACCCCACTACGATGATAACGATGACGATGAACACACCTATAGGTATAGTATAGCCACTCTGACTTGCCTGGCCCGAGGGCATTCTGTGTACAGTGAACAGTGCAAAATGCCCTCGAGCCAGGCAGGTCAGAGTGGCTATACTATACCTAGGATAAATACTGGACGGTATCAAGAAACAGATAGGTAGCAAGTGCAATGAAAGCAAGTAAGTAGGCAGTACATTAAATATCATGCCGAATACGAAAATCAAATACCTAACTAAAAATTGCCACTTATAACAGGTAGGTAGGGTAAAGTCGCCATACTTGGACCGCTTCCTAACTTGGACCACCTTTGAAATTCCCACTTAACATTCGAATGAAACGATATGGTCGATACACTCGATATAGCGACAGAAAATGTCGAAGAAAACAAAACGGCAAGAGAATCTACCTAGTTGGATGTTAAATTCTGTCACACTTAAAACTAAGAAAAAGTCAGTAGAATAATAACTTTTTTTTAAAAAATATTTAATGGATATGTAGAACAGTTGTCAAGGAATACAGGAGAGAAAGAAATTTTCAAAATGCCCATCTTTTGCTCGAAGACGACGGGGCCAATCATCGATAGCAGTACGCACCGAATCCATGTCTATCTCTTCGACTACCTTCGAAATGGACCTCTTCAGCAAGTCCAAATTTTTGTGGGGTTTCGCACAGGCTTTCTCCTCAATAATGCGCCAGATAGAATAGTCCAGTGGATTGAGATCTGGGCTGGAGGAGGGCCAATCTTCACTAGCAATAACATCAATGTTATTCTCACGAAACCACTTCTGAGTACTCTTGGCTTTATGGGCTGGAGCAGAATCCTGCTGAAAAACCCAGCTTTGGTTTTTGAATAGGGTTTGATTCAAAGGCTTCACCACCTTATCAAGTACCGTATTTTGATTCACCAGAGCACCAGTCTTAACACCTTTTTCACAAAAATGCACTTCAGTCATACCCCGGTATGATGCCCCCAACCAGACCATCACTGAGGAGGGATGATGGCCTCGAATAATCCTAGGAGCGATTTTACTTGCATGGTCAGAGCTTCTGGCATACACCCTATCGTTTTGCCTGTTAAACGTTTCTTCTATGGTAAAAATTTTTTCATCGGAAAACATGATGTTTCTGTGCCCATTTTTAGCGTACCGCTTGAGTAGAACACAACTTCTTAGCCGCCTAAAATTTTTCAGTCGATTGTTCAAGAGATGACCTTTCTTTCTCTTAAAAGCATGAAGCTTAAGGTCTCGATTAATGATAGTTTTTAATGAGCTTCTCTTTAGGGACATCTGCAAAGCCATGATTTTTTGCTTCCCGACTGATTCGCGACCTAACTGCTTGAACTACGGCTGGCGTGCAAACCGAACGTGGTCGGCCCGATCTTTTGTGGTCGTCAACACTACACACATCTCTTCACAGTTTGATGGTGTGGTACACAAATCTTAGCGATATTCCAAGCTTTTAAAGCAACTTGAAAATGGTACTCGGAGAGTGCCCACATTTGTGAAGGGCTATGACGGCAACACGATCTTCTCTTTGGCCCCATTCCATGGTCATTTCTTTCACAAAGTGCCACTTGTAATATACCAAATTGAAGGTAATTTCATGAGGAACAACACTATGGCAGTTATTTTACAAACAAATGTAAATTTAAATCCATAAATTCTATGGAAAGTTGAGTGACAGTATTTAATGTCCAACTAGGTATACAAGGTGTGAGTGAAGAAAATTAAAAGAAATGTTTTTCGCCTGTTCACCTGTAAATTATTTAGAATTATCCTAAAGAAATTGAAGGTTGTGGTTAGAGGTAAGTTAAAAACAAATTATGTATTACCTGATAATTGGTGTTGTTTTAAGCACTTATTAAGGTCGACTACACGTACTTGGTTCGCAATGCTACGAACTTCAAGCCCTACTCCGAAGTTACAGGGCGAGTGAAAAGTGTTTATAGGGGGATGTAAACCTGAGACTCTTTGTCGTGAGGTAGTGTTGTATTTTTGCATGAAATGGAGTTATAAGCCCACAGGAGCGATTTTAAACAGTCAACTACCAGTCCACATGTTTTTTTTGACAGATCGCGAAAACACAACACTACCGCACGCGGAATATTTTTTTGTAACGTTGTGGACTAAAAAATGTATGATTTTATCGTCACATTTAGAAGAAAAGCTTGATAAATGTTTGTAATATTTACCGTCGCCATGTTGCATGTTGACAATTTTTATTTCACTTACGGAAGTGGGTGATTGCAACACCATTTCTCTACTTTTTATCCTGTTAATGCTAAACATAGTGTCCTACTTTCACTCGTTCGTTTCGCGTTCAAATAGCACACTATGTTTAGCTTTTAGAGTAGACACAACCAATACGATATTGCAATTACCAGTCTCCGGCGGTACTAAATATGTAAACATTACTTTTGTCGAATATTTACTTCCGCACAGTGGTTTTGGTGGAGTTCGTCGAGAATGTATATACAGCCTTAACACTAAACAAATTAAAATAAGCATTGGCGTTTTTAGCAGGCACGCTGACAAAAATCAAAAGAGCGGGTTGCCTTATTTGCACCACCCGTGGGTTGCCTAATTTGAACCGTTCAAATAAAGCAACTGATGCATTGCATTATTTTTTTAGATGTCCAGTAGAAAGAAATACTGTCAGTGGTCTACTGCAGACATGACCCATATGCTGTCAGTGATTTTAAAACAGGACGATTGGGTTTGAATCAATCCGAAATACTTGGAAAAGCGTGGGCTATTTGAGTTTCCAGATTTAGTAAATTTTTTTGATATAACCAAGGTTTGGTAAAGTTTGAAAATGTAATAAACCTCTCTCATTAAGTTGTTGTCTTAGTTGACTATTAATTTCCCGATTTCCTTTCAGTTTCCTGAATTGAACCCGTTTGGTCCAAATTAGGAAACGAGTGGTCCAAATTAAGCAACCAGTTTCTTAAATTGGACCATTCGCAGACTTCTAATAAATGCACTCTAGTCATGTTAGGTACTTGGACATCCTAAATTCACAAAAGTTTTTTTCAATTTGAGTGTAAGTAAGTGAAGTATTTCTTAGCAAAAATAAAATAAATAAAAGCAAAAAACATTCTAATTGTTAATAGAAACCCAGGAAAAAAGTAAAAAGTCAAAAATGGTCGAAATTTGACAACCTTACCCTATATACTTATACCTATACATATTATATCAATAAATATGCGTTTTAGTGATGTGATAATCAATGGCAGATTTCTCGATGAAATGCATACCACAAATATGGCACAAAAAGAATCTCTCACGGGCGAGAGCGATCGTGAGACGTTTCAGGTTCCATTTCTCAGCAAGCGCGTTATTCCTTATAACGTGACTTCTCATATGGGAAATGAAAGGCATCTTCTGATGAAAGCCCTTACAACACTCTTTACAAAATAAACGTGTTTCACCTTTATGTGCTCTAACGTGTTCCTTGAAATAATACTCATCATAAAACTTCTTGCCACAATAATCACAACAGAAAGGTCTTACCCCTGTATGCCTTGATGAATATCCAAAGAATTCTTGTGAAAAAAACGCTTGTCACACTTATTACAACCGAAACGCTTTTCACCTGTGTGTATCCTGTTATGAGTTTTTAAAGCACTCTTATGGCGAAACACTTTGCCACAGATCTTACTTAGGGCTTTTACGCTTATGTCTTCGTATGTGTTCATTCAAATCATACTCGCTACTAAAATTCTTGGTACATTCCTTACACCAATAAGGTCTTTCCGACGTATGTCTTTTGACATGTTTAGTCAAATATTGTTTTAAGGGAAATGTCCTGCCACACACTGTACATAAGAAAGGTTTCTCACCTGTGTGAGCTGTAAAATGTAAAGCCCTGAAATGCCGATTCAAATACGACTGCAGAGAAAACTTCTTGCCACAGTCATTACATTGAAATGGCTGTTCGCCTGTGTGTGTTCTAAGATGTGAAGTCAAACACGACTTTGATAAAAATTTCTTAGGACAATCATTGCATGCTAACAGTCCGTCACCTGTGTGTGTTTTAATATGAATATTCAAACTATTCGTCTGAGAAAACGTCTTGCCACATTCATTACACTGATAAGGTTTTTCGCCAGTATGTGTTCTAATATGAGCCTTTAAACTATTGCTCACAGCAAACTTCTGGCCACAATAATTACAGGAGTAAGGTTTTTCCCCAGTGTGTGTTCTAAAGTGATAACTCAAATTAACCTTCCGAGAAAACTTCTTGTCACAGTAATTACACTGAAAAGGCTTTTCTCCTGTGTGTGTTCTATAATGAATAGTCAATGCCGTCTTCGTGGCGAAACTCTTGTCACAGTCACTACATGCGATAAATCCCTCCCTTGTATGTGTGACTTGTATATGACTCTTCAAACTGTTCTTACGAGAGAAATTCTTTCCACAGTAATTACACTGAAAAGGCTTTTCCCCTGTGTGAGTTCTATAATGACTAGTCAATTCCACCTTCTTGGGAAATTTCTTGTCACAGTCATTACATGAGAAATATCCTTCCCCTGTATGTCTCTTAATGTGACTATACATATGGCTCTTTTGAGAATACTTTTTGTCACAGTAATTACACTGAAAAGGCTTTTCCCCTGTGTGTGTTCTATGATGAATAGTCAATGCCGCCTTCCCGGAAAATATCTTGTCACAGTCATTACAAGGGAAACCTCCTTCCCCTGGGTGTGTTTTAATATGACTATTCAAAATACTCCTCTGAGAAAACGTCTTGCCACATTCATTACATTGAAAAGGCTGTTCGCCTGTGTGTGTTCTAATATGTGAAGTCAATTTCAACTTTGAAAAAAAGGTCTTAGGACAGTCATTACAAGAAAAAACCCCGATACCTGTGTGTGTTTTAATATGACATGTGAAACTGTGTCTAAACGAAAACTGCATGCCACAGTCATTGCACTGAAAAGGTTTTTTCCCTGTATGAGTTCTAATATGACTCATCAAATTACTCTTCCGCGTGAACTTCTTGTCACAGTCATTACACTCATAAGGTTTTTCGCCTGTATGTGTTCTAATATGAAATTTTAAAGTACCCGTGTGAGAAAACTTCCGGCCACAGTAATTGCACGGAAATGGTTTTTCGCCAATATGTGTTCTAATATGAAATTTTAAAGTACCCGTGCGAGAAAACTTCCGGCCACAGTAATTGCACGGAAATGGTTTTTCGCCTGTATGTGTTCTAATATGAAATTTTAAAGTACCCGTGCGAGAAAACTTCCGGCCACAGTAATTGCACGGAAATGGTTTTTCGCCTGTATGTGTTCTAATATGAAATTTTAAAGTACCCGTGCGAGAAAACTTCCGGCCACAGTAATTGCACGGAAATGGTTTTTCGCCAGTATGTGTCCTAAAATGACTTGTCAAATAACTCTTCGTTGAGAAATTCTTGCCACAGTCATTACACTGATAAGGGTTTTCTCCTGTGTGCGTCTTAACATGACTCTTCAAATAACTCATCTGTAAAAACTTCAGGGAACAGTATTTACAACTGTAAGGCCTTTCCCTTGTATGTGTTCTATTGTGCTGCTTCAACAGCTTCAAAAGAGAAAATATCTTGTCACACACCTTACGTAAGTATCGTTATTCATTAGGATGAATCGCAGTTTCATCCCTAAAGTTTGATTTCGTTTTGCAACTCTGCCCGCTGTGGTAGTCAGAATTCCCGTCGCTTTGTTTGTAACCATCGGTGCTGTGATGAAGTGACGGGCAGGCGGAGTTATCACAGGGATCACGTAGTTGTTCTTGTTTGGCTTCACTCCCCGGAGATATTTGCCGTTCCTCTTCCCAATCTCCTTTCACCTCATCAGCACCTGCATCAGCAAAATTTCGAAATTGAGATTTTAGGTGTCCCCTGAGTCCAAAAAAGTGGTTTCTGGAAAAAGTCTCTCCGTCCGACAGTTCCCTGCTCTAGAGCATATACCTTTCATCCGATTTTGGTGACATTAGGTATGACCCTGTCTAAAATCACGGCCGAGGGACGTTTGTAGGGAATCCTTGATTAATTATTGCCAAAAAATCGCCAAAATAATTCAAAAATCGAGTTAACGGTTAGGCTGAATTTCACCACCTCACGATAGTGCCTTTTAACGTTCGAATAGCTATCGATTCGAAAAAGCAGACATCCTTTCGTTAGGTTTTGTTGTATCAATAGAATTCGCCTGCTTTGTTTACGTCAAATTTATTTCAACAATTTCAATCTAAAAGTGGAAATAAACGTGAAAAAACCCATATTTTTTCGGAGAAAGAAGTTAAAATGTTGATTAGACTACATTAGACTACACCAAATGAGTCGCAGGCATGTCGCAGGTATGAAAAGTATCATCAAACCTCTTCTATATCAACGCCAACACTACCAATAGAGAGCTAAAAATAGTCGATAAGACTTACCGTATATTTTGTTTTTAGTTGAATTTATGTTTAATGCCAGAAAACTCAATTTCTTTCAAGCAAACTGTAAAAATATTTTAATATTTTAAGCTCATTTTTCTCGAACAGCCATGTTTGTTTTTTAGGGCCCGCTATCACATAAATCTAAATCGCCAAAAGTCATATTGGGCCCTAAAAAATAGTTACGCTTCCGGCCGTTTCAGCTCTCAGCGCCAATCGCCAATCTCACATAACAAATATGGCTGCCCAACGAAGTAACCGTTGGAATGCAGCTTTGCGCTTCAAAATTTGGCCGTTTTCGTTTAAAAGGACTGTATTTGAGTATAATATGGGTTATATTTTAAAATAGATGTATGGTAAGTCTTATTTTATGATTTCTGGCTATTTGTGTTTTGTATTGCTTGCGATATTGATGGTTCATGTGATGGCGTGGTTTGGTCTTGAGTCTTGACACAATCGTGTCTTGGCAAAATTGCCGTGAGATAATGTATTTTTTAGGATGATTCCTATAGTAAATGGCATTAACGAATAATAATGCTTTGGTTTGCCCATTTTTTCATAATAAAATTATAGTTCGTGGCCGTAAAATTAAGATTAGACATGACAGTGAAAATTCTGTAGCAACCAAGACAGGTATTACTTTGGATAAGGTGTACCTACTCATCGCACTTCTGCCGATACTTGCTTCCGATTGTCGCACGACACTGCGACTACTTCGGAATGTACTTCTTACTTGTTCCAAATGAGGCAATAACAGATTTCTTGGCTCGTTGACTGGCGGATGGGGTTCGAATTTTTCATTTTCCACAATGATTCCCCTATAGCGGCGGCTCACTCTGCCGCTTGGTGCACCTGGTTACGGGTCGCACTGACTGGAGAATATTTTTTTTACATATGGAACAGCCGCCCTGGCTGCTGCTTAAACCCCTGTGATTCACCTCTAGCGGTGGCTCACTCTGCCGCTTGGTGCACCGAGAAGTGCGATGAGTATACCTTTACCACTACTTTTCTGGACGTACAGTTTTAGGTGGGTTACGAAAGACCACAACCTTCATATCGCTGGAGATTCTGGATACATAATATATCAAAGATGAATGCTGGTAGGAAAAAGTTCGATAAGATTGGGATAGAACCGGTGTGACCCCGCTGTCGTGTTCATTTAAATACAACCATCTTGACCGCACTGTTGTGACTGTTGAGGCCGTTATGATTTAGACCTAAATGTCTTTAATTGTTTGTATTTTGTTAACAGTTGAGAGAGGAACCGTCATGCACGCTGCCACTGGGATTGGCACCAGAATCTCCAGCAGAATAGACAGGGATTACATTTGAGATGGAAGCTATGAATGTTGGCTGCCAGACATACCACCAGAACTTCTACTAGAAGTCCCGCCACGGACTTCCACCTAGATGCTACAGGGATAATCTCATGTCATAATCCACTTATTTTTACTCATCGTCGAAGTTGTGCTAGGTAGGTAAGTTGTTTAAGATGATTCGTTTATACTTTTCCAACCAGATTTTGTGGACACTGTTGGATAGATATACATTCGCTATTTGTTTTCGTTTTCTCTGCACATTTTATGAGGATATATAATATCTTTCTAACGGCCAAATTTAGTGATTTATGATTTTTCAATTTTTTTTTGTTGACAAAAATCATTCGATCGTATAATCATAGCACTAGTCTGTTAATTTCAGGCATACTTATTACATTTCGAAGTGATAGCACTAGGGCCAGGATACCTGTCTCCAGTCGTACGCCTTACCCGCTCCTATATAAAAATGCTTCGCCTTTGCAGATACACTGTGTGCGATCAAGGAAGTCAACTCAAAGAAGAGGAGCCATTGGAGACTTTCTTCCGGATAAGTTATCCCCCAGATAACCCCACCGCAGACATCTACATAGTGGAGCTGCAACACACCATGGATCCTTCGCATGCAACGCCTGCGACTCGAGGTTTGGTTAGATAATCTTGCATGATGATTCGTACAGATGAAACCACTTTCAAATGAAATGTTCGAAAAGTTGCACTAGAAAGAAGTAATTTTTCTAGGCCTTATTTAAGGCGGAATATACATTTTATATTTGTTTACGTTTTTCCGACACTTTAACGTCAGAAATTAATGATGTTGTGAGTTCACGGTTGTTCGTTTAATTTTTATTTATTGAGAAACATACTTATTATCGATAAAATCACAACATAGCCAGTTAGTTTCTTATGTTAAAAAGGCATATTGTATTTGACAGTGACCTTAAAAAATGGTCGAAAGAAACGTAGACAAATTGCATTTATTTCGTTTTAAAAAGATACAAAACTAGGTTAGTTGAGCAAGATTGCCGCCAACCAGAGCTATTCACTTCTGCTATTAGTTCTCAATGTAACGCCGCGCCGATTACAGCGGTAACTGCATGTTCAGAAATACGATAGAATATGTGTTTACATGTCAACATTGTTAAAGTTTTTAAAATTCACATTTAGTACTCTGGGTAGTAACTTGCCTTTGGGGCAAAAAGTTATAAAGTACATAATAATTATTATTTTGTGACTTAAGGCGGCTGGAGAGTCACCTTTTATGACGCGTTTCAAGGGTCTGAAAGAGTTATTCCCGAGGTTGGTGGTATTGGTGTCTGAACATGAACCTGCTACTTCAATAGCAATAATAATCGTTAGATGACAACAACAACAAAATCTGCGACGTGAAGCAATCCCTAGTGTTTCATTGGTTAACCCTTTTCTTGGAAAAACTGAACGCCTGAAGTGTTTTTGATGAATTTTCGTTTTTGAGCTAGTTATTGTTATTACCCCAAATGAAGAATTTCGCTTACGAAAAAAATTATTATGCGGCGCATTGCCCATTGGGGTACTATGCCAAGTGCCCGGCATTTTATGAAGAAGTGACACTGGGCCCATTTGGACACTATGCCATTATATTTCAGAACAAATAAATACCAATAATTTCCTCACAAAATGAGCCTAAACACTCTTGTCACTCTTAAGGGTGGGCATAAAAAATGACGTCAGAGCAAAACGGTGTACTTGGTGGGTTTTGACACAGTTTTCATGGGGAGGTCGGTACAGTACCGCACCCAGGAGAGGAGGCTGGGGTAGGCCTCCCTAGAAATCCGAAAAATAAATGAGCATAAAGTTGTAATGAGTGGTTTCTGAGACAAAAGTGTGCCTAACGCACAACAAATTGCACCTGCGCAAACACAGACATTGCTACCTATTGCATTTGACTTACCGGGGGATGCAGCCAAGAAAGGGTAGTCAGGGTGAATGACTAAACCACAAAGCCTGACAGCTTTCCCATATTTTTTGTTCATAATTTTGACGGGCTCCACTCTCGACCGCTCTGGCATTGCTGCAAGAGCTCTTTATGATTGACTTCGCCAGTTTAGCGTTGTCCCTTCTCTTCGTCGCCGAAATGACAGGCCCAAAATTACTGGCGGTAAGCCTTTTCCGCCTCTCCTGTCACCACAGTAGGCATGATGATTGACTTCTTGTTTTTCTCTCCAACTCGGCAAGGTCAAGTGTATTTCCTTGAGCGTCAAATCTGAAAACGAAATGAGTGAAGAAGGCGGAACAAAATCCATGTGCAATTACTGGAGCATGGTTTGACAAAGATATTGACTTGTGAATCTCAAGTTCCTGGCCTGTACTAACCTTAGACTCCTGAGGAATTCCTCCTTTCCTACTGTAGTTGTTGTAGGCTCAGTAGGCTCTGCAACTGCACCGTAATCGCTATCAGGGTGGAACAACTTCCTCTTCTTTGTGTGCCCAATGTCTTCAAAAAGTCTCCTCCTTTTCCTCAGCTCATGTTTCAAGGTTTTGACTCCCTCCCTTTTTTTCACGGCACTGCCTAAAATTAGAAAAAAGGAACGAATAATTGCACATACCAATATCGTACAGACATATAATTTTAAATAAAAATTTGAGGATGTTACTCCTATATGAAATGAAAGGACACAATGCTCTCTTAACTATTTACACTGAAACCCAAATTTGGGTCTGGCAAAAAATGAGGGACGTTGGAACGAACTTGGACTCGCTCCTGTTATTTTCTTCACTATCGTCGATAAATATATTCCTGAATTGAAGGCGATAACTGCAGAGGCGGCAGCTACTACATACCGGTCCCTCTGGCACAGATTTATCCTCTTCCCTCCAACGAAACGGTTTACGACAGGGTTAAAATTTTCGCAAACGTTGGTTTGCATATTCGCCAATATGGACTTGGCATTGCTTATAATTCGGTCCATGGCCTTTAGCAAGTCACTAAGGAAAGTGGTGCCCTCCAAACTCCTATCCCAGGTGGAGGTCTGGTCCTTACAAAAAACATCCCTGAAAAAAATCAGTCCAGTACTGCTTTGTGCCATCTTTGCGGCCAAGGTTTTCACGTATTGGCCAATTTTGGCCCATGTCAAAAGTGATGAAGCATCTATTTAGGAACACCACTATGAAATTTCAAGGTTCTAACTTTATAACTTTACCGTCAGAAGCGTCTTGACTAATCAAAAACACTATTTTTTAATTTTTTTTTGGACAATGGTGGGCTTAATTTTTGAGTTATGAAAATTCTATTGAAAACGTATCTCGGAACTGATTTGACATCTAAGTATATTCCAATTTGAGAAAAATCGGATGATCGGATATGACCTAAAAACAATACAACAAAACAAATACAATACAATACTCCACGCAGGTCTTCTTGGAGGCGAGGTACGCGATTAGTCTGATCGCTGCTGTCTCTCCAGAAATTGGCACACATTGTTATGCCCTCGCGTATTTTTTTTTTTTTTTTTTTGACATCTTTGGTGACAAGCTTCCTCAGTTTTTAGGGGGTGTTTAGTGTCCTTCTTTAGTTTTCGAATTGTCCGAAAGAGGACACGGTGTAAGTGCACTGTACACTGAATCTTTTCAACTCCATCAGGCCCATACGGCTGAGCCGCTTTTAGTTTGCTTATAACACTACTGTTGCCATCACCTGAAAATATTTAGGGATGCCAATAAGTAAATCAACTATGTCTTTTTTCCTTCCTTCGGGTGCTACCTGCAACAGCCTCCATGTAATAGAGTGAACTAAATTGTTGTCTCTTGGGCTCACGGGTTCGAGTTTTAGGCCTTACAATCATGTGTGTTAGGATGGCTATACATTGCTGGAAAGTGAGGTCATATAGTGGTAATGGAGTTCAGAAAATAAGTAAATAACTGCTAGTTAAGTATGCGTACTTATGGCTAAACTCTCCACAATAGGAGAATGTCTTCAAGTTCCTTGCAAATGGAGCGATTGTGACTTACCAACGAAAGTAGTGTATTTGAGTCCATGAGTGGCGAGGCTATCGCTGAAGCCTTCCACAACAACAGCTGCTTCCATTGCATTGGGGGTTCCCTCCCAGTTTAGGAAACAAGCATGAGACTGAGCATCAACACCTGAATTTTTAGCTCGCTTACAGATGCAGCAATACCTGTTTTTGACGCCATAGTACAGAACCTTCCCTGTCTTGGCTCCAATTATGCATGCCTGCAATAGGAGAAGTAGGTACTTATAGGGTATACATTCGTACTTTATATATACATATACATAAATACTGAAAATGCAATTCTATCTACCCATGTAACCAGAGTTGAAAGCCCCTGTTTCTGATATGGTCACTCTATCTACCCATGTAACCAGAGTTGATAGCCCCTGTTTATGATATGGTCACTCTATCTACCCATGTAACCAGAGTTGAAAGCCCCTGTTTCTGATATGGTCACTCTATCTACCCATGTAACCAGAGTTGATAGCCCCTGTTTATGATATGGTCACTCTATCTACCCATGTAACCAGAGTTGAAAGCCCCTGTTTATGATATGGTCACTCTATCTACCCATGTAACCAGAGTTGAAAGCCCCTGTTTATGATATGGTCACTCTATCTACCCATGTAACCAGAGTTGAAAGCCCCTGTTTATGATATGGTCACTCTATCTACCCATGTAACCAGAGTTGAAAGCCCCTGTTTATGATATGGTCACTCTATCTACCCATGTAACCAGAGTTGAAAGCCCCTGTTTATGATATGGTCACTCAATTCATTTTGTTTTGGGCCTAAACCCGAAAGTATTTCAGTAACTTCCGTGAAATATACCGTCCTAATTTCACAATAGTAAGACGTATTTGGTACTCACCAAGCCGGAGAGATCCCTATAGCCCGTGCCGTAGCTCCTTAAGCCTACCACACACGAACCTAGAAAAAGTGACTAGAAGTAGTGGACTAGCGGGGCTGAGTGACTAGATCTAGTGTGAGGCCACACACGGTCAACTCCCCGCGCTTGAAAAAGTCAGCTGAATTCCAAGAAATGAGCGTGAGTAATATGTAGCTGACTCCGTTTTATTCGGTTCTATGGCATTAAAATTGCTTCGGTTTGCAAGAAGTACAGGTATTTACCACGAAATTGGTTGGAACTGGCTATCTGACGTTTTTTCCCTCGTAAATAGGAAGATGTCACTAGGGCTTCACCGTTCACCAAACACTTCCCTATAGCTTCTCAGTGTATTTATATCATCCATATGAAAATCATTGGCAATTTTAACCACAATCATAACTGCCCTGCCTCATTTCTTCAGCATTTCCTGTACATAAGGTAAGCAGTCGCAAGGCGAGAAACACAAAATGCCATTAAAATGATTTAACCTTACGTTCTGAATCGTAGTTTCCTTTCCAAACCACTCGTATACAATTTTCCTTCAACTACAACCTTTAAAAACAACTTAAAACACTCTATTTTGGTTAAAATGTTGATTGAAAGCAAGAAATATGAACGAAAGGACGCCATGTTTATTTAGTGACTAAATCAAGTGCAAATTAGAACAAAACCTAATCCAGCCTAGATCTAGTGGCTAGATCGGCGCAGATGCCTGCTTTTCGCGGTCTGCGCACACTCACTAGATTAAGTGCACTTTTTCTTGGCTCGTGTGTGGTAGGTTTAAGGCTCCAGGCTCCGTCCACATACACAGTAATGCAGGGAACACCTTCTGAGTCCGTCCTTCCATCAGGAATTGCGGAGGCCACCTCTTCTTCCCCCGCTTCCTTCATTGCTTCTTTAATATTCTGGGAGACAATTTGGAGGCTCTTCCCGTAGAAGTATTCCGTCATGTCTTTCACATCCAACGCAGCTAAAAAGTCATTGCTTTGGGCATAACCAATACCTGAAAAAAATTATTCATGACATGACGCTTCAAAGTACCCCGCCACTATTTGTTCTGGGCCTCTTCTCGCCCCGAAACATTTATATCTGATTTTCCTAACCGCGCTTTTTCCCAGATATACCGCTATCCACAAATAAACAGTATAGATATCACCCCTGAGAAAAAATAATTTCATACTTCGAATATAGGTATAGGAAAGTAAAGACCTTACTTACCCACTGAAAGGCCAGCGTTGCAGAAATTGACGTTGGATTTCTGCTCTTTTTCTGAGTGGATGTCAAACTTTACGTTGCAGACCTTGCATGTTACTGTCCAAGTTAGACCTGGGGTGTTTCCTCAGAAACGATTCGACGACACGTTTACTTGTCACGTCAACTCCCTTTCTGCAGCCAGTACATACACCTAGACCAGGTTTGCCCAACCTTTTTGCAGGTCTCTTATTTTATGGTAACTTTCGTATGCATCTACAATAGATCTGCACTAGATAGGTAGGTACCTAAAGATTTTACTTTTTTAACTCCAACCACTGCACACTTATTTTAAGCTTGCCTGTTTTGAAAAATGACATTTTGGTTGAGGCCACATTCTTCCTCGTCTGCGTTTTCATATTCTGCCACAATTTTCGCAATTGGGCGGAGTTTTTTTGGCTTCCTCCGACTGCATTAAACTCCACCGCAAGCCGGTCCCATGACGCAGCCTTCTCTTTATTCGAAACAGTGTCCGTTTGTTTGTTTTCAATAATGTCTTTGAATGAACTTGTTATTAAAAACAATAGTGTCTCCCTGTCGCCATGTGAGAAGTTCCCTCCGCGGCTTCTCTGCTGGATCGCCTTCAGAGATGTCGGCGCCATTCCAGTAAATAATCTTAGCAGGGTCGAAAATATAAGAAGAGGTCCGAATCAAGCAGGGTCAAAGTAGGGGTCCGAAAATCAAGGCGCGCGATCAGTAAAATATAAATCCAGTCCAAAAATCAAGCAGGGTCGAAATAAATAATATAATAGATACGATAAAGATATTGTAAAAAAAAAAGAACTGGAGGAGGATAGTACTGTAGTGGACTTCCAAAGCAGTGGGTATAATTCTGGCATCAGTGCCATCCTCCACCCTGGAAGCCCTCCACTCTCAAGTGCTCATCGGCAGCTCAGGCGAGCGAGTGGGTTGTGGTTCGGCCCTCGGCATTATTCCCGTATCAATCTACTCCTAATCTGCGGTTCTACCAGGGGAGGTCAAAGAAATAGGCTCTGAATTTTTGTAAGCAGAACAACTATTTTTAATTACAACAGAAAATAAGGAATTGAGCTCTGACGCTTGCTATTCAGACCTTTGCTTTTGTTTAAAAATAATTAGATAATTATTAATATCCAGTTACTTGAAATTTTTTGAGATAAAAGAAAGAAAGAAATCAGAGTGCCAGCTAGGTAGCAGGGGAAATGGAGCAGTATGTTTTTAGAATGACTTAAAATGGTAGTTCACCCTGCTACATAGCTGCACTCTGAGAACATACCTTGATTTAATCTGAAAAAAATGAATTATAATTAGGTACCTACCTAAGTACGTCTACAGGTGCACCTGGACTACCTATATGGTAGTCTCAAATTATGAAAGAAATTCTACTTATGTCCGAAGACTTTTAAAAAATTGGACGCCACTTCTAGTATTTAAGAGCTAGAAGTCTCTATAATTTACATTTAAAATTATTACGGCCTACATACGGTATACGGAATTTTGAGAAGTTGAGAAGTTGAAGATATCGAAGATAAATTTTACATACTTGAAGATTTGGACATAATCGGAGACGAAGAGTCGGAGATCTGTCAAGCTCGAGCGTAAAGACGACTTATAGCAGCATCAGAACATCACGTGGTATCAAACATCAGAGGGCGCAGAGTGGTGATGTGAGCAGTATTTCAAATTTCTTAAATTTTCATTGTAGCCACTTCGGGGAAGGCATCTGAGGGGGTTTGGCGGGCCCCTCCGCCCTTATGGACTTAAAGCCCCATCGAGGCACCCAGCTTAGCTGGGGTTATCCAGTATAAAAATTTCATATTTGAAGATAATTCCATTCCAACAGGTGAATTTAAAATGTGCAGCCTTGGATGATGATAGCAAAAATGGCTGCTAATTATATCAGTCCTACTTAGAAATTAATCGTTCATGTGTGTGTGGAATTATTAGCTAAGCTAAGTATGCAAAAATTTTATATATAAATTTTTATATAATTATCGAACTACTTCGATTCGATTTCGATAAATCAAATTAGGATATTTGTTTATAAATAAAAACCAAAATGGTAATATTTTGCCACCACTGGCAAAATTGTTACAAAAACGGATTTAAAACGTTACAGTACCACTACTTATTATGGAAATCTCTGATTAAACATTGTTACTAAAATAACCTTATAACTAGGTACAAGTAGCTAGGTAGGTACTAAATAAATTTAGGGGCGGACTCTCCCAAATCATACAAAAGCAAAAAAACACAGATTAAATTTTTGGGTTAGTTTCGTTAAATGTAGGTACTAATTAAATAGAAAAATTTGGAACCCCTGGCCATGGTAGCTGATGGACCTAAACTCGAAGAGCGGTAATACTTAAAAAAAAAACTAAAGATGAGAATATGAGAATAGATAGGTAGTCATCAATCAATTAATTAGTTAGTCGTCATTTATACACTTATACTTAGTTACCTATATTTACGAGTAGAGTAGCACCGTAATCTTCATTGTTGGAGTTTAAAAAAATTTAATGAAGAAGCATCCCAATACAAGGTCCTAGACCTCAAGGGGAGCAAAATATTTGTAAAATTAACTGTGTAAATATAATAAAAATACTACTACTACTACTACCTTTGGACGCCACCGCAATTAAACCCGGTAAATATTAAAAAATTGAGTATTATAAATGCGGTTATAATACCCCGGTGCTACCATGACCAGGGTGGAGAGTCCACCCCTTAGCTGCATCGTAGCGCTGGTACCTTACATCTGGAGATCCAGCTTTGTCAGGTAGATCCTACATGTTGTCCCGTGTCATAGGGGGCAGTGGGGGGGGGGGGGGGGGGGGGAGGCTATTGGCCTACGTTGTGTAGCGTGGTGGACGGCCTATAGCCGCCGCCATGACGGCTCAGACCATTTTTCGACTGTCCTGATTCATTCTTCAATTTTGTTAAGGTGTAATGGTAATGAGGTTTTCCTTTCCCATTTGGGTTGCCCACATCACTGTCCTTCCTTTATTTCAATTCGTCAAATTATTAAGTGCTGTGTATAAGAGTTTTTTTTTCTTTTGGTTGATAATCCTTCACAAGATTCCGCCTTTTTTCATGAAATTGCACTGCAGTTTTCATTCTCTAAAAACTGACCCGTCGTAGTATTGTTGGCCATATCAGTCTTCTGAGTTTCCCGTTCCATTGGTTCTATGGTAGCTTCTTCTGGATCTGTAGTAGTCAGATCAGTGTTTACTGGTGAAGTAACTTCACATTCTAAAATAAAAAGAAAATAACATTTTTTTTTTTCAATTGGTTTGACAGGCTCATGTATACCTGTGGCATACCCGTGTATCCATATTTTTACTTTCTAGCAAGCTTTAAAGTGGGAGAAAGTCAAGCGCGACCGTTTTTTATTTCTTTAATCATTCGTTGATTTTCCCTTAACTACAAAATCCTGGAACTTACCAGTCTCTACTAGTATAGGTCCAACTTCCTTCCATTCTTCGCAAACGAGCGGCATAAGGACAGTCAAATCAGTCTTTTGGGTTTTAGGAACATCTTCAGTACTGCATTCTGTATCCACCATTGTCGGAAGCAATGGATCTGGCAGACTATTAACCCATGCTTGTACTTCACTATCGTGGGTATCTTGTGGTGGACGTGATGAGGTGCTGCTGGGCGGTTTAACTTTGCTATGTTGGCTTTCTTCGGGTGGAAGACCAGAAACTATAGTCCACCGTCTATCTTTGGCTGTCATGGATTAGGGGCTCTGGCTGTTGTGGCGTGAATGACTGTTGGTTGTCGTGGAATAGTGACTCTGGCTGTTGGGGGGTGAGTGGCTGTGAAAGTGCCTGTTGGTTCTGATTGGGCAGTGCAGTGCGATATCTCTGGAAAAAAAAATGAGCGATTTCAAATCTAGGTACTTATATCTAGGTATCTAGGTAGCTACGTTTTCTGTTTTTGTTCATTGGTTCTCTCTTATACCTACTTACCATCTCCAGACCATATTATTAGTAAAATGAAAAGTTGAAACTAGCCTTGATTGCTCTTTTTATTTGTATGATGTCAACTGGACGCCAAACTAGTCGCGCAAGATCTGCGTCGCGTCGTCAGCATCAAACAGAAGGTCAGGGGTTATTCCCTCGGCTAGAAACGTAAAAAGAAAAAAAAATGACATCCCAAAAAAATTCATTCTATACTCACGCAACTGCTTCAGAAGTTTTTGTAACAAAACAACTGAAAATTGACGTTAGATCGCTGTCGCTTGGGTATTGTACATACATGGCCACTAGCTATCGGCTGAATAAGGGCCACTCGCCGGGTTGGTGAAAGCTTTCTTATCGGCAGGATAAGAATTTATAAGTTTTATCTGGCCGATAAGGAAGTGGTGAAATCCACCCTTATAAACTATATACCTATACAGTCTATAAAATAGGTATAGGTATACTGGGATTTACCGAAGTAATTTTAATACCCTCGCCGTTACCAAAGGAGTACCTGCCAATGTATTTTTCAAACCTTACCAAAGTAGTGCCTATAGGTACCAAAGAAGTTCTATTAAAGTATTTTTAATAACTTCACCACTACCAAAGTATTTCAAATAATATATTATGTTCCAGCACTGGACGCATCAGGCTATAGATAAAATGCTGTCTGTTCATGTTACTTATGACGTGTAAATAATTTTGGTACTTCAGAAAAAATTATGTGACAGTTGCTGTCATTGACAAACAACCACAAACAACATTTTCCATTTTCAGTCTCAAAAATTACTTCGTTCCCTTCAGTAACATCAAAGCCTGCTCTTAAATGGCTCTGTGAAAGCGTTAGGAAGAACAGCTATTAGACCTAAAGATGCGATAAACTGAGATGTGCGTAAAATGGCGACTGACGCAGAAATAAGAATTGCTCAATCTACTGTAAAACATGGCAGGACAATACTCACTGATGAATTCTTCAACCAGACGAGCGCAGTTGGCTCCCCTTAGTAATTCCGTAATATCCGAGATGCTCATTTTGAAGGTACGCGTTATGGAGTCTTCTGATCACACACAAAAAATGGCACTGCATAAAACACAGACCAACAACCCGTGACAGATGACCACTGACTAATGAATGGCTACCACCCCGAGGGTGCTCCGAGCAGATACTCCCTTATTCTCAGAGAGTGTCCTTAATGATGTGTGTCGAGGCTAATGTCCCGAAACAACCTGTATCTTGCTTGGCTCAAGAAGAAGGATAGAAAATAATCATTTGAGTTATTCAGTTGTTAATTTAAATCTTGCGTTGCCCTTGAACCATGCGTACCGTTCGCAATTTTGTCGAGTGTGCTCGAATTTTTTTGAGTCGTCAAACAGTTCAAACCATTCAACTGAGTCCGACTCCTCCTTCACCTTAATTTTTATTTAATTCTCGGGAGCTCTGCACAGACTAACTTTTGTTTGCGACACTTCGTCCTAACTCTATAACGATTTCAGCTTATGCTTACCCCCGCTGCTTTGATTTCAGCTTTTGTGTATACAATACCCTTCATGACAATATCGATTAGGGCATGGGTTGGAACTAGATCGCCAACTGTCGGACTCCATTTCAAGCGTATTATCTGGAAAATAAATGACACCCGTTTTTATATGTGATGATGGTGGCGCCCCTGGCGGCGGCATCGGTGACGACATCGAGACATAGAGAGGGGGTGCAGTAATCAACTTCAATATGAAAATTGAGTATAAAAATTAAGACACTTGAGAGCCTCAACTTTACCGGGGGTTTCCCCGTCCTTATAACATGGACCGGAGATTAGGTTTGTGGAAGGGAACTGAGGTATATGAAGCAAGAGGAGCCAGTATCTAGTCCCGACTTGGAGAGATTTGTCCTGGGCATACCCAGTCCTAACGGCTATCTGGCATCAACTGGCTGGAGGAAAACTCAATTGTCGGTCGTGATAGTAACCTAATCACCCCTTTGTGTACAGAGCTCACGCGCGAAAGGTGCCACCCCGTAACCCATTATAAACTCAAAGGGCTGTTGCGCCAAGCAGTTGTTTTCTCCCCCATTAGCAAAAGAGGAAACCCAGGTGTGTGGAAAATAATGTAATGTGTTGAGTGAAGGAGAATGCCACAGATTGGTTCATCGACGCAATCGCTTGGGCGAGGTTACACTGGGGCATCTGCATCCCGTGGCGTGCGACGTAAAAGTAGTACCTCTCCACGTTCATGCTCGCAAAGAAGACCCGGGCGTGGTTATCCACTGCTGCAACGAACTCATCCCAGTGCCGAAGGAACACCTTCAGAAGAAAAACAAGCCATGAGTCATTTTATCCTAGCCAAGCTTGTAACAAGTTGGCTAAATTATAGGATTCAAGACTTGAAATTGAAAAGCTAGTTTATACAGCCACAAGAACACTCCTTTATTTACCCGTTTCATTTTCTGATTCCTGGTCACCATCAAAAGGGTTTTGAAAACCCTGCGTGACCGGCCCCATCATCAGCTCATATTTCTGTGTTCAAGGCATAAGGTAGCACCCATGCATATTCCAGAACAACAGTCACTTTATTTTTTATGATAAATTAATTAGGAAATATCTGGTGGTCTGATATATAATTTATCTTTTTAACGTCAAATATTATAGTCGGGAAAAACGTAAACAAATAGCAAATTTTTTACGCTATATTAATTAATTTTTCTGTATGGATATACTTACGTAGGTGTAGCCAGTTGGGAGAGCGAGCACGGGAAATCGCTCGACGTAGGTAGTGGTTTCCCCAGCATTGAGGGCTTGCTCCCGGGCGTTGCGGCTCAAAGCCCAGTTGCATCTGGCCTGGTCTTCTGGGCCGCTCGACGCCTCTAGCCACTTCAACGCGTCTTCAGTGAAATATTCTGTTAAGGGGTCACTATCAGTCTCTGGGGCCACCTGTTCCTCCCCTCCTCGAGATAGGCACCTTTCCAAAGCTGGCTTCACCTTTTCCTCTGATTTGTCGCGCTTTCGGTGTGTCACCTCACGTGCCCGGGCGGCCCGCAGGTGTTTTTTGACGTTCCCAAGTCTGTTGAAGAGGTAGCCGCTGGCAGGACGCTTCTCCCTGGCGGGAGAGTACCAGGAGGAAGCCCTCTCCTGCGGGAAGACGGCGGCCACCTCTTCCGCCCAATTGGTAAGTACGCTCCCTCGGATTGGCGTCGACCCGTGCCTCTGAAGCTCGTGCTCTATAATGAGCCCGGATACAAAAATTTTTTTCCGCCGGCTTCAGGCGACTGTCTCTGTTTTTTTTTCGATAAGTACGCGCCCAAGGGAGCAGCACATAAGGGCTTCCCTTACGGCTTCTCCCTTTAAAGATGGGCCTTTCAGTTCGAGCGTCTTAATCACTTCATGGTAGGTACCCAGTGTGGCTCACAATGTACTGGTCTATGCCCTCTCCGGCTTCATTTCTCTCCGTGTACCACACTCCCGTCCACAACGCCAAAACATCCATGGTGCTGCATCAACAATGAAACGTGCCTCTTCCAGCGGTTCCAGTCCCCCACTTCTCTATCTGGGGTCGATACTCCATCTTTTCATGCACTTTTCAAGAGTAAACTGTGCCCAAAACCTATGAAAATTGGTATTTTGGACGACTAAAATAATAAATGATTTTTAGTTCAGTCATTTTATTTTTACGACAAGAATAGGTTCTGGTGCCATGACAAATCTTTGCACTCATTCTAACTTTCAATACACATCAGTAAAATCCTGTGAAGCCTCCATTACAATTTTTTTTAAAACACTCAAAATGTAAATACTAAACACGGCTGCCAAATCAGTTCACCTCAACTGACACCGAAATTAGGCAACTCTAACTTTTAATAAATATCAGTAAAATCCTGTGAAGCCTCCATTACAATTTTTTTAAAACGCTCAAAATGTAAATACTAAACACGGCTGCCAAATCAGTTCACTTCAACTGACACCGAAATTAGGCAACAATGCCTATTTATAAGTTTCACGCAAGCGTCCCTATGGAAATGGCTCGACAATGTCAGTTGACGGGGTTACGTTTTACGTTATACAAATCAGTGGGGAACTCATCGTATGTTGCCATTGGCGCGCAAGACTCGGCAGTTTTCGAGCAATATCCCCACATTGAATCTAGTTGGAAATCCTATAGATGAAATGTTGAGCCCTGGTGTCCATTGTTGCATCGCTCCCTCCAGGCGGCAGGGCTGCCATTGCAACATTAAAATAATAATTTTACGATTAACTCAGAACAAATAAATATCCAACAAAACAAAACAAAACAAAAACTTGCATGAAGAAAGAGCGGGAGCAGGAGGTTCTGTGACGAAGGAATCCATTACATTCTTGGCAGCTCTCATTTTTCTTAAATAAAATTGAAAACTAACTGAACTTCATCATCCTCTTGATAATCGCTGACCATGCAGATGCTCCTATAAAAACCCCGCACCATCTTCAATATCAACCACCTCCTCCCGCCAAGGGCGCCTGGTCCCCCGAATACAATGGCTCGCCGCACGCAAAACAGCCATGGTCACTCGAACGCGGACATACGCAGCCACATGACTTCTTGGTCTTCGCCATTTATTAACCAACTGATCTATTCTGATCTGCCAACTGATCTGATCTGCCATTGCAACATTGAAACCAACTTGAAAAGTTTTTTGACTAACCGGTGCGAAATCTTTCCACTTTCTCGTCCGAGATAACCTTCTTCGCCTTCTTCTTCATGTTCTCCCAAAACGAGTTTAAATTATTTACTGCCCTCTTCACCTCTTTGTCACTATTAAACTCATCGGCAATCCTTTGCCACTCTTCTCGGTTTTTCACCACCGTCACGGCGTGGCTGGTGGGTTTGCCTGAGAACTTTTCTTAGGAATTCCAGACACATTTGCCCTCCCTAGAGGGACCTGGTTGGTCATCACTCCCCGCTGTCATATAAGCATACTCCGGAATCGCAGACGGTTGAAATGGGAAAATCCCACAAGCAAGAAATCCTGATGATCCGTTAGAATTCGTGGAAGCTTGAGACACGAGGTGTCACAGGTGACAGAGAAACAAAGGCCACTGGAGGCTGGAGATGATTGCTGTGGCGTACTTACGTTTCCACACTGTTTCCAAAAGCTGGCCAAAGTGTCTTCTCTCCAGTACCAGGATTGGCAATACCCCACTCGATGGCAGCTTTTCGGAAGAAAGTCTTCACGGGTTCAAAAAAGATCGGTCTAGGCTGCAAAAAATAGTGACTTGTATGGCTAGGATGACACAAGACGTGAACAACATTTTCCAATGCTTTCTCCAAGATTTCAGGAGAATTTTTGTGGGATCCATGACCCGGGGCCAGTTGGTTTCCTTGGAATGAAATTGTTCGCCATCCAATGCAGTAAGAGTTCTTCATTTATGTAAGCAGACTTTTTCCTCATTACTAGCTCCGTGGCTATTGGAAGATGTTCGAACCAAGCTTGTTGCTATTCACACCTTTGAAAATAACGTATGGAGGTAAAAAGGAGCCTTTGGCATTGCAGCAAGTGACAACGGTCATAGTTTCTCCTGGTTGGGTGGATTGTCGGATCGGCCAACGTAGCCATTTCATCACAGACTCTACTGAAACAGCTTCTAGGGGCAGCTGGATGCTCATTCAAACTGACTAACCAGTTCAGTTTCACTCATTGCGAACGCAACCCCCAATTTGTGCTTCACAGCCTCGACATCACCCAACCCGGCACCTTGCGTTTTACCAGCAACTGCGAATTCGATTAGATTTTTCTCGAATGTGGCGCGCAACCCACCATATTGACTTGCATTGGATGCAAAGATCAATGCGATCTATTCTACCCCGGCGACCACACTCCTTTTCTTTCGATCAGCGTTCAACCCCAGGATTTCGGTTTCTTGACCGATTTGGAGGTTATCACACCTCCAACCTCCCGTTTTGATTTATACCCCACGCGGTAGATGCGATGTCACATTTTTGGTCCACCATCTTTGCAGGCATTGGTTTGTTCCTACTGCTCAAAATAGCTATCATTTGTTTTGTCGCCAAACAGGCTAAAAGCGCCTTATCCGTTTAAGGTCACCCCGCGGGGCACACTCACTCACACAATATGGGAGGAACAGCGCCCAGTAAATCTCGTAAGTAACTGACAATGCTTCCCGAATTTTAGTAAATGTGTAAGAGATCGACTCAGACACAACAACTATGTACTGTTTTACATCTGACCAGGAAGTACCAACGGCCACGATGAAAGGGGAGTAGGGCATTCCCTTCGACGAACAAAGGTTCTCCCGGTCCGTCTTGCAGTCTTCCAGTTGGTCGATCTGCGATATCCTCACCAAGAAGTTTGAAAACTCGCGATTTGAAAGTTGCCACACTTGCTTGTCCAAAGAGACCCGAGGAGGCGAGGAGAAGATCTCGGGAATCGCACGAACGGCGGCAATGTCCCCTGCTTCTTCACTCACTGAGAAAAAAAGTATAAATATATAATAAATATTCTTGAGATTTCCAGTGAGCGCCAGAGTTATTCAATGCATAATTTATCACGTTAAAAAGACATATTATCTTTCAGAACATTGAAATATCCAATAGTTTCCTCACAAAGTGTGAAGTAAAAACGTAAACAAATCGCGAACGTATTCTATCCCTTAAGGCCCAATATACATTCGCTATTTGTTTACGTTTTTTACTTCCACTTTTGTGAGGAAACTTTGGATACTTAAAAGTTCTGAAATATAATATATCTTTTTAACGTCATTAATTATTATGACGCTAAGTATGTTGTGATTTCTGATCGGTTAATTTCGGACATTTATGACGTTAAAAAGACATATCATATTTCAGAACTTTTAAATAACCAATAGTTTCCTCACTAAAGTGGAAGTAAAAACGTAAACAGGTAGCGAATGTATATTGACCCTTAATATAACGTTAAAGTTAACTTACGTTTGCTGAGCTCGTATAGTGCCCCTAGCTTGTCTCGTTACGTTTGCTGAGCTCGTATAGTGCCCCTAGCTTGTCTCGTTACGTTTGCTGAGCTCGTATAGTGCCCCTAGCTTGTCTCGTTACGTTTGCTGAGCTCGTATAGTGCCCCTAGCTTGTCTCGTTACGTTTGCTGAGCTCGTATAGTGCCCCTAGCTTGTCTTGTTTGTCTGAAGGCAGCGTGCGGTCGTACTGCCGTCTTTCTAGGATTTCTAGTATTTTGGACTTGACGACCGGGAAGCGCTTCTGGAATTTCTCAGATTTTCCAGGATAGCTATAGGAGAAGTCACTCTGGAGCTATAACAAAAAAACAGACGAGGGGACAGGGGACGTAGCGCCGCATTGAGGGGAGAGAAAGTGAGAACTAACACTGAAAATATTTAATAGAAATTGTACGTTAGTCCATTAAAAATTAATTAAAATAATAGATATGGTTACATATTTTATATATTATTATTTTGAATGCCCACGAATGAAATGATGCGGTTTTTTGAATTTCTGAAGAACCATTCGGAAAGAAATTACGAAAAAATACTTGCAAATGTGTAACCGTCAGGAAGAGCCAGGCAAGGAAACTTCTTTAGGTACTCCTCCGTTGTAGAGGAGTCCTTCAGGATGACGTACAGCCTATGTTTGCGGGTCAGGCACCAGTTGGAGAAAGCCTCGTGCTCTGGGTAGGATGACGACTCCAGCCATCTTATCGCGTCGGTCACAAAGTAGTCTGTTGTTTCCAGCCCCAGAGACGGCAAGGTGTCCTCTTCCTCCTGCTGATCCCTCTCTGAGATTGTCCTCCTGACGGCTGGGGCTATTCCACTGGGCGACGCAGATGGGGTTTTATATCTTGGTTTGTATCCAACATACGCCTCCCGGGTCTTCCTTTTTTCATTGGAGATTCTGTTGGGGAGGTATCCGCTCGCGGGTTTTTTTCCGGCTTTTTCCCCCCTCTGATGATCTCTCGCCCCTCTCATACCATGCCGCCTCACTTTCTCCAGGGAATAGTGCCGCCACCTCGCTTACCCACGCCTCCAAGGTTGGCCCCTCAATCCTCCTTCCCGCGTGGGCTTTTATTTCATGGGCTGATATTAGCCCGCAAATATAATACCTATTCCTCTTCGTCAGCTCGACGTCACTCTTGCCGGCTTTTTCGGTGACGATGATGCTTCCTGTTGCAGTCGTATTTAAAGCCTGTTTCAAAACTTCCCCCTTCCCTAATGTGCCGACGCCGGCGGAGAACTTCAGTGCAACTTCTTTAAATGTGTGTACCTCCTCATAAGTTGCCTCGCCTTCACTGACTGGAGGCTGTAAAAAAAACAAATAAAAAAATAAAGCGTATGTTTAAATAGGAATTTGTATATAAGTAAATCCAGGCCAAGCATAAGAGGCATTTAGATTTCGGGATTTTAGATTAATAGGGACTTGTCCTACAATACCAGTGGGGTTGTTACCTACCCCCAGTATAACACTGTTTGATTTGGTTGGTTGTAAGCCCAACCGTTTAGCAGCACGAGCGGTAACTAGGTTCTCCTCACTAGCATTGTCGGGGAAAACACGCACTGATACATAGCGACCAGTGGAATCTTTACACAAGCATTGAATTGTGTTAAACAAAATAGATTTTGACCTTGACCCCGGGCATTGGGTGGTAAGCACATTTTTAGATTTTTCTGTTTGACTCTGCCCCAGTTCACAGATCATTGAATGGTGCCGACCATTGCACCATCGACAGCTCCGAGTAGAACGGCAATCTCTGGCTTGATGAGAAGCCCCAAAACAATTCAGACACCTTCTCAGTTTCAGTACCTGATTTTTCCTTTCAATGATGGGCATTTCCTTCAATTGATCACAAAAGTAAAGATAATGTGAACTGGAACAGAGAGAGTGGATTTTACCACTGAGGAGACGACACAATCAGGGTTTTTTTATAAAGACCTAAAATCAGTATTAACAGTGTTAGTAGAATTAGTAGTTGAAACGACCAGGGCCTTCTTTTTCTTGACTCCAGGGTCCGAGAATGAAGCAGCATCCTGTCGAATCTCTTGAGTTCTGGCCACCTTCTGCACGTAGTCCAAAAGGTTCCTCAGGGTAGGCACACCATCTTGTTCCAAGTCAAATCCTTGCTGTACAGTCCTCTCACAATTGTTGTAACACAGTTGGAAGAGTAGAAAGTCTGATAGGTCAACAATGTCCAACGCTTTCAGGACGGCAGTTGACGCACGGTGAGATTGCAAGAACTTAACCACATCCTTCTGCTTTTGGTAGTTTAGTATTTCCGATAGATAATACGCACCGAGGCGTCTCACAGAATTATAACGAGCGTTGAGAGCGTCCCATGCAAATCTGTAGTTCTTGCCCGTCGTCTCATACTCGTTCACAATGCTCAGGGCTTCGTTAGTAACAGCACCTCGAAGATACTGGAACTTTTCGATATTCGAAATCGTAGTAGTAGGTTTGGAATGCACTAAGCTCTCGTACAACTCCTTCCACGCTACCCAGCTCTGAATAGTTCCATCGAAGACTGTCAACTTTAGTTTAGGTAACGATATTTCACGCACAGGGGGATTAACCGCTGCTGAGGGTCCAGCCGGAGCTGGCGTGACTCGAGGGAGCTCTAGAGTTGACATTTGTTCATAACACAAAGTATTGATAGCGTCCAACAACGTTTCGAAAGTCTCAAAATCTCTCGTTCTTACTCCTTCTTCCTTTTTTACTGACGCGTTAAAACCCCAAATGTCAGTTTTCAGTACTTCAAAATTACTAGCACAGAATCTTAACAAGTCTTTACAGTTTTGAACTTTAGCACTACTCACGGTACCAGCTTTCATTGTTTCGTTTAACCTTGTCAACCGTTGGAATAAATCTTCCTTCCGCCTTTCAAGAACGTCCGCAGCATGTTGCACTTGAGTATTATCGGCTTCGAGATCGTCAGAATCTTCCATGTTTTCGGTATCCGGCTCGAATTATGTTTAGTAGTTTAATAGTAGGTTTTTTAATAACAGTTTTAGTTTAAAAGACAACTTATTCTAGGTTTTAACGTTCAAGTCATGTGTTCAGTTTAATGGTTTTAACAACAACAAAAACTTGCAACTATTTGCAAGCTCAGTACAAATTCTAGGGGGGTCCAGGAGGTGGCGCCCCTGGCGGCAACTAGCGGCACTACGCCCCGGTACCACGCTCCCTTCACCTTTTCCAACAATGCCATTATTATTTTTACACACGTTGCCTATTACGTTTTCAACTGGGTTACAGCATTTTTTACCTACTTTTCTTTTTGGAATCCCCCAGGGATATTTGAAATTAAATTTCCCAATATTGGCAGTATTTGAAAAACTATTTTGTCAATTTTAAATATTTCTTAAAAAAGCGCGGGGAAAAGAAAAAAGTTGATATGACTTTTTACTACAACCACGTGACTAAAAGAAACTTAAAATTACGTTCAACTACAATCACGTGACTTAGAAGTTCAATATAACATTTGGAAGCTGTAATCACATAGCGGAACGTTTGGAACCACATTGGTAGGTGCGGGAAACAAGTATTTTCATAACTATGAAAATTAATCATTTCAGTTTTCATTTTCTTCTGCAATGACTTTTCAGGTAGACTCATTTGCGATGGAATAAAGACGTACGAGGTACCTGGCGTGCAATGTCCTAGATATAGATAGATAACCTATACATAAGGTCGTTACACCATCCTGAAATAGTTTCATATTGTAAATATGTCGCACCTGCGCGTATACACCATCTATACTAGGGTGCAAGGGATAAGGAAACGCCTCAGGCGACGACCCAGCTGGTGGCAGGGTGACCAAAGTGTACCGCAATGTAATAGGAATAACCGGTGGTGACGTCACCAGCCTACACTGGGGTGGAGTTGTTTTGGTCACCCTGCCACTTGCTGGGTCGTTGCCTGAGGCGTTTCCTTATCCCTTGCACCCTAAGTGCAAAGATAGGTTCTTTCGGCACTATCCTCAACCTCTATTATACGGTTATAACGGCACTGTTTGCTTAACAGCTATAGTAGCCTGAGATATACCTAACAATTAGGTATACTATTTATAGGTGATCCTAAACAATGTGTCCTGCACCTTCTCCATTTGATATAATACAAAAACAGGTTGATCCAACATGTTTCCTCTGAAAGGTTACCCACGTTTTCAGTGTATAAGGTATAGCGAATGCCCAAGAAATGTGGAGTTGAGTTTTAACAGAGGAGAGTTCAAATGAGATGCCACCATCTCAGTGACTTTGCCAAATAGTAACATTCAATTTCACATAACTCGGGCAAGAATGTTGAAATTTCGCAATGTTAATACGAGCTTGATGAGAAAGGTAGAGGCAGAAAAAGTCATTTTTACTTTTTAAAAATGGGAAAGGTGGACTGAGCGTCAAGAACGTCGCCAAGTTCCACTTTTCCAACTTTGGAATGTGATATCAATGAATAAGCTGCCCACCTTTCCTTCGTGTGTTGATATGAAGTTGCTTTTTAGTTCGAAACAACATTATAGCCTCCACATAGCTGGAAAGGTGGATTTGGTCCACCTTCTTTCTCTCAGTGAATGGGGGCCATGTCGCATACCGCGCCTGACATGGGCACCACCATGCGAGTCTGGTGCGACCCGTCACAGTAGAACCTACAACACACCAGTTCATTATCATATTTCTTTTTTCTCTGCTCGCTCCTTTCTTTCCCCCTCATCTAGCATTGCTCGCCCATTCGCAAGGTTTCGGTGTTCCGGACCTATTCACTCCATCTCACACATGCACATATTTCTCATTATTCCGACATGGGTACACTTACCCAAAGAAAATCCCGTACGGGGCCCCCCACCCGTAGGGGTGGGCAAGCTCGCCACCCACCCACGTCTCCCACACCGTGATCGACATGTCGTCCTGATACCAATACATATCAATAGCCCGGCTGTAGCGCAACTGCCTCAGCAACAGCGCTGCCGGCTAGTCGATGGTAGGTACAGGCTCCCGCCCGTGCCTACTGCTGATCCCGAACACGGCTGAAGCCGGACTTCACCATTCTCGGTGCATACATAATGACATCTTCTTTCAGGTTCACTTACGATCACTCATGCGGGCCCCATGGCTGTCCAGTGGTTGTAGACGATGAGACGTATGTGGCGGAATGGACAGCATATGAATGCCATTATCGCGACAATAATTTATGCTTGCCAGGGAAATATGGGACTCATGGTTGTCCAATATTAATAAAATTGGGTGGTCTTTTGAGCATTTTGATTGTTCCTTCAGATGCATTAAACCATTAATGAAGGCTTCTTTTGGTCATCCACCCTTTAGGGCTCCCCAAAGAAACTGACCCGGGTACGCCTTCAACGATGTAATCTTCTAAGTCACGTACCCTGGGAAACAAAAATACTGGTGGTATTGCAGAGCCGGCAGCATTTATAATGCCTACCATCGTCACAGTTTCTCCTTTCTCTGCAGATGAAGCTGTAGCGACCTGCTTTTTTCCAGTCGATGACACAACTTTGAAAGTTTTTAACACTGTTTGTATGCCAGTTTCATCTAAATTATAAATTTCATTGGCATCAAATTTGTATTTATCCATCAGCCGTAGATAATTGTCGAAAAAACTCTTGACTGCAGTTTTGTTAAATGCGGCTGCCCTCGTTATTGAACACTGTTCAGGATTCCTGAGACTCAGCTTCAGATGCTTCTTCATAAAACTGAGCATCCAATCTTTCCCAGCTTTTTTGTTTGATTTCAATGCTATGCCGAAATCGTAGGCCAATTCTCTTATTTGCTTGTAGGTTAGCCCACTGTTAAGTTTGTCACATTCGAGAAGATATTGTTCGATCATTTCCTCTTGCTCGTTAGTAAAAATCTGGTTTACCGAATACTTCGAGGAAAATTCTCTGGCCTTCCTTGGTTTCACAACCAGCTCATCACTGTCATTTCCTGAATCGTCGAATCGCGATTTCAGCTCCTCTATTGAGTATTTCTTCAGGAGGTTATCGTCTCTTGAACTAAGGGTTTGCCTGCTGACTCCGCAGTCACGGGCAACTTCCGACCTTTTTCCTCCGCGTATGATTGCCTTTACACCTCTTAAAACCGCCTCCTCATCAATGACCGCCCTTTCTGTTTTCTTCTTGTAACAGCGAACCATCTGAAGCAAGCATGAAATTAGTTGTAATTGTTGGTAAAGTATCAAGGTTAGGTTATTAGAACAATGGTTAATAGTTGCACAAATAACCACTCAAATGTAAGAAATAATTGCAACTCTTTACTTACCGTAACTAGAGTTACGTCAGCGAATCATCTCAAGACCAAAAATAAGGATTTAATTGTCTAAAATACAAAAGTTTTGATAGTTTCTGTACCTTCGCTCTTTTCAATACAAAAACAACTTCAGCCATTTTGTAACGTGGCAGCAGACTATTTATCTTGTTTCAGCCGCCAAATTCTGTATAGTTTTTGAAATACAGCCTCTGCTGAAACTGCCCCACTGCCGAAAGTGCCCCACTCTCCCCTATACTGATTTGGTGTAAATTTGAGTTGGTTCCAGGCTTCCTCGTATAAATCAAAAAATTTGTCCACCGCCGGCTTGTTAAACCCCATTGCCCTGGTCCCTGATGTGGCCTCCGGTGTTCGAAGAGATAACTTGTCTTTGTGCCTTTTTAAAAACCCCTCAACCCAATCGGGGCCCGCTTTGCCGTCCTTGAAGGGATGATCCATTTTGTTGGCCGTTGCTAGTTCATAGGCTAGTTTTGGCGAGCCCAAAAAGGCAAGCTTCTTTTTTTTTGCCAGTAATCTACAATTGCCTTTTCTTGCTTTGCCGAAAACACAGTTTGGTACCTGCTAACTTTTGCTTAATTATTATTATTTTTTTTTTCCTCTTTTAATGGCCAAACAACGTTATACAAGCCAACAACAAATGCCTAAACTGGCGCACACATGGACAAACACAAACCAAATATAAGGACAGATAGATAATTTAGATGCTGCTCCCAGCCACGGCGTCGACGACTGCCCGGTACACCTCGAAGGAGGGGGTCCCCAACACCTCGTTCAATCTGTAGGGAGGTTGCACTCCTCTTTCGCTTGAGTTTTCCCAACCAATTTTTCCTGTGGCCATATTCGTAGAGGAAAACAAAAATGGTGGTAAGAAAAATGCCCAGTATGATGGCGATGAAGTTGAAGATAGGGGAGTAGATCCGTCTGCAAAAGGGTACATATTGTGCGATGTCCAGGGTGCAGTGCTTCAGTTCACCGAACAGGGTGGCTGTGGTGCACTCCTTGTACTGGACGTGAATTTGGCCGAAGTACAGACCTGCACATGTGGGGTCACATGTGGTGCATGATCGCGGTCCGTCCTTCCATGACCAGTGTGACGTTTGAGACGGTGATCGAACTCTCGATTCTCCCGTTGTCAATTCTCCATTCAGGGCAGGAGGTGTCACCTCGCACTGTAGCGAGGGGAAGGAGTAGTAATGCGAGAAACATTCTCGCCTGATGGTAGTAACTTGATGTGTGCAGCTGAATTCTGCAATTGAAAAAACATGTTATTGGTGGAAATGGTTATAAAAATTCTATAGGTAGAACTACAAGTCAGTCGCTAGTAAAATTCAATTCAATCGAGGGTTAAAAAAAAGTGGGGGTCCTAACTTACGGGTACCTGTAACCTATTACTTATACTAAGGTGTATGTTTTTTTTTTTTTTTTTTTTAAATAACCTGTTGAGCAGGTAGTTCTCCAACTAGGACAGAAGCGCCAACAATCAGATCAGCTGGTGAAAGCGCGGTGGTACTCCACACGTGAGAAGCTGGACCATGGGTGTACCCAGCGTTCGAGAGCAGACGGTAGTACGTTTCCATATTATCATCCTCCATATCCGGAGCCCTGAGTCGAGCCAGTCTTGATGAAACAAGCATTGCAGGTGTACCTTTCCCTGCGAAACTGACGAGTTCGCTTATCAATTTCGGGTACTTCTTCCCAATGTTCGGAAGGGCTTGTTTTACAGCTGAGATATCTTGAGGTAAATTCCCAGCGTAGTCATAATCGGCAACGATGAAATCGTCGGGATTAGTCAAGTATGAGTACATCGAGTAGGGTGATATAATAATGAACCTAATCTAGTAACAGTAACTTAACAACTATGCATCCATGTGCTCAACCAACACCGTATTCTTAACACTAATAGACACTACCTTCTAGGAGCTATTCTCGTTACACTATCGATTAACTGAACCTTAACTCTATTGATCAACCCTGTGTCTCTCTATATCTTAGACTGCAGGCATACCCCCCATTCCCATGACAGTGCGGTAGGCTAGTCCGACTGCAGCGGTGATGTCATTGTCACAGTTGTTATGGACTGCTGGAGCTCGGCCACGATATGACTGAATGAGCGTATCAATCATCTGTCGTTCTTTGACACGCCGATTTCCCTTGGCATACCCCTGGTAATCTCGGAGTGAGTTCTGGCCATCCACCAACTCACACAGGCGAACTCCTACATATCCCAAAGTGGGATACTTCGTCGCAGCAACAGCGCTGAGATTCTGCCGATACCCGTAGTAGGGGTCTGCGGCTATGATTCGGATAGCTCCTCCTATGGCTGCTACCTCCGCACCTCCCGCAATCTCCTCCACTGTTCCCCAAGGGAATCTTGAATGGCTCTCCCGCGCTATGACAAAACAGATCAGTGGGGTCAAGAATGAGTTGATCGCCTGTTGGGCGATCAGGTTGATTCTTAATGCTTGATCCATATTGGCAGACACAGCCGCCCATCTTTCGAAAATGGCTCGAGCCATGGCAGAGTCGTTTCCAATAGCAGTAACGGCAATCTTTCCGTAGAACGCGATTTTGGAAGTATCCCAAAATTCCCAAAAATCCCAAAAGCGCTAAATTCGGGGTGGCTCACGCGCGCTGGAGACTGGCACACCCTTCCTCCACCGACACCCGAGAGCGACTGTGCTTAATTATTAAACTTAATAGTTTATCTGCCACTCGCCCTGCTATTGGTGCAATGGACACGTGATTGCGCCAATATTCAAAACTCCATTACTCCCCTATCAGGGGTACGGTACAATGTGTGAAATACACCCGTTTTCAAAGTGTACGGCATGGTGCACAACCGTTGGGTGTCGTCGTGTATAGGGAAATCAAGGATCCTCCCTATTATGGCTTCGTTACTGCTGATACACCTCCCTAGCTGATACTGCGATATTTCGTCGTTGTCTTTCGTTAATGCAAATACTGCCATGTCACTGCCCTTATTCACGTATTTACAAATGTCTTGATTGACTTAACATAAATACAGAAAATTTTTTTAAATAATTGTCAACTTCTTCTTTTGAAGAACATGGTAGTTTGATCCCCAATAATTCATCTTGGACCTTCACCACCTTTGGCTATTGGAATTTTGGAATGATTCGAAATCTTTCAAAAATAGAGTTTAAGTATTTAGAAATGCTTCGGAGGGAAGAGATGAAAGATATTTTTCTGCCTGAGTGGCCCTAGGAAGTTGAAAAGGGCTGATTTTCTTGGAAATCAATCCAGCTGTGGGTACTTCTCGTAGAACACCGATCTATTGATGCAACATTCAACAATATTGCAAAAAGCTTGCAATGAACGTTATAAATGAGCAGAAATTCTAATGCTGGCCTAGGTCGAGTTGGACAGAACCCAAATAAGAGTGGGCATCCATGCCTTAAGCGGAAAATATTCCTTACACCGGGATTCGAATCCAGACCTCTGAGGTCACAAGTCGAATGCCTTGGCCGCTGGGTCACTGAGGGGCGCAGAGACCCATCAGACTAATAAGTAAATTTATTATCTGATGTTTACAATTTCTTGCCCCCCCCCCCCCCCCCCCTCGGATTTTCAAAATCTGGCGGCACTGACCGAGACTAAATTAATATCATTTAAAGCACCTAGTTATGCCCCACCGAGCCCATAACCGAAATACAAAATAACAACAAAAAAATATTTAAGGACAAAAATCACCCTTTCATAAAAATAAGCAAAGAAGAACACTGTGTGGACAGGTTTAAAGGGAGAAAAGTGGATGCGAAGTCATTGCGGACTTCACGTAACACTGAAGAAAAAAGTGGGCCTACCCTGTAGGAGATCATTGGCGGCGTAGTGGAGGTACCAGCAGTACCGAGTTCTTCTCCATTGAGGTCTGTCCCGTCTTCTTCCGAATCTAACCATTCCTCGATCATGGCGGGAGGTAGTCCGTGTGCCAGCGGCTATACCAACAGAAAGAACAAATGGCATTATGTATTACCTCAGAGGAAAAAAATGCGCACGTTCATTTTGAAGTTTATTACCAGCCACCAAGTGCACACTAAAGTGATATAGAATCTCCTTTAAGAGGACGCTATACCTGACGATGCATTTTTTGCCGCCCATAAGATTAACATTGCGAGCGACGATTCATTTTCAAGGTTTACCCTTGGTTGGAAAGACACAAAATTTTGCCTGCACCTAGCCCTAACAATGTTCTAGGGAGTGTTCGAAGCAGATTTCCCAATTTTTTACTGGTTTTCGAGATACAGCACTTTTCTTGAGATATGCGATGCTAGCATTTGCAAAACAGTTGCAATAAAAGAAACCAGTGAGAAATTGGGAAATCTGCTTCGAACACTCCCTAGAACATTGTTAGGGCTAGGTACAGGCAAAATTTTGCCGTACTTCGTTTGCATACCAAATAGAGCCCTCTGGATGAATGCCCACAGGCTTGCACTGTCCGAAGGGTACCGGCAGTCAAGGGCCCAGTAGACACTGTACAGTGATATAATGGCCGATTTGAAGTCGCTGAAAGCGTATTGAGTTCCCTCAGACAGTACAACCTGGAACTGGGTTACTTCCGAGTAGGATGGCCCAATGGCCAGAAAGAACGGCAGTTGAGAGATGCCGCGATGGCTCTCTAAAGCACGTCTCTCAAGAATAGCTTCCCCTAAATCTGCCGCGCTGTTAATTCGTCGCAGGAAACCGACTTCGATGTCTCTGACCGAAAGCTTCCAAGTCGGTTTTTTCTTATTGCACTCAGGGTTCACCGCTCCGGCGTTCTTGAGGAGAAGGCTCACCCCAAGGAGTGCCGCGATGTTTCCAGATGCTTCACCCACTGGAAAATATAAACTCATTCAAGTCCCTAAGTATATGTTTGTAAAGAATGGAGTTTTCTTCTTTTTACTTTCTCGCTAGCCATATATGGCGAGAAAGTATTGTTTTCGTGCAAAATTTCGAAATTGAGATTTTGGGTTTCCCATGATCCTGGGGGTCCCCTGAGTCCAAAAAAGTGGTTTCTGGAAAAAGTCTGTCCGTCCGTCAGTCCGTCCGTCAGTCCGTCAGTCCGTCCGTCCGGCACCATATCATTGCTCCTACATTCCCACTGCGCTTGCCCTATGATTGTTGTAACAGGTGTTTAATGCTACATGACCATTAAACATTTCAGATTTAACATGGGAACTGTTCAGTCTCATCTGCCTTGAATGGCAAACCATGATATGAGCCATTTAGGTGCATAAAGGTTTCTTTTCCCGCCATTTCATTTTTTCAGGACCTAAATAGAGTTATGAAGCTGCAACTTACAGCCTTGGAATAACGTAGTAGGATGTTCTCAGACTATAAATTGGTGATAATATGGGGGCCAAAGAATTGATGGAAAATAATGGAATTCTTGAGGGGATCTGAGAAGAAGAGGGTTATAGTTTTTTTTAGAGATTTAGATTTCGAAGAAAAATTACCTATTAAAGTCGTCAGTAGATACTGTCGGATTTGAAAAATTTCTTCACAGTTATTCGTTTCATGGTTCCTGAATCCTAAAACTACCATCAAAAGTTTATAGGTAAATAGACGTACAATTTATGGATACCTAGGTGGAATGTCTGTTTGTCCGGGAACTTTTTGCTGTAGGTAAGCTTTCGAAGCGATTACCGTAGCGATCTGATGTGAGTTTTGGTTGATGGGTTCCTATGTGGCGTAACCAGATGATGCTGCTGGGGTGCTCCGACAGCAGTGACCGGTTCTTAATAGCTGAGGGTTGGGGGGGACAAGCCCAGCAACTAGACCGTTTTCAAGAACTATCCATTGTGCACTACCAAATACCAGCTCCCCACCCATCGAGTAAACGATGGGGACCTACAGTTTTAGGTGGGTTCCGAACCACCACAGCCTCGATATACATTTCACTTGACATGCTGAACATATCAGAGGTGAATGCCGAGCAAAAAAAAACTTTTTGTTACGATCGGGATCGAACCGGTGTGACCCGGCTCTCACTGCTCCTCAAAAGTCGACCATTTAGTCCACTCGGCTATCGAGGCCGTTTCGAACCGCTTACCGCAGTGATCTAATTTTTGGTGCGTATAGGCATATATGTCGCGAACCTTACCAGACAGTCCTGTTTGGGTCCTGCCGATCAACAGCAAGCAGGGGTGGATCCAGGGTACGAAAACCCGTTTGCAGTAACTCCTCAATGGAGAAGCCGATTTGCATGGAATTTATTTCTGTGGGTTCAGTAGGGAATTGAGCATGGTGACAACGGTATAATGGGTTCCCTTGGCAACGGTCAGGACTATAGCCTGGTCCATAATGTAAGAATCAGTGGTGATTCAATAATTCAATCATTCATCCCCTCCCTCCTGATCGCGTGATGAAACTTTTGGCGTATGGAAGGTCAACCGGAGTTCCACTAGAGGTAAGCGATTCCGGTGAGCAAATAAAATGCTGAGTCAGGGAAATCAATTTCAAGACACTTTTCTTATTGAGGTAGCGGGACAGGAATCGCAAAGTATAATACGTAAGTACCTACCTCGGTGGCCCTCATCAAGAATAGGTAGGTAGGTAGGTAGTAGGTATCTAGTTGCCAATAAGTTGCAAAATTACCAATTCACAGGGCCGTAGCAAAAAATGGCAGCCAGAGAAAACTATGAGTAATCCAGATTTCTAAGATTTTCTATCTATTTTATTTCCCTTCAAACACATCTATACTAGGGTGCAAGGGATAAGGAAATGCCTCAGGCGACGACCCAGCAAGTGGCAGGGTGACCAAAACAACTCCACCCCAGTGTAGGCTGGTGACGTCACCACCGGTTATTCCTATTACATTGCGGTACACTTTGGTCACCCTACCACTTGCTGGGTCGTCGCCTCAGGCATTTACTTATCCCTTGCACCCTAGTATACCTTAATATTTAAGCGTATTTAGCGCCAAATGTAGGCAGGCATAGGTTTCGGTAGGTTCTATTGTATAGGTACCTAACTACCTACGTATATAAATACTAATATACATAGGGTATATATACTACACCTAGGTACTTCGTATTTGCACTATCACTATATCCCTATATTTATAGTCTATAAGGACCATGCAGGGCCCATAGGTACACAAGAGGGTAATTGTGAGAGAATCACCGAAACTCAGGACTAGAACTCAACTAGCCCAACCTAACCTATCCTTCACTTTTTGATGCATACTTTGCATCCATTAGTGTATAGGTAAATAAATAAGTCCCGCAAACCATGTAAGTAGTGTAATGTAACATCAGCCATCACCCACTGATCCAAAATGAGGTGTCTGCATGATTGATTGTGCAAACACTGTAAAGTAACCTAAGTAGTCATTTTTATGAATTTCTGCTTACTTTATGTTCTTAAAAGAATTGACAAAGTACCTACACTGTTTTTATTGCAATAAAAAGGTTAGTTTCTACGATAATGAGAAAAAGTGCTTTGTTTGGTCCAGATGAACATGAATAAACATCAGTCGACCCATTTCAACATAGGTATGTTCGCTATTTGTTTATGTTTTTCCTGCACACTTTATTAGGAAACAAGTGGATATCCAAATATTCTGAAATATTATGTGTCTTTTTAACGGCCGAAATTTATACCTAGGAGGCAGTGTGGTGATTTTACGATCGAAAGACTTTTGTCAACATAAAATTTGTCGGAAAATATCTGATCGTAAAATCACCATACTGACTGTTACTAATTATATTTCAGAAAATTGAAATATCCAATACTTAGTTTTCTCATAAAGCTGAAAAAAAAAAAAATAATAATTGTAGCAGACGTGAAATACTAATACGAGTACACTTAGGTACTTCTGAATTACATAATCATGTTTTTGCAAGTAACAGTTTTTGTAAGTAACAGAACAATGCCTCCATACGAAATCGAAATTCTTAGGATACAATAATACAATACAAATCCATCATACAATAATACAATCGGGCAGGAGCATCCCCAGTGTAACTAGATAATTCTCATGGATTTCATAAGAAAATGAAATTCATAGGATACAATAATACAATACAAATCCATCATACAATAATACAATCGGGCAGGAGCATCCCCAGTGTAACTAGATAATTCTCATGGATTTCATAAGAAAATGAAATTCATAGGATACAATAATACAATACAAATCCATCATACAATAATACAATCGGGCAGGAGCATCCCCAGTGTAACTAGATAATTCTCATGGATTTCATAAGAAAATGAAATTCATAGGATACAATAATACAATACAAATCCATCATACAATAATACAATCGGGCAGGAGCATCCCCAGTGTAACTAGATAATTCTCATGGATTTCATAAGAAAATGAAATTCATAGGATACAATAATACAATACAAATCCATCATACAATAATACAATCGGGCAGGAGCATCCCCAGTGTAACTAGATAATTCTCATGGATTTCATAAGAAAATGAAATTCATAGGATACAATAATACAATACAAATCCATCATACAATAATACAATCGGGCAGGAGCATCCCCAATGTATCTAGATAATTCTCATGCAATAACTCATGCATCCGAGCTATCCGAGTCGAATAGTTGATTTTTTCCCTTGTTACGAACGATGAAATTTTTTATGCTGCTGACGGTCCTCCCTTCCAGTCGAGGATGCAGGTCTTGGACTGCAGCAATTTCTTTCAGTCTGGGAAGGACCCCCTTTAGCAGATGACTTGCGAACTCTTTCTTCACTATCCTCTTGGACCGTGGCGTCCACATTGCCCTCTTTGGCCCTTTTTTGTTCTTCTTGGGGGGGGGGGGGGGGGGGTCTGAGGATCATCTGAAAAGAAATGTCAAATCCTTATGTGGGTAGGAACAGGCAAGAAAATTATGCAATTAAATTGCATGTAGACTTTCTCTTGTATAAGTGACACTTGCCCAAACAATTTGTAAACATCAATTTCTTCTAATTAACTAAACCCCTTCACTATATGCATCCAACCAAAAGTTTGACTACTTGCAGCACCTCAGAGAACTGGACCGGTAAATGCAGATACAACGCAGGTGAAGGTTTCTACGACCATAGCGTACCGCTTGTTTTAAGGGTCCCCTCAGCTACAGTTTCCTTAGTTGAGCGGTGCTCTGTGACCTTTCGTAAGTAAGTTAGAAATTTCCGAGGGGTTAACCACTCGTTGGGAATCATTGGAAATCTTTATGAAATCTCAGGGAATCTTGGATTTTTTTTAGTGGTTACCCCTTCGGGGTTCATCTTCCTATGAATATCGTTGGGAATCTTTGGAAATCTTTATGGAAACTCAGTGAAATCTCAAGGAATCTCTGGAGTGGTTACCCCCTCGGAAATTTCCATGAAACGTCCCCGAACAAGAATCTATAACCCCTGCATGAGAATCCAACTGTAGGGATATGATAACTTAGGGTGCGTCCCACCAAACTCGGTTAACGGTTAAACTCCAGTTAAATTCGAATTTTACCGTGCAATAATTGGAATTTAACTGGAGTTTAGCGTTAACTGAGTATGGTGGGACGCACCCATAATGAAGAAAATAAGTTTAGCCAGCATGAAATGTACATTTCGAAGAAATACTACCTGTATTGACGTCGTAGGTATCAGTACTCTCACTTTCGTTTCATGGCGAAGGGGGAGGAAGGAAGTGGGGAGGGGTTTTCGAATAATAGAAATTTAGCAATTACTTAGGTAGTTACCTACTCCTATTCAGCCTTAATATTACTTACAACTTTTGTCTGAAAAAGTTTTTCGTCCGGGGGAGGGAGGTTGACTTTAAAAACGCTGTAGATACATAATATAACTTATGCCTTTCGGGTCTGCCGAAAGGAATTTTTTTCCTACCTGACGTGTCTGTGTCGGGGTATGAAAGCGGGGCTGCCCCTACCGATGAAGAGTCGTGACCTAGAAACAGAAAAAATATAGTGGAAATTACCTTATTGGTTTATTATTGGTATCTATTCCCTGTTTAGAAGTATCAATCCATCGTTCAATTTCAGGCCCTTTTGGCTTCTCACTTTTCTCTACTGTTACACTGTTCGCTCACCTTTAGTCTCCGACTTCAAGTTCGGAGGGTGCCGTCTCCGGGGGGTGTCCTGTTCTAATTCTGTAACCAATTAATGAAAAATCTGATATCTGCAAGTTAGGCGAATACTATAAGAGACACATAGGAAATCTGAAACAAAGAGCTGATTAAGTTGTAGACTTTTCTATGGGTCGAGTAGCCAGATGAGATGAGCCATGGAGTTAAAGCTCCTTTCAGAAAAGAGGACGTTATTGGGGGGGGGGGGGGGGGGGGTGCAAAAGTTGGCTGGAAACCCATAGGTAAGATGGAAAGTATGCGTGACTACTGTCGTACCCTGGTTTTTTGTACGTTTTGTTGACATTGCCCCTCCTTTTGATGTTCCAACATCTGAAAAATTTCTTCATAGTTATACCTATTCGCCTCACATTATTCCCTGGACCTCACATCGAAAATATATACATACCTAATATATTCTACGCTTTTCTCAATTTATTAACTACGCCGTAATTGTTTAAAAAATTTCTTTACCGTGTTAATTTGGGGTGGGTGGGAGGGGGGGGGGGGGGAATGACCTCTTAGGTACGTAATATTGCGGAGAACAAACCTGACGATGATGAGCTGAGTGTCCTTGGAGGTGGGCTGGCATAGGGTGGCGAGCGGTCGCGAGGTTCAGCTTCTGGAACTATTAAATCACATCATAGACATCATCGTCAGAGGTTGTATGGCACGGGTCGCTCAAATTTTCCCAAATGGTTATGGCCTAGGCCCCCTAATAACTCGATCGTGACGTCACTTCTGAGAATTCTGCTCATACTATACTATAAGTCTAACTACAATTTTTTTTAATTTTACTTGAAAATGTTTTTTTATAGATGAAAGTTTGTCAATACTGGAGAGCCAGGCGTTTTATACTTCGGTCAAAACTTTTTTAAGAGGGACAAGGTCAACAAAACGTCTACAGAAAAAACGTCTGAGTACAAAATAGAGTCTAAATTGGAGTAGTAACAAACAGCTCGGGAAATATCTTCGGTTATAGTAGGTAAAGTTTGGAATATATTTTTCACCAACCTGGGATCCATGTAAGGGCCTTTTTGTCACGACTGCTTGGGGAGGGGATTGATGTATCAGAGTCAGGTTCTGCAATGAATATATCGTAGGTACCTGTTAATTAATTTTTTGCTTTCCCATATAATACGACTTATCTATTGTATAGGAAAGTGCTGTGATCGTGCTCGAAATTAAAAGCGCCAATCAAAGGTTCCAGACATAGCATCATCCAGTGTGTTTGATGTGACTATTCTCGCACCCCTTATTTTTACCATTGCATACGACCGAAGGGGTCAGCAATATGTCATTGACCCATGCGCAAATACTTCTGGGACAGATTGTTTGTGAAAATTGACATTGCCGTTCTACTTGCTTATATTACAATAGGTACTGCATGGTAGGAACCTAGGTATCAAGGAAAATTAATTCAAATATATTTTTTTTTCATTACAGTGAGAGAACGCATCATGTATAGTGAATATACATTCGCTATTTCTTTACGTTTGGACTTCAGACTTTGTGAGAAAACTATTGGATATATAAATATTCTGAAATATAATATGTCTTTTTAACGTCATTAATCATGAGATGAGGCTATGTTGTGATTTCACGATCGGTTAATTTTGGTTTTTTAGTGGCAAAACACTCGATCGTAAAATTACAACATAGCCTCATGACATGACTAATGACGTTAAAAACATATCATAAGTATTTCAGATAATTTAAATATCCAATAGTTTTCTCACAAAGTTTGAAGTCCAAACGTAAAAAAATAGCGAATATACCTATATTCAGCCTTAACACACTATCTGTGCTCTCAGTTAGTTATGTCATAGGTAGTACAAAAGGTAGCATATGGATATAAAAAGGAACCAACCTGGAGTGGTCTCATGGCTTCTCCTTAGGCGGCGACGTTTGTTGACAGGGGCGCTACTGGTAAGTTCTGTAACAAATACAGGAATGAACTGACACAGGTACTTGTAAGAAGTAAGTATAACGTCAACCAGGTGAGGTTTCGTGTCCGATATTTGAAGTTTGGTTTCATAGATATCGAAACAACAAATGAGACTGCATCGTTAGTTGGTCCTATATCCAACTACGTGTTAGATTATATTAGTGGAGATTAGCCCAGCAACTAGACCATTCCAAGACTTATCCATTGTGCTCAGTTTTAGGTGGGTTCCGAACCACCACAGCCTCGATATACATTTCACATGACATGCTGAACATATTATCAGAGGTGACTGCCGATCAGAAAAACTTTTTCGTAGGCTCTCACTGCTCCTCTTAAGTCGACTAAATAGTTCACTCGGCTATCGGCTGTAAAATGGCCTCGGCTAAAATGAAAAATCTTATTTCAGTAGCTTCGATCAGAAAGCTCTACTGTGTAAAGACCTGCTTCGTGCTTACATTTGCTATTTACCTATTTACATTTTTATTCTTCGTTTTGTGAGGACACTGTTGGATATTTAAAAGTTCTGAAATATAATGTGTCTTTAACGTCAGAAATTAGAGGGCTAGGTACGTAGGTACGTATGTTGTAATTTTTCGATCGAGTGATTTTTCTCCAAAATTACTCGGTCGTAAAATCACAACATAACTCTGACGTTCTTAAAGATATAGGTAAGTAAGTATTATATTTCAGAATTCACAAAACGAAGAATAAAGATATAAACAAATAGCAAATGTATATTGAGCTTATTAAGAGTAAGATATATACATTAGGTTGAATTTCACCACCTTCCGATAGTGTCTTTAACGAGAGGATTTAACGAAACGATTTGCGTTATCGTATGTTTAGCTTACGACAAATGCGTTGCGCTTGCAGTTGTTTCTCTTCGAACGCACTATTGTCGTAAGCTAAACATACGATGATGCAAATCGGTTCGTTAAATCCTCTCG